>VZZY01006353.1:16736-29925 GCA_013400335.1 Eurystomus gularis | reverse complement strand
CCTTACTCAGGCTAAACTCTCACTGAAGTCAATCTTGCCTGAGCAAGAATTGCAAGATCAGATCAGACCCTCTGTCACAAACAGGATGTGTCATCAAATTTCATTTTCTCGCATAAATCAACAAAGAACTCGCTTAGCAAAGCCCCATCAGAGTGTCTTCCAATACCCTTTTCCACCCATCCACCTTGTCCCCTCCTCTTATGTCCTCATTGGTCTGACAGGACGAGCTAGAAAGACCACCTATTCAAAAATACAAGATTCTGGGGGAAAATGTGACTTATGATTATGGACATTATACTGGATATTAAAATTCTGATATTGTCTTCTTACTAGGATATGGAAAGGAAAGTAGGAAATGGTACCTTTCAGAGCTATTCCTGCAACAAACACAGAAAAGAGGAAATAAAACAGCATAAACTTAACCCATTCACATGGTCTTCTTTGCTGTACATTGCATTCCAGAGAGTAATGTGGTTTTAATCTATTTGGACTTGGGTTGCAGTCATATATTCCCTAGTGGGGACCTACTATCTTGACCATGAATTTCAAAATAACTACACAAGTGATGATAAAAAGTAGATTTTTCTCCTGGAACTAATGGTGATTCCTTCCGTTGTTTTGCACAGCACATGCTGTTCATAAATAATGTCAGAATTGGGCCAAGTCTCCTTAAGAAAGGTGGTCATTTAATGTAAGTAAATCCACATTAAATATTGAAGATCAGAAAAAAGCTGCCTTTTCAAAGAGGTCACTTTTAAGTGAAGGAAACAACAATGCATGTGTGCGGATGGCCAGTTCCACACTGGGTGACACAGAGTTAATGGCTCATAGAGAGCATATACATGTTTTTTAAAGATGTTTTATTGCTTACAAAAGGAAGTAGTCTAGAGAGACTGGATACATAAACTGGCTCCAGCCAGCTGTGGCTGTCAGGCTAGGAAGGATCCTGTTCAATTAGTGTTGTAAAATAAAATACTTTGTAAAGGAAATAAACACTATGAGAGCTAAGATTCATGCTTTCAAATATACACAAGGTTTGAATTTTTAATTAGGGCTGCTAATTACAGTCATCAGAAAGCAGAACAGAATAGATTTTACCTTACATTTAGCAGACAAGCCTTCAACCCCAGTGTATTTTTCAATTTCATTAATATTTTATGAAAATGGCCCTTGCAGCTTCAGCCTATTCTGTGCCTCCTACAAAACTGCCCCACATTATGGATGCCAATGCCTTTAAGCCATGTGCATTAGTGAGATGACAAAATGCAAAACAGCATCTTGTCAACCATTGCATCAATTGATTCTATTAGATAGTGTAAAAACAGTTGGGTGTGAGTTATAATCTAGCTGACACTAATGATGAAACAAGACACTGGCTGGGAGCAGCCATTAGCTATAAGCCAGAAATTAATGCTTCTAATATTTTTGAACAAATTAACCTTAATGAACTGGCCATGTATATACTGTAGTATATACTGATAAGTCAATTAGTAGAGAATAGAGGTTATGTATATATAGATATATAGAAAAAAAGTAGGGTTATAGAGACTTCCATGAACACAATGTTGTAATAGCAATTCTACATAAAATCAGCTCTTTTTTTTACATTTAGATACATTCTAACTCTAATGTGCAAAGGTCCAGTCTTGTGTACATCAGTGAAATTTTGTATGCAGGAACATCGGGAAGCAAATGCAAAATTCAGTGTGTCATCATACTGATAGATCAGCCACAGCATTGATATGTTCATATAATTGCCTTAATTTCACTGATAGTTCACTGTAACTAAGTTTGGGATCCAGTGGTGCAGATTTCTAGCTGAATTAATCGTGTACTCACCAAAATTTGCAGCATACTTCCTTCCTGTTCATTACTATTTGTGAACATTTTCCCATTCGGATTCTTATATTCTAAATCCAGTCACTTCCTAAAATGATGCATCAGCATTTTTAAATGATTTAGCTAATGTGAAACCCTAAATTCTAGGGATTCCGTTTACGAGAAACCTAGAAAACAGATGTGGCTAATTTATAAGGAAGCACAGAACAAAGGTAAGGCACTTGCCAACAATAGTTTGTTGGTTTAACTTTGACTTGCTTTCCTGGGAAAGAAGAAAACAGAATTTTCAATGTGAACTGTCAGCCCCAGTTATGACAGGGCTTCACTAGTTAGAAATTCAGAGTTCCTCCTCCATTGGCAGAATGATGTAAAGAAAACCACCAAACAGAATTCTTTCAAGTTTCAACTACAACTCTACTTAAATAATTTACTTTTTAGTTTTACTCAGACTATTCTTTTTAAACTTGGTTGACATTTTCGTTGACAAGCACATTTTATTGCACAAGATCAGTAGTGAAATTGGCAGCGAAAAAGAGAGAAAGGGGAAAAANTGAAAGATAAAAAGGAACTGCTCAAATCTAACTTTTTGAGACAGAATTTAAAAATAAAAACATTCAAAGCAATTTTTGAAAGCTGTTCAGAAGGTTCCAGTTGTATTTCAATGTGCAATGAAAAAAACCTTCAGAAGTTTAAACACTGACAGTAATTAAGTTATTTTCATTAGAAACAGACATATTTCAGGTTAAACCCTAATTTCTTCACTGGAAATAAATGCTAGATGTCATTTAATGACATTTGGAAATTTACAGTCCAAATTATCAACATGTAGGTCCCAGTTCTTCACGATTNTTTTTAAACTTGGTTGACATTTTCGTTGACAAGCACATTTTATTGCACAAGATCAGTAGTGAAATTGGCAGCGAAAAAGAGAGAAAGGGGAAAAAAAGCTGGCTCTACTCAATGAGAGAACTACTATCTTGCCTTTGGGAAAAAAAAATGCTGGCAGTGACCCTTTCTGAAGCCAACAATAACTGGTAAATCAGTCAATAGAAGTAAAATATTTGGTCACTTTGAATGTTTCTTTTTCCCACAAGAAGTAAACCAGGACCTGTTTAGCTAATGCCTTTAAATCCAGCCAGCAATAAAAATGTTGGGTGTGAACATCAAGTCTTTAAGTTAATCCATTAGAAATGAATACAATTATAAAATGATTGAAAATGTAAACATTAAAACATTCCCTTATGAACTCCTCATAGCTGCAGTTAAAATTAGAGGAGACTGGAAAAATTCCAAAGCTCAGGAAAAAAAGAAGTGGAAATAACAGCTTAGAGTGTCGCTTTTATTTTGCAGGATCTCTGTCTCTCATATTCCAAATGTATGATTCTTTTCAGTAATTAAAAGAGAAGGCAGAATAAACAATAGGCACCTTCAAAAAATTCCTATCTATTTGGATTATATACTGAATGAGTGACCCATGCTTCCTAAAGTACCTTGTGGAGGACATGGACTAGAAAGGGATACAGTAACAACCCAAACAATATTCCTTTCAAAGGGATCTGTTCCGGTAAAGCCACACATCAAGGTTGCTCTTGGAGTATTGAAGCCTTAGGCTTCTACCAGCGTTACACTCATCTAGGGGGAGTGTCTTAAAGAGCTTTGTGTAATACTGAATTGGGAACATAGATGAACATGTTTTGTGCCTTGTGTCCAGCAATTTAAATGAAGGCACATTTATCAGTTTGCCAAGCCAATTTAATTAGAGGTTGTTTCTGGTTTATTTCCAAAACTTACAGGAAACATTTCAGCAGCCAATGCCAAATACTAGTGTCTATGGTCTGCAAGCAAAAATCACCTAGGTTTGATTTTTGGCCAAGAAGAGGTCTTAGGTCTTAAGTCAGACAATTCTCCCTATTCTGCCATGTTTTTCCTGTGTACCTGCTTTTCTCATTTCTGTCGTGTGGGCAAACACAACCACCATCACCACTGCTTTACTAAAGGTGTTGGGTTTGGAGGGTAGTTTTTCAGGCTGGTCTCTGGAAAGAAGAGGTGAATTCTGCAGATGAGAAGCCATCTCTGGGGAATGCGTTTAAGGGCGTGGTAGACATGCAGTTCAGTATGGCACAAGGGCTACCAGCTAGACCCCTCAGAGCCATCTCATCCCATACAGCTGAAATCCTGGCATTGTTTAAATCGGTGGGATTTTCATAATGGAGTTCTTGACATAGCTAGAATGAACATAATGAAGGACGATATGTTTTGCCTGGGAAGCTCGTTTCTGAAAATTACATGAATAGTTAGATATAATGAATGTATAGTTCTCATTACAGATTTTCTTAGATGCTTCTTCCAGTATATCTTCCACCATAATACAAATGTTGTTAGGCTTATACTGGGAAATGCAAGCCAGGGCTAAGCCCTGTACTTGGGGTGTAGTCCCTTGTGTCCATTTGTCACTTCTGTCCATTTCTGATCTGGTGACAAAGAGTTTGCGAACAGCCCATGCTTTGGAGAGATTCAGTTCACCTCTCACTTCATTAATACATGGGATGAGAATACACACTACATTAAGACCTGTTTATGTGCATCTCAGACCTACTGAACCTATTTAATTTTGCTCTCCCAGGAATGTGCTCTGGGTCAACATGCACTTTCACCTGCTAGATACAAATTAGAGCACTAAGAAGATGTATCCAGAGAGAAGATTGGGGGATGGGAGGAAAAAAGTGGCCCCAGGCTCCGAACTTAGAAAAAGGCAGAGGGAGCAGCTGGGATTTTACAGAAATACACAAAAGCTTAAAGTGAGGGAAGCAAGTGAAAGGGTGGAAAAGGGAGGAAAACTGCTTAAATAACTCCAAATCTCTATCTTTCAAAAGCTAGGGGTGGTCAACTAGGCTGGGGATCTTCTCATTATTAGGCTCCAACCCCACAGGTCAGTGCTGTAGGTGTCTTGCTCACTTATCACATCACCTAGTGGATAAGATATTCTATCCATAAGACTAACCCTTTCTTGAGCACTTCTTCATGGTGTGCATTTTCCACCAAAACATGCTACATGCAGTATACAACTGCTATTTATATTTTTAAGCATTTCAACATCTACACTGAGGTAACATCCACCTGAAGGCAATGTGTGGACCACAGAGGTGGAAAAACAACTATCTTTTCTTCTATAGTTTGTGGTATAACTGGGGCAAGGATGAGAAACTCAGGCTTCAAGTTTCATTTAGGATGCAATAGGAATTTAACTTCATAAGGATCTTGGGAGTTCATTGTGTGTGATCAAGTAAGTTTAAAAGTGATCCTGCTGCTTTGTTGTTTGCTTGGGCAAAACTTTCATCAGCTTTCATTGGGTTTTTGTCTGCACAAAGTATAAGACGTAAAGTAAGGCTGCAACAATAGATACTGCATGTGCTACGATTTAAAGAATCGTAGCTGCCTGAAACATGCATACCTTTCTCCTGCATTGTATGTGAATTAAAGGCATAGGAGTTCATCTCAGGAGCCAAAAGTTCTTGCCATAACCAAAGAACAAACAGCTGTGGTCCTAAGACAGCAAACTCCTATTAACATCAGCTGAAATTTTGCCTGAGTAAGATCTGAATACAAAGTAAGAAAACTGCAGCCTTCAGCTCTGTGTGCACAAGGGGCGAAGATTGTTATTTTCATGTAGGCATGACTGAGCTGTGCTTTAGAAGCATGTTTCATCATATTCGTCCAGGAACACTGCCCTTTCAGACCTATAAAGCTTGCATTCTAGTAAACATTCCATTCACCAAGGAGAAAAATGCAAGCCAAGTTTTTCATTTAGGGAAAAAAAAAAAAAAAGAAAAAGACAACAAAAGAAAGAAAAAACTCCAAAGAATGTTGCATTTTTTCATATAATCACTAGAAGAATCATTTTATAGTGTTTCCCATGTAATTACTGCCAGACCTGTTTAGCAAATGTGAAATACTCATTAGCAATTACTTAACTATACATATATTAAAGCTTAATTAGTAAATAAATTAAGCATATAATTAATTGCTTTAATCAGTAGGCTTTTAATATTGTAATTATCACTTGATACATTAAGGGCATGTTAAGAATACTTTTCTCCAAAAAATACATTGTTAATTAATCATTAAAACTTATCTTACTACATGCTCATTAATGATTTATTACAAATGCTGGGCCAAATTCTTCTCTCAATTGCAGCAGAACTAAGTCTGTTGAAGCCAATAGAGCTTCACTTGCATAAATTAAAGGAGAATTTGGTCCTGTTAATTAAACGTAAAGTGTTTGTCAGGGCATATCACCATAGACGGAAAACAGTAGTGCCTTGCTTGCTTTAACCTAATAGGAGGAAGCTGCCTTTCTTTTACATTCCTTTGCTATAGCTGAACATTGTCCTTCTGTAGCCTGAACTCAGAGGCCGCAAGGTGCAATAGCTGGGCAATAAGATGGAATAGGAGAGATCCAGTTTAATTTCTAGCCCTGCAACTACCTATGAATTCCAGGTCAGTGTGTGGACAAAATCTTCACCTCAGCTGGTTGCCCAGATGCTCTTTAAAAAGACAAATGATTGTTTCTAGGGATCAGCTTACTTTTTTATTTATTTTTTTTTCTTCTCATTATAAACATCTAAAAGAAGTCTAAAGAATCAGAGTCTCAGGGTGTTAATTTGAAGGTTGACTATCAGGCCCAGAATTCAAGGGACAGGTAAGATGAAACCCAAACACAAATTTTCTGTGACTACATTTTTTCTTATCCTGGATGTGACTTGTCTATCTGGACTGTGAAATTTCCTCAGGAAGGGAATATTTTCTTGGGATTTTGTATAAATAAGGTATGTGCCATAATGGGCCAAAGGGGTCTTAGTTAAGCTTTCTTGAAGGAGCCAGAGTAATGACATTTTTTTGCAGAATGTCTTCATACATAAACAGTCATTATGAATTGTTGCAGAGAAGGTGGGATGGGAAGGGAGCAACTAATATTTGAGCAACAGATACTTATTAATAGATGTACAGCACAGTTTTGATGCAGAAGCCTTTGAGTGGGTGAAGCCTTCTACGGGTTTCCCTCCACAATCCCAGTAGGACTTTCCCATGCACAACCTATTTGCACAGATCCAAAGTCTGGGTTGCATAAATGTAAATGTAGAGTAAAAGAGGAAACCAAGATCGAATGACAATGAGCTTTGGAATATGGATGTGACATATGCAGCATATTGTTTACACATGCTCATATCCCCCAATCTCAAACCTTGATGACAGCAAACCTTCTTCTGATGGTGAAAAGATTACATGTTTTTAAGTAGGTGGAATTAAACAGCATTTAGTACTTGCTAGGAGTAAGTAGCAGGAGTAAGTAGTAGGAGTAAGTACCAACCTGAGCAAGGTTGGTATTGAAAACTTGATATTCACAACTTATTTCTATGCTTTGGAAAGGCTCTTAAAATAGCTTTTGTATGAACACTAAAATCTTCATTTCCTCGCTAAGCAGAGTACTTAACATACCAATGCACACATGGACATATTTAGTCTCGGTCTTTAAGTGACTGTTCCAGATAGAAGGACAAAAAGAAAACATATAACTTAAAATGTGTTAGGATTAAGCAGATATTTCTTAACATTCATTTACATCAGAGTGTTTCAGTTATGACTATGAATGGTTATTCAGCACTGCAGCGTGAATAAAAGAAAATTGCTACCTTAGAATCATCCATGAGTTCTGAAAGCATGACCAGTCCTAAGAAAAATGTCTCTCCTTTAGTCAGTTTTCCACTGATGGAAAGACAAGTAACTTGGAAAAAGAACCGATTATGGAAGCTACCTTCAGGAGTCATGTTACACTAGACTAATATGTGACACGAACAGATACTGCAGTCTTGTAGACTCACTATACGCCTTGAAACATTTGTGCTGTGGTGAACATTTCCAAGCAGAAAAGACAATGAACACAGTGAATCTTTCTTAGATACTCTTCCTTAAGAGGCCAAATGTAACCAAAGTCATTATGTAATCTTGACATCCACTAAGGGAGTTCTAGGGCAGGTGGAGCTCAGAGGGCTTTTGGCAATGGAAGTTTTGTTATCCAAGGAGTGAAGTGGAGGCTTCTCACTTACGTGATCTTTCCTTACTTTTTAGAGAGTTAAGCTTCAATGGCAAAATGGCTAAAAATTCCCAGTTCCCCCACCATAACGGGAAAGTATCAAAGTCAGAAAGCAGACCCTATTGAGTTGTCCTGGATTAATCCTTTAAACAAAAAATAAAGATAGAGGCCTGGTGAAAATAAGTTTATCAATTATTCTGGTGCATAGTTAAGGTTAAAGATTGGGAATTCCTGCTGGTAAAGTATGACATTCTTTGTGCTTCTGATTAATTACTTCTGTGACAAATTATTCTGTACAAAATCGTAACATATTGTCCTATCCTGAAGGCACCAGTGCCATTCCCATGCATGGCATGTAGACAGTGGCTACTTTGCAGGATATATGCAGGGAGAAGTGGTTCACTCATCTTAAAATTTACATTCAAAGATATTTGCTTTTGATGGAAGCAAAAGATTCATTAAAGCTTTCTTTTTTTTTTTTTAGTATACACTATTTGACATAGTAAAGAAGACAATGTAGGCACAAGTCCTTTGGCACTACGAGCAACCTATTCCTCACTATTGTTATTCAAGGGGATGCTAAGGACTTTGAGAAAACACTCCTGTAAGAAATCTAATTTGACTGCTCTGATAGTATTTCTTCATACTGACTATGAGTCTGAAGGTAGACATGATTCACTGTAGAGACCATGTATTCTTAACAACAAAATAAATTTGATAGAAAAGTGCTGGCAATTTCCTTAAAACAAGCAAATAAGAAGTACTGGCTTGTGTCCTGCCAGAGAAAGATGGTAATTATTTTTGTGTTATAGTCTGCAATTTTTTAATAAATTCATGTTCATGTCATAAGGAAAAGTTACAGTGTTTTAAATGAATTTAGCTAAACTGATTCAGATTATTCAGATTATTAATTAATCTGGACTTGTTTAAACTGGATTCATACTTATTCGTCATTCATTATATTCATATTCATATGTGTGAATGTATTTATTAGTTCAACTTAAAGCGGTAAATTACTAGCAAACAATATCAAAGTAGGCAAGAGTTAAATCAGTATAAAATGGTCTAGATTAGGGAATCTGCTTCAATTAAATTTTATAATAGAAAGTAGTTTCAATTAAGCAAATGCAGCTTTTTTCAATTCTCAAAAGGTCTATAGAGATACTAAAGTAAATCAATATTTTCTAAGTTATTGTATATATTATAATTTATAGGAAAGAAAAGCTATGTTGACAGTCATGCACAATTAGGATAGTTTAACAATATCTGCTTTGCATAGAAAAAGCAATATACTGGAACAGTGGACTCGGTTTCTCCTTTTACTGGTTATTTCAGCAAAGCTAATTTAAGGGTTGTTAGCTGCTGTGATTATGAAATTCCTCGTGTGTGTTGTACAAATACAGTTCAGTAAAGTCTCAGCTTGCAGACTTCAGCCATTTTGTTGTTAGAGGCTACAATCTGGTCTACCTCGCTTGGGCGCTTTACTTGCATCTGCATTTAAGTGCCTATTGAAGCAGGCTTCCCAAAGGAAGCGCCAAAACTTTCCGCGCAGGCACCAGAGACGTGTGCCTTTGAGGGTCTCCAGAGGGACAGCCTCCCTGCCTAACTTGTGTACCTAAACTCAGCCAGATGGGACTTCTCTGCAGGCTTTCAAAGGCACGTCACTCTCTCCTTTAGCTAAGTATGGGATTTGTGCACACACTTTAGAGTACTGCTGCTCTGCCTGACTGACACAGAGGCACAAGTCAGGCACCTGGGGTAAGGAAGGGTGGCAAAGGGCAACCCCCAGCAACCCCTGCTGCAGCTTTCATGTTTTGTCTTCAAGCTGCTTCTTGAAGAGTTTACTTCTATTCCTCACTTCGGCATTTCTTAATCAAAAAGACTTGTCCTAGAGTAATGGTACATGTTTCTTTCTGGCTTAGATGGAAATACTACCGTGCATGCTGTTAAAACAAGGATCCCAGGTGGTCCTCAGTTTATCTCAGAAGATGTGCTACCAGCGCACTGGAGTTTCCAAAGTGCACCGGGGGAAATTTCAGAGTCCGATTCAGGTCATGGTTTGAAGTAAAATAATTTTTTATTAATAATTGCTGCATTTATAATTTCGTGGATGTCACCAGCAGAGGCAATAAGAAAAACAGCTATAAACTTATAAAAAGAAACATTTTATTCCTGCCCTTGTCGCCACATTCACTGGAAAGGAACCATATTGGCTCTTTTTTAGCTAGTAATGTCTAATGCAGGAAGACAGGAATAAGCAGAGTAGAAAGCACCTGTCAGCTCTATTTCCCACTCTCCTTGATTAGCATGAAACATTAATAGGGCTCTCAGAAATTCTGGTCTGAAATGGGCTTTGCTTGAAAACGTGTCTGCCTTTACTGCACAAAAGCTGCTGTCATTAAAAAAGGGCAGATAACTAAAGAAGACTCTTTCTCGAAATTTATACCATTTTTTCATACAATGACAAATTATTTTAATAATGGGAATCGCACACTCTGCCATTTGTATAATGCTTCCCATAAAATTCTCCCATTAAATTTGCTCCTCTACTTGACTCATATCTTTTTAAAAAAATGACACACACAAAATGATACATCACGCATTCTTACAAAGAATTGGAAGTGAACATACTGTAATGGGTTAACATACGTTTTAATAAAATTTTCATTGTTGCACATTTCACTTTTCGGTACTGAGAGCCAGGGCTGTACCAGTAACCTCAGGCGATGCCTAAGGATAAAACAAATCATATGGTAGTGAACTATTTTCACCTATTTATCCTTCTACTGAAAATATATTCATAAATACAAAATGAAGCTAAGATACGTAGCCGGTAACATTGTACATAACAAAGATATTCCCTAGTATTTGTATTCTATTATTTTTTAATAGTATACCTTTTACATTTCTAAGATGCTTGGGCTTCTGTAGTTATTCCTTACATATCTTGTAAGCCACCAAACCATTTTAATTTTGTCTCCTCAAAGTGGGCAGTTACATATATTTGAATCCATATAGTTAAATGAATTCCTACTGTACAGCCCATTATGAAACACGCACTGTGAGCCAAAAATGTATGCAGGTCTATTTATCTAGCAGCTGGAGTTTTGTGAAGTAGAAACTTTTGATTTGTGGCATATGTAGGTTTATTTACGTGTAAACAATCTGTTTTAAAAGATCTGTGTCATCAAAAACGTTCCTGTGCACATCAGCATATTAACTGCTTGTTAGATGGGATTATCTCAGAGAATAAATATTGAAAAAATTCCCTGAATATTCATTTTACTATGGAGATACTGTACAATTGTAAAATAATAGGTTTTGTTTCTTTGTTACTGTATAGGAGTTCTGAAATAAGAACAATATTACCAGAAAGTAAAATCATGTGGTAACAATAAATTAAGCTTGTTCAAGTTGCACCTAAGCTCTAATTTACTTGATTGCTTAATTTATTGCCTACCTGCAGAAACTTAAATGTGGAATCAAAAAGGAAGATGCTGAGAAGAAAAAAAACAGCTGACGTAGATGGTCTTTATTTGTTTAAGAAAATTTTAAGATTTCAAATTTAAAAATATCCAGATCTCTTTTTCTCCCTTGTCTCCTCTCTCTTCCCAAGTCTAATTACACTAAAGATGCTTGTTTGTCTCCTAGTATGTTACTTTAAAAAATGTTGCTACTATAAGAATGATGTAGAATGAAATTATGCAGAAGGAAATGCAAATATATTTATTCAACAAACCATCACATGAAAGCGAAACAAAGTGATCTTACAGCCAACTTGTAAGTTTTAAAATATTTCCTTCTTATAGCAAGAAAACTTTCTCAGTATACAAATCACAGGGATATATATTATGAATAAAACTTAGCATTCTCATAATTTTGCACTGATTGATCTTTTTTTCTTTATGGGTAGAAAACTATACATAAAATATTTTCTACTTATTTTTGCCTCATGTTATTTTACAAATACATAACTTCTCATGGAAAGCAGAGCTGAAGATAAAATTACTTAAAGAGTTTTATCACTCTGCTTACATATGAGCAATGCTTATAAGGAACTTGCTGCATCTCCTAAACACCACTAACATTACTAGAATTTACATTTCCACATTTTTTGATGCATCCCAATAGTCCAACACAGAAACAGAGAAGATGAGTTGAAGAGAAACCTAAAAAAAATTATGTGAAACAGTCAGTAATAACACCTGAAAAACGGATAAGGAGAATTCAGATGTGTGCGTGTGTATTGCTTGCTTATCTCTCTCTTTCGTTTTTCTTTCTACTTCATGCAAATTCTTCCTAGTGAAATACCAACCAATAAGTCTATAAGAAACAAAAAATTCAACTCCAAAACAGTTAACGTATAGCAATGGAATAAAAGGTATAATGCATATTTGCTAACCATGGTGCATTTTCTAGTAAAAATGCTTTGCAGTCTGCCGGCTTGTCAATCTTTAATAGAAACTCATCAATTATTTGTGGGCAGGAGATTGAAGCGGCTAATAGCTCAAATATATTCCTCCATTTCATTGCATCAGTAGCTCTAAATTAATGCCTGCATTTTCCCCCACTAACATAAGTTAAAATAAATAAATAAATGAAGATGTAAAAATGTATATGCATTATTTGAATAAACAGTTAAGCATCACAGCACTGAGTATTACCTCTGAAATAGAAATACAAGCCACAGAGCTTTTATTGTTGAATACAAATTTGTAAGAATGCAGAACAAAATGTAATTTCCAAGCAATATGACTAATCTATTTTAAAATAATTTTCCAATAGCAAAATTACCAATAGATTTGCCAAATATATCAAAGCACTCAAACGCTTTCTTTTAAAAAACACCCTCCCTAATTTGACTTTTCGCTTGAGTGACATCATTCCTTGAACCTGAACTATGTTTATATATATCTCTATATTTATCTCTCTCTCCCTCTCTCTCTCTCTCAAAGAAGCTTGTAGGTGGGACATATAGCATTCCTCATAAAACAAAGTCTACTCATTTCACCTAATTAAAAATGAAACTTCTCTGACATTAATAGGCAGTAAAGCAAATTTATAGGCAGACACAGAACATTTCAGTCAAAAAAGTTAGCCTACAACTTGATAGAAGGCAGGTTTTGCCAATCACATGCCATGAATCTACCCCCCCTGACCCCAGCCTTCTCTCAGATAGCGGATACTGGCATTCTTTGCACATCAGAAATGCGCCAGCAGAGACCATTCATGAGGGAAATAGGAAAGCAAGTCACATTT
>VZZY01006353.1:1736-14236 GCA_013400335.1 Eurystomus gularis | reverse complement strand
CTTTGCCTAGCTGGGAAGAGGATCAATATCACATACATACAAGCTATACTATTGTGAGGCTTTTCTTCTCAATTGCTTTGTGCTCTGAGTCAAGAGTAAAAATAGCAGGAGAGCCCATACCTGCCAGCCAGTTTGCTGTGAACAACATACTTTATCCAAAGGTGCCAGACATGGCAGCATCTAAAAGATGTGAATGGAGTCATAATAGAAAGAGAGGTCAGGACTGGGGGATGAATACCAGGGAGCACTGCAAAAGCTGTTTAGGGAAGATCATGTCTAATGGAGATGTTGTTCTGGATGTGTGACTGGAGTGAGTTTACTAAGAGGATCAAATAAGTGTTTAACTAAACTCGGATCAGAGGTTGAATCAATGCCTGTGAAATTCTTATTTCATGTGAAAAGGTTCAAACAGCTCAACGTTGTTGAAATTTAGTTATTTTTATTTTGTTAAGAACCTGTGGTGCTCAATTAAAAGAAACTAGTTTGGGTGCAAAATATATAAAACCAGAAGTACATTCTTCCTCTATATTCCCCTTTCAAAGGAAGAATTGAAAAATTTTACAGCAAATGCATGTAAAAAAAAGTACACACCCCTTAGCATCTCTAATTCTCCTTTATCTTATCCCTCATCCTATCATACTCACTTTTTCTCCTGCTCTTATGGCTTTGAAGCCAAACTTTGTCAGCATTCATCCACACCAATTGATAAAGTTCCTGTTGAATCACTCCAATTCATTTGGTTATATTTTCATGTTTATTCAGAATTTCACTGGTTCACAAATCTTTTCCTATGATATCACTGTGGTTTTATCCCACCTCTATATAGCCACATCTCCTGCTGGCCTTTCTTAAAACTCCCAGGCTTTACAAAAATTTTATTTCATTCCCTGCCCTCAAACATATTTAACCCTCAGGCTCAAAAATCTACCTGAAAGCCACTGTTACCACACTCACTATTGTAAGAAGACTTTTCCAAAAATAATGAAACTACCTAATGAATGAACAGAGTCTGGTTGGAGATAGGTGACAAGTGGTGTTCCCCAGGGGTCAGTACTGGGTCTAGTCGTGTTCAAGATATTCATCAATTACCTGGATGAAGGGATAGAGTGCATCCTCAGCAAGTTTGCTGATGATACAAAACTGGGAGGGGTGGCTGACACATCAGAAGGCTGTGCTGCCATCCATCGAGATCTGGACAGGCTGAGCACAGAGAAACATGATGAAATTCAACAAGGGCAAGTGTAGGGTGCAGCACCTGGGGAGGAATAACCCCATGTACCAATACAGGTTAGGGGCTTACCTGCTGAAAAGCAACTCTGTGGAAAGAGACCTGGGAGTCCTGGTGAACACCAGGATAACCATGAGCCAGCAATGTGCCCTTGTGGCCAAGAAGGTCAATGGCATCCTGGGGTGCATCAAGAAGGGTGTGGCCAGCAGGTCAAGGGATGTTCTCCTTCTGCTCTACTCTGCCCTGTGTGGCCGCATCTGGAGTATTGTGTGCTGTTCTAGGCTCCCCAGTTCTAGAGAGACAGGGAGCTGCTGGCGAGGGTGCAGAGAAGGGCTACTAAGATGATTAGGGGACTGGAACATCTCCCTTATGAGGAAGGGCTGAGGGACTTGGGTCTATTTCATCTGGAGAAGATAGGACTGAGGAGGGATCTCATCCACACTTAAAATACTTAGAGGGTGAATGTCAGGCAGATGGGGCCAGTCTTTTTTCTGTGGTGCCCAGTGACAGGACAAGAGGGAATGGAAATAAACCTGAGCTCAGGAAGTTCCATCTAAACATGAGGAGCAGCTTCTTTACTTTGAGGGTGGCAGAGCACTGGAACAGGCTGCCCAGGGAGGTGGTGGAGTCTCTGTCTCTTGAGACATTCAAAACCAGCCCGGATGCCTTCCTGTGTAACCTGCTCTAGGTGGCCCTGCTCTGGCAGGGGCGTTGGACTAGATGATCTCCAGAGGTCCCTTCTAATCCCTACCAGTCTGTGATTCTGTGATTCTGTGAAAAGGAGTAACATATAAAACTATGGACTTCAATGTGAGAGCTAGATACTTTACCTCTTAGCATAAGGAGCTTTCACCTATAAAAGTATCTCCCCAAAACAGTATTTCTTTTCTGTTATTAATACTCAGAAGGAGTATTTTGTTTATCAATTCTAACAAGCAGATTTTGATTGGAAACTCGTAACAGAATTTGGGATGACTTAGTATCGGAGACTGTGGAATACTATGAACAATTACCACTCTAAATCACTGGGAAGCCATGAGCTTGAATTTGTTAAATATTATGAGATTCTAAGACACTGCAATAATAGTCTCATATATAATATGTCTAAAAAAGATGGACCTGAGGTCAGTTCTGAAATATTGCATTCCTTTCCAACACTCATGAGGAGGAAAGAAGAGAAGAATAAGTGCCTTATGCCAACAGCTAGTAATATAAGCACTATGGGACAAATCTTAACAAACATATTGTAAACTTTTATTTGATCTTTTCCATTGAAATTGTCCAGATGTAAAAAAGAAAAAAATCTAAATACTTTGGTGGAATTGGATTTATTTGAAGGTCTAGTTAAATATGGCACCCATCTCAAGTTTCAAAACTGTTTCTAGTCACTAATTGTAAGGGAGCAAGTTTAAGGGAAATAAAGAGAAGACTAGAAAGACAAAATAGTCTGTGAGAAAATGAAAATAATGAAAATAATACATTTTTTTTTTCTGTCCTTCTCTATTTTATTTCAAATGAGAAATATTCACCTGATATTTTAATCCAATTGCTCATCAAAGTAGCCTGTCTGATTTGGACATTCTAGGATTTGTTTTCCCCTCGTTAATGCAACAGTCCTCAATCTTGGTGCAGCCTCTGGGTGCAACAGTAAAAAAGAATAAAAAATAGGTAAAACAGGTTTTAGAAAGAAAAAGAGATAGGATTGGGAAACAGCAAGAAAAGCAACTCTTGCTTGAGGGATTAGCTTTATATAATTCTGTCAAGTCAATTGCATAAAACTTTTTAGTTGGTAATTTTTATACCCAGGCCACACATTTCTTTCCTCCAAGCAATCTGTTGCCGGGTCATACTGAAGAGAAGGTTCTTTTCAGTAGCAACTCTTTAATTAATCAACTGCATATTAGCCACCCTCAGAAACTGTATTACATGCCAAATGGATGACATGAAAAATATGGATTAAGGAGAACTATTTTGCTGGCATCATAAAGAAAAATAGTAAAATAAATAGCTAATAAGGTGCAGTCTGTTTAAGCAATAGTCATGTTTTCTTTGAGGGCAGGTGTCCCTACCAAGCACACTTTGTTGTATGCTCTCCTTTTCCACTCAGGGTGCCAGCACATAAATAAACTCTGAATCCTCTCAACATACAAAGAAGTGCTTGCTTTATTAGAGGTGCCCAAGGATATTTTCTATTGGCCTTCAATGTTTGTCAATAGCAAAAGTTTGGGTCTCACAAGAATTTGTATATTGGATGTTCCCTACTTACTCTGTTGAATGAGAAGCTTCATTATATTAAAAATGCCTTTCAAGAAAAGAAAGGAAACAAACAGGCTGCCTGATTACACTTGAGCTGATATTAACGACTGTTGCTTTTGGGCTGAGGGATTGGTACAACATAGCTAGCTGTTGCAGCATATTACTTTTCAAAGTCTGGCCTCAAAGTGCAGCCTGGATTACTGTGTGAGGCACCCAGGTGCCTTATGCAGGACAAGGGGATAATTAGGTATACTATAGGATCTTATCTTCTTCTGATAGGATCTAGAATTACAGCTACCCTGAGCTGGTGCTGCGTTAAGTCTCTGTGCTGGGAAGGAGTGGTACCAAGTTAGCTAAAAGGGGAAATGCTGCAAACAGGGCAGTCTCTGGGGACCAAGGTATTTGGGGACCACCTGTCACTACTTGGGATTTGCAACCCAAAAGCCTCACCTGGCATTAGGCCCACAGTAATCTAGATGTGTTTCAGTAGATCCAAAGCCTAAGATGTTCAAATCTCATGTAAAAAATGACTTTGAGATTTCATTCTACTGGGCAGAGTTGTATGAAACCCACCTATGTTTCATTTTCTGTTCCCTTATACAGTGTCTGTGCCACATGATTCAGTAATCTACAAACCAAAAAACCCTAGAGATCTCAGTAAACTTTCACAGTTTACACAGCTCATTGCAGAGTCTGGCCCTCAGTCATATCTGTGGAAGAAATTAACTTCTGCTATTTTTTATGAATTACAGATGAATAATAATTTTAGAAGCCTCTCATTAAATAACAGGAAAATATTATTTCCAATAAAAAGATAGAAATTAACTGCAGGACTGTTGGGATGGAACATACCGAACAGGAAATTTTGATTATAGTGTCAGTAACTTCGGGTGGCCTTTGCCAAATACTTGAGCAGCCCCTGCAGATATGTCACCACTGCTCAAATCCCTTAAGATCAAAGGGTTTTGGTGGCTTATACTGCAGCTTCTGCAACCACATCTGTGTTGTTTACCCATCCAGGTTTTCATTTGCTGAAAGGTAGTTGTATGTGGCACTCTGTCTGGAAAAATGCAGAGAGAGAGGGAGGAGAAAAAGGCTTCCAGGAATGGAACACAACCAAACTGAGGACAACTTACTCCTCAATAGAGTCCAGTCTGTGCTCCCTTGGAGCCTTAAATTGAGTGCAATCCAAGAGAACCTGGCTACAACACATTCTGTCCTCTAACATGCACCCTTCTGTTGTGGAGTGATTTATAACAGGTTCAGCACTGTAGTTAAAGGTAAATGCCAGTAAACAAAGATTAATTTGGGCAAGAGACAGTGTGACTACTTTTCAGAGTCTGGCCTTAAGCACATAACTGGTGAGTTTGCCAATTGTTTGCCAATCAACATTGTTAGATTTCCTGATCTTCCTGGGCTTCATTCAGTGGTAAATTTTCTGGAAAATTCTAGTGCCTTTTCAAATACCCTCAGGTATCTGTGGATCTTAAACATGACGTTGTACAGGAGACCTGAGCCCATCTGCAGCTCTAGCTGGTGCTCAGACAGCTCCTGCAATCTCAAATACCTGTGTGGGAATCATAATCTGTGAAAGCAAATGGATTTATTGACAAAGGTCCAAATCCTGTCCAGGTAAGTGCTACACCCCAAGCAATGGATATACTCCTGTGAATAAATGCCATGTTGCTCGTAGTCAGCCCTGAAGATCCTTCTACAGAGGGTCAATGTGGATGGGAGGGACTCTTTAGCCTGAGGACTTTTCTGGAGGCTCCTTTATGCAGCATGGCAGCTGTTACCCATGTGTCTGTGTAAGAGTCGTTCAGCAGATCAGCATTGTCTCAACCTTGTCATCAGGGACAAGGACAATAAGGTACTCTGAAAAGTTAGGCTGACTTCTTGACATGAGTCTGCAGCAACCGTCAGTGAGACATGGTTGCTGATCTCTAGAGCAGAAAGTGGTTGCCACGGATGCGGCCTGCTCTGGCTAACAGAACATGCAAACCCTCCTGAAATATGGAACAGGGTGCTATGAAAGTAGCACAGCTGGTTCCCTGTTAACAGGGATGAAGTAACCAACAATTGTTCAGACCCAGCCAAGCACAATTTTGGTAAAGGCAACCTTGTAGCCACTATCAAGAAAGATGGATTGAAACTGGTGTGTCAGCAACAATGGCGAGATTATGAACTTCAGGCGAACTTTGTTACGAAGGCACACCTCCCCGTCTAAGGCCATCCATCTCCAAGGCACACCACTCCTTGAACACTTCCCTCCCTGAGCATTATCCTTGCTCAGGAAAGGCGGAGATACCTGAGACACAGGAGGAGCAAGGTGTGTCACTCAGCATAAAAGATGGCTCCTTAGCAACTGAACTTTGGAAGCTTCCCCACCAAGGATCATGATGATCATTAGGACCAGTGGGACACTGCCTGGATCTGGGACCATAGGGATGCCTTGGATCCGCAGTGGTAGCTATCTTTCCTTTCCTCTCTTTACTTTCCTTTCTCCCTCTTTACCTATTGCACACTGCTTTACAGGCAAACCATTAAAGTTTCACTGTTTGATTGAAGCAAACCCCTTTGGCATGGTTGCCTTAATTTTGCACTTTGAGATCACAGCAAACGAACCATCACACATCCACTGAGTGGTCTGTGACAGTCTGCTACCAGGCTACAGTAAGCACTCTGTGCCTATCTATGTTAAGTCATATTTTAAGTCAGATTTACCTTTCCAGCAAATGTTTTGTTCCAGATGGAGATGTGTCCTTCTCCCCAGGTGAATTTTCATGCTCAGAAACTGAGATTTTTGCAGGCATGGCTTTCTCTACAGCATAAATGGTAACACAGGGACACTTTGAATATATAACAGTCCCTAAGGTGGGACTCTGCTTTATCTGAAGACTCCAACTAGGGAGTGGATAAGTGAATTTTGTCTAAATGTCATGTTATAAACTGCTTATGGTTAGGAGAAGAAAGCACTTTAGCATGGGACTACTTAGGAAATTACATTTACTGATATATTTAGCATCATTACCATGTACCAAGATATCTTTAGTACCTTTTATTCCTTTTACAAGCAACTACTGACCTTTCAGCAAACATATTTTTTATTCAGTATTAAAGCATGAGATATGCTAATATATTTTCTAAGCCTTATTAATAGATGACAATAAAAGTGAAGATGTCTAACAAACCAGTTGCTGACTTCTGTCAGCAAATCACTTTATGTGTTAAATGACTCATCTATCGGTCATTGGACAATGTGGCAGATTTGTCCTCATAATGACCGAAGAAGGTTCAAATTTGGATCCCCAGTGTGAGCAGTACCCCAAGGAGGCCACATTCAGATAATGACTCTGATAATGATAGATACTTTTTATCAGGGACTCCACAGGGGGCTGGCTGTTCAGCCAAAGGGATCATAGAATGATAGAATGATGGTATGGTTTGGGCTGGAAAGAATTTTTAAAGATCATCTTGTCCAATCCTCCTGTCATGGGCAGAGACATCTTCCACTACATCAAGTTGCTCAAAGCTCCATCCAGACTCACCTTGAATACTTTTAGGTATGGAGCATCCACAACCTCTCTGGGCAACTTGTTCCATTGTCACACCACCCTCATCATAAAAAATTTCTTCCTTATGTCCAATCTAAATCTACCCTCTTTCAGTTTAAAACTGTGGCCCCTTGTCCTGTCACTACAGGTCTTGGTAAAAAGTCTCTCTCCATCGTTCTTACAGGCTCCCTTTAAATATTGAAAGTCTGTAATAAAGGCTCCTTGGAGCCTTCTCCAGGCTGAACAACTCCATCTCTCTCAGCCTTTCTTCATAGGAGAGGTTTTCCAGCCCTCTGATCATTTTCGTGGCTCTCCTGGGACCCACTCTAACAAGTTCATGGCTTTCTTGTCCTAGATATCCCCAGTACCGGTTGTAGTACTCTAGTTAGGGTGTCATGAGAGTGGAATAGAGAGGGAGTATCACATCCCTCAACCTGCTGGCCGCACTTCTTTTTATGCAGCCCAGGATACAGTTGGCCTTCTGGGCTGCAAGCACAGTTTGCTGACTCATGAATTTTCCATTCACCAGCATTCCCAAGTCCTTCTCATCAAGGCTACTCTCAACACATCCATTCTCCAATCTGTCTTGGCATTGGGAATTGCCCTGACTCAGGTGCAGGACCTTGCACATGGCCTGTTGAACTTCACAACGTTCACAGAGGCCTACTTCTCAAGACTCTCAAGGTCTCTTTGGATGGCATCCCTTCCCTCTTGTGAATCAATGGCACCACCCAGCATGGTATTATCTGCAGATTTGCTGAGGATACACTCAATCCCACTGATCATGTTGTTGATGAAGATGCTAAACAGTATTGGTGCCAGTATGCACCCTTGCAAAACACCACTCATTACTGGTTTCCACTGAAAACAAACTTTGTGAAATGAGGTTGGAAAATCATTATGGTGCCAAAAAGTCTACTTCTATTAGTCATATTATTTTACATTTATATTGCCATAATGCTAGCCCAGAGGTATATTGACAGGAATGTTATGGACAAAGAACATCTTCTTTGATGAGTATGACTGTATCCTGAGTTAATATAACTATTATATAAATTTTTCTCTTATTTTGAAGGCTTTTGTAAAAAAAAAAAACCAACTTTTTTCTGTGACTATTCCTATCTCGTCTGCCTAAAACCAAAATATACTCCACTGTCACTGGGATCACATCAGTGCCTGACTTACATCAAGATAGTTAACAATCTTCTGACTCCGCTTTCCATCAAACATAATGGTGAGGCATAAATTATTCAGCTCCATAATAAACCTTTCCAGCAAGTTACAATCACTTTTCCAAATCAGGAAAATATCACTGATGTGCTATAACCATTACAAAAATTGTTTAAATTTCTTTAGGGTGTATAACAATTCTTCTTCAAATGCCCTCATTTCAATCATAAGTCTTTTCATATCATGGAGAAAATCTTCTTATTATTTCTTGCACTAATCAGGACAATCACTTGTCTTATTTTGGGTAATCCTTATGTGATATATAGCTACAATGGATATTCCATTATCAGTTAGGTCACTAATGTTTTTTGTCGTGATGGGGTATTTGAATAATATTACGGTTTACACTCTGAAGAAGCCACACAAAATGGAGTTAAGTAGGTGGGCCAAATTCCACTGAAGTCAACAGAAGCTGTGTTCAACCTGAACTGGACAGAGATCCTGTGGTCTGTTTCTGTGCATCAACTGGCTGTGTAGCTATTAGGAGTAATTTTCATACAGCAATAAACAGCATTAATATCAGAGTTGCATAGTAACCATTACAAACCCTAATTCATAGGCCAATGAATGTGCCATGATTCTGATTCTTTTCTATCCATAGGGTTTTTTTCAAAACTCAATTTTTAACCGAGATAAAGAGATGAGCTAAGTTAGCTAAGCTTGAAATTGTGGAAGGTTGTCATGCAGCCGTGCAATACTAGATCTGTGACATAGCTACTCAGCATCTGGTCTTCATGCTTACACCATTGCTTTTTGAAATGTGCAAGTGTCAAGAGTCAGACCTTCAGAAATCTCCCAAGGTATTTACACTAAATGATGACATTTTTTTTTTTTCCTGGACTTTATTTTCTTGACTTCCTTATCTTTGATTAGTATTGCAAAGATATGCATTGACAATTCAAAAGTTCTTGAAATCCCTGTACAAATAATTTTTCATTATTATTATATTTTCAGATATATAGATTCAACTATACTACAGTTTAATACTTATGCACATTTACTTGTGTATGTGTGCAGTGAACCACCCTACAAGAATGGAGAGAATTGGTACCATTTCTTTTCATCTGAAGTATGTGGAACACATTTCCATTTACTCCATGAGTGAATCATCAAACATCTCTTCTAATGCCATCTCTCTCTAGACCTCCTTGTAGATCTGGCCTTTCTTGATCCTCATATTTTGACTTCTTTTACCTCGAAGGTTTCTCCTTCCTCCATTTTCTCACTCTGATATGCCTGACTTCCTTGCTATACCTCTGCATGCATCCCAGCCTCAATATTGCTTTTTTATGGTTTTGCATGTCATATGCAACAACTTCTAGCATATTCTTTTCTACGTACACATCATCTAGCCCTCATTGTAGCTTTTACAAACAAGGCCTCTTCAAATTCTTCTGTATCCTAACTTGTCTTCCAGTAGTGACTAAGTAACTGTCCTCTTTCTGAAGAGCAGTTTGACTTAATCTCCAATAAAAAACTCTAAGAGAGAGTTGAACGTTTTGTGGTTATCAGCTTGCAACTTCATTGTTATTCCCCATCACAGGAGATGGCAGACCTTTCAGGTACAATCAGAACTTCAGAATATCAAAGGAATAATTCAGAAACCTGGGAGGCTAATTCAGAAGGAAATAGTGGTTGGATTGACATGACAAAAAGGATTAATATCTTCAAGGAGAAATATAAATCTTCATAGTGGTCCAGATAAATTTGCAGAAGCATCTAACAATTTTTATTATTAAGCCTTAAGAATTGGTTTTATGAGTTAAGCCGAGGGGAAAAAAAAAAAAAAAATTAATGTTTCAAATTTCAGTTGTTACTATAGGATTTTGTCAGCTCTTCTTAAAGTTATTTGGGCTGACCATATTAATTTTTGCTCTCCTACTGCAGTAATGGAATTTAGGTATAGATTACATTCTATCAAATGGACCAAATCAATTTGCAACTGGCTTAGATATGTAGAAAACAAGACATTTTCCTGACTTGCACTAAAATGACCCATACATTAATTCACATATATTAAACTGACACCTCTCTCATCCAAATTCACAATGGACTTTTTGTTAGATTAGAAAAAAAGGCTTGAATAAACCCAAGATGTGTCTTCATAAATATTAGAAATATTGTAAAGGGAAATTCTTTATCTTTTATCAGCATTATAGAATAACTGCAGAGCCAGTACATTTTGTATCATAGGGACAAGGATCACAACAGTATGAATGACTTGAATTACCTTGGGTATTTTCCTAGCTATAAAGTGATTTATTTCTTATTGCTGGAAGGTAATACTTGTGCTGAAAAATGGGACACAATGCTTAATTGAAATTTTTTTAATGTACATAAAGGCTGCTTACATTTCTTAGAACTGAATGGTGTGAGCGCTGCAATACTGAAGTACACAGAGTGCTGTCACTTACTCTTACTATGGGGGAAAGTATCGAAATAATTTTGCACATAATGAATGATCATGGGGATGTTCAAAAAGGCCAAGGGAAGCAGAGATTTCAGTCAACATAATAGATGCGTAGTTGTTGTTCCATATAGGGCCAATTACATCCTCATATTGCAATTTTCAAAGTAATTTCTAAGACTTCTGGTTATGAATCTGTAGACCTTAGGTACAAAAGATCTGTATCTCACTGTTCTTTCTCCCTAGAAACAGTCCCCCTTTCTGGAGACAGCAAGTTAAGCCACTCCTGTGAAGGGGATATTCACAGAGATTTTGGTAAGATACCCAGATGTGTAAGGAAATGCAAGCGCATATATTTCTAATTCTGTAAATACTGGACGAGATGCACTCAGTGTCACATATGCCTTCACATTTACTTCACATTTGCCTGATTTATGTTCCTAGTCTTTGTTGGACAGCTCTTCTCTCTGGTGGCCTCAGAAGCTCCTATCTAGAAGGTCTAGAAAGAATAAGCATTTGAAATTTAAAATTTACATGTTTAGTGCAGAGAGGTTTAATCCCATCCTTTGTTACTGAAGTCATTATAGATATTCTGCGTATCAAGCAGAATTATTGGATCCCCAGTCTTCAAAATCAGGAATACTTTGGATGTCTATTTAACAAGAGCACTGACCATTTAATTATCAGGGTCACAAAAGAAAAAAAAAAGATCTAGTACTTTAGCAGATGCATAATTCTGCCAAAAGAAGAACAGCAGGTTTGCATACAGATCTTTGCTATTTTCATAATGAAAATGGTAATATATACATATATCAACATCTCTTAATACAATATTGTCATTCTGTAGGGGGCAAGAAGAGAATTTTGAACTTTATATCCTTAAAACCTTGTTTTTCCTAAGACAGGACAGAATAACAGTAACTAGTACTACTAAACACAATAATATGTGATGCCATAGCTATGTTCTCTACTCCTAAACAGTATGCAAATTAAAATAAAACCAGAAAAGTATTATAAATATATTCGTCTATCAAAAGAGCCCAATATTTATATACAGATGTAAACTCAATTTACCACTGCATTGTTAGCACAGTATTTCTAAGTGTTATCTGATTTCTTACTGGTAGAAAAGAAGAATACTTCACCATCTGTATTGTAGCTTTTTTGTTGTTACTCATGTAAAAATGAAAATGTACTGAAGTGCAAAACCACAAATTTTGCATTCACTTCAGAAGTTTTTAGTTTTGCTACTGGAAAGTACTGAAAGAGACACAGATAGCAATAGCAATAAAATAGTAATAACAATAATAATATTGCCTAAAGAGTAATTCTATTCAAGATATACAATGAGATATTCTTAGTATATTGCATTAAAATGTCTAATCAATAATATCACTGCTTTGATGTATTTCCAATGATGGCTGCATATAGACTGGTGAAGATAGCTTGTATATTATAAATCAACACACAGACAGAAGAAACAGGCAAGAAAAGCTCTGTGGAATACAGTCCAGATAAGTTTAACATTTGCAGAATGAAAGGTCTTCAAATATCATGGTGTTCTTGGCAAATGTAAGTAGAGAAACATTCAAATTCACCCATTCCGATCAATCAGTGATTGGGCCAAATGTGCTGGGAATGTATGACTATCATGACTGGAGTGCTGCAATGGGTGGCTACAAGCTCTGTAAATGGAATAGGCAAGGTAGGAAAGGTGGTGGGGTGGCTCTCTATGTTAGAGAGTGTTTTGACTGCGTAGAAGTCAACAACTGGGATGGAACAGTTGAATGTTTATGGGTAAGGATGAAGAGGCAGGCCAGTGAGG
>VZZY01006352.1:0-82243 GCA_013400335.1 Eurystomus gularis | reverse complement strand
TCCTATGAGAAAAGGTTGAGAGAATTGGGGTTCTTCAGTCTGCATTAGAGAAGGTTTAGGGGACATCTTATTGTGGCCTTTCAGTACTTAAAGGGAGCCTATAAGAAAGATGAGGACAGTCTTATAAACAGGGTCTGTTGCGATAGGAAAAGGGGTAATATTTTCAAAGTAAAATAGAGTAGATTTAGACTAGATACAAGGAAGAAGTTTTTTTACAAGAAGGGTGGTAAAACATTGGAAAAGATTGCCCAGAGAGATGGTAAATGCCCTATCCCTGGAAATATTTAGGGTTGCGTTGGACGGGGCTCTAAGCAACCTGCTCTAGTTGAAGATGTACCTGCTCACTGCAACTAGGTTGGAACTAAGTGACCTTTAAAGGTCCTTTCCAACCAAAACATTCTATGAAGGGCTCCTAAGGGAAGAGCTCTCATGAACACCAGTAATACACCAGTACTTCTGCTTCTGGACCTGAAAGGAATCCAGTACAGCAGAAATGGAAAAAAACGTTAGGAAAGCTGTCATCAATACAATGAGATGCATTACTGAATCAAGAGAGGCCCACACCAGCAGCAATGGCCATCCTCCCCAGCATCATACAACAAACTTGAGATCCTTCCACACATAGACGCAAGGCCTCAAAAGCTGGAGCACACCACAGAAAGAGAGCAGAAGAGGTCAGAACTAGCCAACGATGTTAAGATCTCTGAAGTAGCAGGGGAGTTGTTAAATAAAAATGCTTGAGCAATCTTGACAAGTAGACTCAGACACCACTATAAAGAGGATAGAAAAAGTTTGGACTGGCATTCAGCTGAGACATTACCAATACTGAATGGGACTAATAATTTTCTGTATGAATTATTATTATTCTCTCTGAGTCATGGAAAGAATAAATATGAGGTTTCATTTCAGTTCAACGATTTTCAGAATGAGGCTCTGAAGATAAAGTCAGAAAATAAAAAATGCTGTTTAGATAGCTCTTTTAGTTTGCTCTATCATCCTACCTCTAATCCTGAGTCCTGGATAAGGTGCTCTGTGAGCCAAATCATTAGCTTGGAGATGGAAAGGGCCTGCCCCGCGTGTAATCTGTTAGGTAGGAAACAGACAGGCAAGAAAACACAAGGTAACAAACTTGTCAGCAACATATGGAGGATTGAGCACACCAAGGGGAATGCTTATACTACTCTATTTTAGAGTGCTTATTTAAGAGCCCTGGATAAGTACAGTGGGAAAGACAATGGTATTTAAGTGCTTTAGAGCAATAAGATTAGGATATAGCTAGATCAGAATTTTCCTTCCACTTCTGAGATATGACCACTGCAAAACTACTAAAATAAGCCTATGTCCAGATTGCAACAAAAATATTAATTTCCCAGTATTAAATATGTGTATCATGACTATTGAGGGTGTCTAAACCTAGGTCAGAAAATTCTGAGTGATGGATGAATACCTATCACACACATGCCTAGACAGCATACAATCAGGGAAATAATTTGATCGCAGTCCTCTCTGTTGTAGTGGCGGGTGAAGAATTCACAGCAAAGAACTTAAATCCCTTAAGTACTGTGAGAAGAACCTCAGCTGCTGGCAGAAGATACCACCAGTCAATGCCGAGCAGAATCTTTTGGATTTAGGCCAGGTAAAACTAGGGGCCTTTGAAGCTGAACAAGTGGTTTCAAAGTCAAACATTACTTAATTTCACAAAGCATTACTCAAGTTATTGTTCCTCTAATGCTATTGAGTCCAAAGGCAGAGTCATTCCTCAGAGCCCAGGGATCCCTGGGACCATCTTCAGGCTCTGACAGATCAGAGATAGTAAAGGATATGGCAGACTAGAGAAGAGATGAAATTGACAACATCTCTCTCTTCCCATTTCAGCTCCATCCCCTTTCTGCTATACCCTCTGAGGGGAAGAAAACAGTGAGTGTGGCACATACAACGCTCAAGGAAAGGTCAGTGCACTAACGGCTGCCATTTCCACAAGACAGCCACACAGATTTTGGTCTAAAGACGCAATACATCTATGGAGGATTTATTTTTTAAACCGAGTTGACAGAAATAAATGAACATTTCATGTATTCAATCTCTCAGACAACATAGGATTGCTTCATTTACTATAAAGGTCAGAAACAGTGACCTGGTTAAGAGCTGTGTCTTTTTAAAGATGAAACACTGATGAAAGGAAAACATCATTTATTTTTAATTAGCTACCAGAATGGTATTTGATTCTTCTCCAAGCACAGCACAAGCACAGTATTTTTCCTGTATCTGCTTAGCTCTAGCAAAAAGGTATCACTGCCTTTGCACAGAAATCTAGTCATCTGGAAATTGCTCTGCAGGAAACAGGCTGAGCAACTCTGCAGAGCCAATGCTGATGAGGAGCCCATCATCATCTTCCTGAAGGTCTGGATTCCCCAGGGTAAGCCAGGAACAAAAATTGTAATGAAAGACATGCCAGTTGCTTAACAGTTTTCCCAGTCCTGATCCTTGGCCATGCCTGTGAGACGGGGGCAGGTGGCTAAGAGGCCTCTTCCCATCAGAGGGAAGAAGCTTCCAGGCTCCCACGTGCCAGCTGAATGGATGATCTACGACTATATACAAAGCCAGGCCCCATAAACCAGTGATTTGCAGCTGTCCGAGATAGATCAACTCTGCCAAGAAATAAAAGACTCATATGTAAAATAGCCAGCTGCCCAATGCTTCAGAGGCTTGCATAGGATTGGTACCACCCCAGGCTCCATCTCCTGTAATGCTCGGTTCAGATTCTAGGTCTCCCTCTAGTCCCAGACCATCCCATCATAGTGTCTGATATTCTGCAGCTGGCTAAAGTTTGACAGTCCTAAATGTCAAAAACCTTTATCTCTCAAAAACATCACCAAGTAGACAAACTAATGAAACAAAGTATCATTTGGGGCAAATCAGTATCTTCTATTTCATTGAAAATATCGCAGACTACTGAAACTGAGATTATCTTCAACTGCTGCTTACATCTCCTCTGGAGAAAGACCTCATCTAGTACTCTTCTCATGTGGCACCAGATTGTAAGTTGGACCTTAAAACTCTGCAGCAGGGCTACAAAACACAGGTATTTAATCTGTATGCTGAAGTGCTGGGGCCTGAGCTGTGGGCCCCAAGTTGGAGTTGACCTGTGAATGAGTCATAACCTAGCAGAATGTTTTGGTTTTCCCACTGGATTCAGCTTCCAGAGGCAGAACCTGGCCCACCTGTGTCTCTGTGGCTCTGCTCTCATCCAGGTGGTTGTGGTTGGGGGTGATGGGCAAGGTCAGGCTATATCAACCAGGAGCTGATCAGTTGGAGGAGCTTCCTGTTGAGTGTGGCTTCTGTTGGAGATGGTTGCCTCTTGCTGAGCACTCTCAGTGGTGTCCTTCCACATGAAAGGCCACTGAGGGAGCCATCTCTGTCCATTGTGCCCAGCAGACAATGCTAGCATCACAGCAGAGGAGCTGGGCCTACAGGAACTTATGGCAGGGCTGTCTGAAAGAAGACTTGTGAGGGGATGTTGCTGAGTTCAACGTTGGCCTGTGTGATCAGGCAACTGATGGCAGCATAAAATGATGATGGTTGAACCAGCACAACAGATGCATAGATACAGGCATATGCAGGCAGTTCTGCCTGAAATTCAAATGCAACTAGGTGATACTTGTTCTAAGTTTATGTATTAGTGAAGAAAATAGGCAATTCACTGCATTATACTGAATTTTAGCCACAATGCTGATAAAAATCACAATGCCTTTTAAAAAGCAGCCATTTTCCCTTTGTTCTTAGCATTCTCACAAAAAAAGCCTAATATACACAGAATTCTGGTACACATGTGCCCTAAAACCAGCTGTAGCTTGCTATTCTTTTTTATTAAGAAAATATTTTGCTTAAGCCTGGCATTCTTAAGACAAACTATAATTTTTTGAGAAGCACAATATCTTGAGATCTCACAAAACCTTCCCATCCATGAGCATGAAGCAGGGGACATTTCATGTTCTATGACACAAGAGGGAACAATCTTATCTGGATAGCTACTACTTCTGTGACAATTTGCTTCCATTCAGACAAGATTATTTCTCTGATCTTGTCGGGCCACACAAAGGCATGAAATAAGCGGAGACAACAGCTCACATAAAAACTGCAGTTACAAACCTGTGATTAAAGATGTCCTAGACACATCTTTGTCATTGTCTGCATTCAATTTTAAACATTTTTCCCCTAAACAAACCTTGTTCCCTCTTCTCTCTCACCTTTTTTAAGTACAGCTTCTTTTTAAGATCATCTTCAGATGATCCGAGGAGCATTCCCCTATGACATTTCACTGTTGAGCAATGAACTACTCTTGGTGGTTTCCCAGATCACTTGTCAATGTAACCATGGCGACCTTGCCAGGTGCTACAACATCCTAAGAAATTTTGTCTGTCACTATCTTCCCTAATGATAAAGTCATTACTCACAAATGCAGTGACAATGGCTGCAGGATTTTCTTCATTTTTGCAACACTCACCAGCTTACATGTTTATTATGCCAATGGCTGAATTTATTGCTCGTTATTAGATATCAGTATTTACATAAGAATAGCATGCAGGGAAAATGTACAGAGGTTATCAGGTAAATGCCTATATTCTAAACTGTCCAAGGGATAAGGCTTCGACCTGATCCATGACAAAAAATAGTACCTAAAAATAAAAATGTTCAGTTAGCTGAAACAAAAAGATGTGTGCATCCACCTTCAGACGGTGTTGGTGCACAGATACTGAATAACTGTATGGACTCTCAAGCCAAAGGGTCTAGAGGCACATACCAAACCTACACTTAACTGGTGAACCTACAACAGTAGAACAGGTTCTGTTTACCATCACCTCTTCCTAGCATCCATGTAGAACAGGTGAGAAGGAAAATTGAAGCAGGATTCCAAGAGGAAGTAAAGACGAGAGAGGTAGAAGGAGCACGATTTCCACCACTTTTAGACCTTAATTGTAATGCTTTTCTGCTCTTTCTGTTTCAGATGCATCACCAAGGTTCTGATCCCATAACAAGCAGAGAAAGATTCTTCTAGGTTCTTTCACTCCCCCTTAATTTCTTATCTTTCTTATAACTCGTCTTTCCTTTGCACATTAAGAGCATGGCCTATCCAAAGAAGGAGGAATGTTTTACATCATTTCTATAAATCAATAACTAAAAGCACAGTGAAAAGCAAAGCTTTAAACATCCCAGAACAAGCTACCACAAGCGAGTCAGACCTTTTTTGGATGACTGATAGACAATGAGCTCTGCCCATTTCTACAGTACCAATATTACTGGTTACAGTCAACACGAAGTGCAGAAACTCTTGTTTCTTTTATTGTTGTTATCTTAGCCCTTTAAGAGGCACTTACTTCTAATTCCTTTCAAGGAAACATGATCTCATTTAGGAACTCCAGGAGTTTTAGCCTATCTCACCTATTTTGTCCTCTATTTCAATCTTTAATTTGAACAAAAGCTTCGAAAGTATTTTTCCCCTCAATCACTCTATGAAAAAAAATGAAGCAAACAAACAATGCTGGCTGAATATGCCTTATTTAACCCCGTACATTTCAAACACTACAATCATTTTTTAGTTTTTCCTATTGCATTTAAAAATAAAAGGTAGCAACTATTTCTAAAAGGTATTGTTGCCCATGCACCAAACAAGTCCAGGTATCTATACAGCACCGGCATCACTGACACTTTTATTCACCAGTGCTGTGTTCACAAACAGCAATAGGCAGCCTCCATCACTAACAGCCTATGCAGGCTAGAGACACACAAGCAAGGCTCATAGAGAAAAAAGCATCTGCTCCCAAAACTCACTATAGAACTGTCTTACCTACATCTCATAGCATCAGTCCACAGCTTGGCACATTTGCAAACATGGTCTGGGGTAACTAATCCTACTGGCCTTTAGCGCAAGCTCCAAGAGAATACCAAAATCTTCAGACCAGTTTCAACCATGTCAGAGAGACAGTGTCTGGAAGGGGGCGGGGCAGTAGAAACACACTGAACCTCTCTGTGGTCAATGGCACACCTGACTGGGATTGCTGTGCCCGCGGATATTGATGGAAAGCCAAGGAAGAGGAGAGTTGCATGGACTGTGAGGAAAAGACCTGTCACAAGGCTCTGAGAGCCTGAAGAGCCTGCCATTGTATTTTCCTGTTTGGAAAAGCAGGAGGCAAGTCTGTCCAAGTGAGACCAACATAAATCACTTTTCCACCGTCAGCTACTGGTTGAATGTCACAGGAACTACTAAAAATACACAACACAATTGCTGGTTCAAGACAGTCTAGCATTTACATACTGTTTCTTGATAAACTTTCCCCCATTCCCACACAGTTTGAGACAGAGCAGGAGGTGCCCAGCTCCTGGGGCCTTTAGAATAAAGAGGAGAGCTTTTTCTGTGCTGTCTAGTGAACAGCACTGCCTCTGCAGCCCAAAAAGGTATCTTCTACAAGTAGCAGAGTATTTGCTGGAGCCCTAGCTTTACTTTCCAAATAGATGAAGATATCCAGTTACTGCCAGTTTTATGCAGTAGGTTTAGAATCTATTCTAATAGCAGATACATAATGTTCATGCTGTACTAACATGCTGCAGTGATGTAGAGCTGTCTGACTTAAAGTAACTCTTGTTCTACTTCAAAGCTCTCAAAGGAAGCTGAAGTATACCTGTTAAGTGCATAGCAGCTTGTTAAACATGGGCAATCTTTGCTGAAGTAGCTCTCTACCTGCATTTTATTAAGATATACATGTCAGACAAGAAGGAAGAAGGGGGATGCTAGGCCTTTTTTAAAAACTAATAAGGAGAAGATGCTGAATAACACCTTAGAAAGTTCCGTATCTGTACTAGCCAAGTGTATGATCAATTTATTAGTGAGAAGTTTTGAAAATGGCAGTGGAAGCAGGCCCCTCATGCAAATTGGTCAATGAACTCTACATCAGGAGCCCTCAAATTTTGAGTCAGTTCCACCCTCCTCCAAATCCTACCCATTCCAGCCTGAGAGCTATGATAAGGACTGGTCACATTCAGAAACCATAAGTGAGCTTCACATACCATAAACATTACATAAAATGTCATTTATTTACTTTGATGAGAATCATAAGGGTAGGGAAAGACTTCATACATGTGGCTTTACAAGTGGAAGAGAGCAGGCAAACACTTTCCTAACAGTTCAGTCTTGTTTAGGATGCCTGCCTTAGGGCAGCCAGGGCAGTAAATCACCCTTCCAGGGAAAAGGAAACATAATAACAGAGAAGGGAGGGAGAAGTCATAAAGCACATGCTGAGAAAGGACCAATAATCTGGCACAGAAGATGAGAGCTTGAACAAACCCCTTGAGGATATTCTCCTGCTCTAGTAAAGCATCTTTGTTGAAGAGAGAAGACAGAACATGCAGTAGGAGCAAGCTTCCTGCCCTGGGTCATCTGGCATTAGCTCCAGTTTGCCAAGTGGATACAGAGAGAGCCAGAGATTTACCACAAGCACCTTTAAAGGTGATCTTACAGTAAGTGAAGTAAGCATATTCTTTCTTTTCCTTTTCTTCATTACTGTCTCTGTAAACATTATTTGCATCAGCTTTGTCTATTTTTTTGTCTATTTCATTAATATACTCATATTTCCTTTAGACTTTAACTTGAGCTGAGCTAAATGTGCTTCTTTTATGTGTAGAGAACCTTGAGCAGATTTTCAAAGAAGAAACATCTTCTGGTGAGATGTATTAGCCAGGAAAGTTCTCTGACAGAGTTGGGTATCAGGTAGAAAATCTGAAAACTGAGAATCCCGGGGAAGCACATAAGACCTTAAAATCATGAACTTGTGTTTTGCCTAAAGGGAAAAAGGCATACTTTCACTATAAAAGCAAATAAACAAAACACACATACACAAAACCAAACAAACAAACCCCTAAACCAAGCAACCAAAAAAACCACAAAACAACAACAATAAAAAAAGCAAACACAGGTCCTCTAAACTCCAGAAAGATAGCTTATATTTAAAAGGAAGGCAAAGCAACCTGCAATTTTCACAAATGTTAGCTGGGAAGGTAAACTCTTCATTTTTTACTCACCCTGCTAATCCGTGAGAAGATGAAAAACCGCTCTGGCATGACTAAGATTTTAACTGAAGTTCATTAGTTTGAATTAAGAACATCTTTCCTTCTCCACAGCACCACCCACCTCCTCACCCACCTGTAGTAGCAATGGAAAGAAGCCCTTCTAATTTGAGAACAGGTGTAAATGGACCTCTCAAAGCTCTCAGCAGCAGCCTGCCAGGGCTGCTAATCCTAAAAACTTCAGTGACAGGAAAACAAGCCCAAGGACAGCCACCTCTGAAAATCTTGCCTGGTTCAAGTACATACCAAATTGTTTATTGTGATCAAGAAAAACCAGCACCTTTCCTATTGCACTCACTTCTTCAGAGTGGCCCCTGCCACTCAGAAATTTAGTAAAATGTGGTAACTTTTTCTCTTCAGTTGATATAATACAGAGTTCAGTTTGAGCTAGAATAATTAAACTAGAATTAGGTTAATATGTTAAACTTCATTTTTTCATTGTTAAAGTGTCAATTAGGTGAGGTCAAAATTATTAGAAATGCATTTGAGCAAAAGATTAACAGAAAAGAATTTTGAGGAATTTGAAAGACTGTTTTCAACAGCTTTTAATTTAAAGCATCTTTTCATTTTATTTTTAATAGTTTTAAAAACAAATAATTTAATTTTAGGTTCTCCTAAGACAAAATTTAATCTCTCTTGACATAACATCACCCTTTTAAATTCAATTCAAAACTTTTTTTGATGAGCACAGATATGACAATTAAATAAACTATCTGGGTTTTTTTCACTAGCATCAATAGGAAGAGAATGTGTCAAGTATGCCAATGCCATGTGAGCTTTCTTTAGTTAAAACAGCAGCTATGTCTAACATATTCATAATATGTAAGACTTTTATTCTCAGCAAATGATGAAGTATTAATCAGACTTCAAGAGAAAAATGCAGAGCTGATCCCCAGATCAAAATATATGCTGAAAGAATTAGCACTCCCTCCTTCAGCAAACTACTGATTTTAGATGACTTCAGACAATGTAGCCTCCAGGTGATTATCACTGGATTCACAGCAAATGAACCCCTCATAAATTCTGTTCAATTTCCAATTCCATTTTCTACCTGTAGGCTTTCCCCCAGTGATTGCTGGCTCTAAACACTACAGTGCCTGAGTTTAATGGCACTCCAGCTTAACAAAACTCTTCATGGTCATTAAAAGTAAATGATTAAATTAAGTCAGGAACTCAAGAGCATTCAGTTGAAGCAATATTAAACCTCAAAAATACAGGAGCCAAAGTCCATTTAGGAAAAAGAGAAGTAAAAATGGATAGTAAGAAACAGGCACAATTCCATTTTAATCTAACCAAAGCATCTTAAAAAGAAAACACTAATGAAGCACTTAATGACTACTTAAAATTATTTTAACAACTGATGATTTCAGAGAATTTAGAAGATTGCTTCCCATCAGGAAGCCTTATGGAAAGTCAAATCACTACCCATTAAGTCTAAGACTCTGGTTTGAGTAACTGCATAGCCATGTCATAGAGAAAGGACACACATATTTTCTAGGCAGAGGTAGTGTTCTGTGTTCAGTTTATTTATGCACACACAACACTGTTGTGCTGGTTCAATCATCATCATTTTATGTTGCCATCAGTCACATGATCACATAGGCCAACGTTGAACTCAGCAACATCCCCTCACAAGTCTTCTTTCAGACAGCCCTGCCATAAGTTCCTGTAGGCCCAGCTCCTCTGCTGTGATGCTAGCATTGTCTGCTGGGCACAATGGACAGAGATGGCTCCCTCAGTGGCCTTTCATGTGGAAGGACACCACTGAGAGTGCTCAGCAAGAGGCAACCATCTCCAACAGAAGCCACACTCAACAGGAAGCTCCTCCAACTGATCAGCTCCTGGTTGATATAGCCTGACCTTGCCCATCACCCCCAACCACAACCACCTGGATGAGAGCAGAGCCACAGAGACACAGGTGGGCCAGGTTCTGCCTCTGGAAGCTGAATCCAGTGGGAAAACCAAAACATTCTGCTAGGTTATGACTCATTCACAGGTCAACTCCAACTTGGGGCCCACAGCTCAGGCCCCAGCATTTCAAATGCACAAACAGGATTACTCTCACAGGAGCATAAAAATCATCAGACCTAAGACATTGAGTCCAGTTCTTCACAAGCATCTGCATAATACTTACAAGTTCAACAGGGCTCACAGTAGAAATCAATCCATATTCCCCCTCCTTCCCTTCCAAATCTCACAAGCCAGAAAATTTATCTCAACTTGATATATATAACTTTTAAGTCCTTCAGTATGAAACAACCCAAAATCTCAAAAATTAGAATGTGCCATAAAATGAGGAATGATCAGAAATCCCTGAAGCCGTTGTAATACCATAGACTTTCTCAGATGGAAATACTAAAGGAATTCTAAAAATGACTCAGGCTCCGTATTACAGAAACATATTGCAACTGATTTAAATTTGAGCTTGCAGAACCCTGGGGTTTTCTGAGCATGCATGTCTGTCCCGGTTTGAAGGACAGGTGTCTCCCAGGGAAGGCAGGAACCTCCCTTGGAATGGGAAATGTAAACCCCTTCCCTCCAAATTATTGAAATTTTGAAATCAAGGGGCTCTCAGGCAAAGATATGGGAATAGGAATAACAGTTCTTTACTAGTATATATGTTAAAGCAAACGAACAATAACTAAATGTAACATTAACGGTAAAGCAGAATCAGAACAACCCGGTCCCAGCCCTGGCCTGAGGCGCCTTCCCTTCAGTGTAGTGATGGTCACAGCCGGCAGGGGGCGCTGGTGGTTCCCGGCGGGCAGGACAGGTGCGATGATTCCCCCGCAGCTGCAGGGGGCGCTGTGCCCGTGAGCTCCGGCAGCACGTGGCAATGGCGGCGAGAAGGGAAAGAAGAGAGGCTCGGCTTCACAAGTTCCCCGGGCAGTGGATCCCAGTGGTCCAGCAGGGCTCTCAGGAGCAGCAAGCTGGGACAGCAGGACGCCTCGGCAGGCAGGAGGGTGCGAGGCAAAAAACCCAGAGCAGTGCCAAACGAGCAGCAGGGGCAGGGCCGCAGCAGCCCGGCTCCCAACAGGGCAGGGAGCGGAATCCCGGGCACCCCTCTAAGTAAGGTAGATGTTAATGAGGTCCCAGTCAAATGGCTCACCTCGCGGCAGAAGAGGACAGCTCCGGGCGAGGAGAAGGCCAGTGACAGCAGCGAAAGCAGTGACTGTCCTGCTGCGAAGCCCAGAGCAAGAGGGGCAGCAGCTGACTCCGCCCCCCCTTTTATCAGCCCAAATCTCGCGGTATCTCTGTCCCTCTACCTCGAGAAACTCCCAGATACTTTCTTCCCCAGGCCTTTGTTCTTTCTTAAGTATCCAGTCATTAGTATCCTAGTAACTTACGGGAAAAAATTCTATAGGTAAAAAGGAACAAAAGGAAAGGAAACCTAACCCCCAACAATGTCCACCCATGCTTCTCCAGGTGGTATTAATATACAATTCTTCCCAGGAAGTTTGGGGAGGGGGGGAACCTACAGAGCTTTAATGATACTTCATATAGGAGGCTGCAGCATGTTCAAAATAATCAGTCCATTTGTACAAATACACTCACACTCTTTCCCTTTGGCCTGAGCCCTGGGTAGCAATATCATATTCACTACCTCCTCCTGTTCATGCTTTGTTCTCTCCTGTTGCTCCACTAGCTTAAAAAGGTAAAATGAAGCCAAAGGTTTACCCACAGCTACTTGGTCCGTGGGGTTAGCAAACATAATATGTTTCCATAGCAATGGCACAAGCAGGAGAAATCTGACCAGCATTACAGCTCATCTTCAATCCTCTATCCCAAATGCCTTGCTACTCATTCACAGCTAGATCAGCTGCAGGTGGTTTTCATCAGGAGCAAAAGTCAAAGTCATCTGGGGTCCTCAGCAAAGTGCATTGTCCCACTAAACCTAATGAGATTGCAAGTCCCACACAAGTTCTCCAGATTGCTCCCTGTCAGCCTAAAGGAAGGACAACTTGTTCCTCAGACCCAACCCTTGCATTTTTTTGCACTGCAGCCTATTGTCTTTCATGTTCCTCCTAAAAGCCAGACAGTTCCATCAATCCTCAGGTATGAATGCCTGCCTTCCTTCTGATTCTTGTGATGTTACAAAGAGTGTAAGTCTTATTACCACAGGGTTTGGAGTTTTGCTGCATGTGGTAAGCTCAGCTCTGTTTAGGCAAGTATCCAAGAATCTGGACTCTAGGTATCATAAAGTTAGCCCTCAGCTAATGTGTTTGCATTCAAATTATGTTTTATTACTTCACAGTATGAGAAATGCTACTCAGCAATTCAGCTTTTCATCTAAGCTAGTCATGTACTAAAGTGGCAATTCTTATACCTGATTCTCAGCAAGATAATTCTTTTACAGAGGTTTTCATGGCAGACTGATTTCCCTCGTGTTTCACTGTAGTTACAGTCAGCATTGTTAATTTATTTTTCCTTCTACAAGGCAATAAACTGTTGCACATTTTCCTTGGAAGGCAGAGATACTACTGATTTATGTTGCATAGCAGGACAATCTGATTCCAGCCATTGATACAGATAAGCAAAGACCACTGCAGAATCTTGGTGGAATCAACACAGAGAACTGCAAAGCATCACTAGCTTAGTAGATGACAATAGCATCTTCTGCCTTTATATCTATCTTCACTATCTTCAGAGCAGTTTGCTTGTGCTATATAACTACTTAAGCCATACCTTTAGAGAAATCATGATGCTTAATGTTGCACAATTGCCAGCTTCCTGGAATTGAGACAGAAAAGATACAGGTTACAGCAGCTATGCCTAGCACTGTTCCATGAGAATCAGGATTTGTCGTGGTCGCAGCATACGGATGCCAAGGGCATGTATAGCACTGTCATAGAGGAAATCCTCTCTCAAGCATCAATACAGAAGGGCAAGGCTTCCTGGGGTTTTGAAAGACAACAGGAAAGGAGGACCTTTCACTTCAGAAAAGCCAGACTGTATAGAGGAGAGGAGAAGCACTCTGACCATCTAAAAAAGCCTGGAAAAGGCTCTATTTAAAGCTCAGGCATCTCTGGTATCTCACAGAATACTACAATTCCTTGTCTCCTCCGTTAACACACCATGTTTAGTTTAGATATTGAATGGACGACAGGTAATAGGAGCAACTGAAGAGGAAGAGGGACTAATTTAAATTACACTTGCTGCTAGGACAGGGTCCCTTCTCGACAGCAGTCTGGTCATTTAATTTCTATGTGGAGTTGCTGTTCTAGAAGAGCACACAGAAGTAAGGACGTGGGACCAGTCCATACACTCTGGGAAAGTCACTTGAAATGTCTGTAATGTGATGACACAGGGTTAATTCTCTGCATTCACAGCTTCATCATAGGCCTGCTGGGAAGCAGATAAAATGGAAACAACAGCTCCTGATACAATATCTCCCAATATGGCAGGAGGCTAGTAAACAATACCTGCGGTCAGAGAGTTGAAGAGACTGTTTTCCCATTTCCCCTCAGAGTCACACTTCTTGCTAAGCTTAGGAAAGAACAGACCAAACTTACCTGGCTTATGGGGACAGGGACCTCACTTGCACAAGGAAGGAGACTGAAACAGGTCAGCAGATACCTGCTTAGGACTAAGATAACACTAGTGGTTTTCCTAAGTTACCAGGAGATAGCATGCCTGAGAACAGACGAAGGTACCTCTGTAGGCTGAGTTTTGCAGCTCCCATTCTGTCAGGTTTTGTTGTTGCCTTTGCTATGGGGATTTCACAATGTTTTGGTTCAGCAATGTTATCTGGTTACAGTCAATAGCGGTTGCAGCTCTTTTGGGAAAACCTCAATGTTGCCCAGTGAGCACTCACTGCTGATAGACACAATGTGCTGCTCTAAGGAATGCTTCTCCATAGGGCTTTCCTTTTGTGTAGGGGGATAGCAAAGGGCTTCTCTCCTGTGTGCCTGCAACCAGAGAGCAGGCACACAACACAGAAGCAGCTTGCTGTGCCTTGCTTTGCAGATAACAAAAACATATGGGATGGGGAGGATGTGAACTATATTTAATTATTAGATCAGTTTAAAATGTTTAAAGTATTTCTTTGAAAATAAGTCAGAAAGATGTTTCTTTTCTTTTTTCTAGGAAAAAAAAAAGAAAAAAGGAGAAAAAAAAAGAAAAAAAAAGGAGAAAAAAAAAGTTTACTATTTTTAAATATAATACAACAAAGACTATTTCTTCCAGACTTTCTCCTTTTGACTATTTTCAATGAGAAAAGAAAGTAATGACAGCAAGGAAAGCTAAAGCAGAGACAATACATGACTGACTCCAAATCATCAATCCGTCAACATTTACAGCTTTGTCAAACTATTATGTTAAAAAACTCTAACAGAAATTCCAGTGCCTCACAAATTTAACTTCCTAGAAAAATGATTTTTCAAATAGAGTGCCTCACCACTAACCCAAGATGTTGTATTCTGCAGAAGATAGCAGAATTGAAATTACTTATCTGCTACAACAGAAGTTATATAGTTACAGGGTAGAATTCTGTGCCTGAAAACAGTAAGTAAGCAGGGACTTGAAGGTTGAATCCATCTGGAAAACTCATGGCAAACTCAACCAAAAGGTACTTACACTTCCTTAGACCTTCCATTAGAGAAGAAGTCAGGTAGGCTCTGTCTCTGCAATTCACCCAAAAGCTCTGACACTCAGTCTGCTTCTTGTCTACATAATGCCAAGATCATAGACTCTCATGCACATCCCCTAAGTAGAATTAGAAAAATTATCATAAAAACATGCATCTCTTAGGAATTAAAGTCACTAACACCAGCATCTCAGAAAAGAAGCAAGCAAATAAGAAAATAAGTACTTCATTCCTTCTACAGTTTTATAACACAAATACTGCAAAAATCTTTTTGTAAAAGTACCATTACAAAGACACCATGTTCCATTTGTACACACTGAGCCAAAGAAGTTTACTGATCTCATTATAATGTTTTATATTGTTTCATGTCCTAATGCGTAGAGGAGTATACAATCACAGTATCTGTCCCTACTACCCTAAATAAATTCTCGACCCATAGGACATATTAAATAAGATCTAAGAGAGGTTTCAGAGAGAAACAGATTTTCAAGGTCTGTGAGCAAAAGTGTCTAGAGAAGAGAAAAAACAGGATTAATGGTTCCACAGAGGAAAAGCTAGTAAATTCATGCCAGGGAATCCACAAAAGTGAGAGCAACAGAAAAGTGGGTTCCATTCATTTTGTTGTTCCTAGAGTAGCTGGCTGGTTATGCAGTAGCATCTACACATCTACACTGCCTTCATAAGAACTCTATGACTACCTCTAGGCATTTATTTTGGTTTGTGGTTCTGAATTAGTTGAGCAATCTGGATGCACCTTTCTCAAATATGCAGCTTCCAGCTTCCACTTAAGATATGTAGAAGACAGGTGACATCCCTTGAAGTTGAATTCTAACCCAGATCAAGGGCACTATGAACATAAAAAATCAGGCCCATAATGTCCTCAGACAGATTAAGGATTTTGTGTTATTAGAATTTCACAAAACAGTATTGAAAGAGAGGCGGGAGTAATATCTAGGTCTATAAACTTCCCTGGCTGAAGAGGGAAATGAAAGCAGAAAAGGTAAGCTAGAAAGCTCAAAGAAATAACAGTGGAATAGGACAGAAATTCTGTGTTCCGTACCAGGTATGTACTAGAGCCACCACTGGATGTTATAATCTCTATGAAAACTACTATGGAAATGGCTTGTCCACAGAATACCTTAGACAAGTAAAATTCCAGATGCCCGTGAATTACACTTGAGGTGAATTTTCATTGCATTTGCCCAGATAATTTCTTTTCTCTATGGAAACTATGACAACTCAGAGTTCACTGAATTTTTAGCTGCCCACAGTGGAGTCAAGAGAGGAAGTTTTACAGAGCAATAGGAACATGTTCAAGCAGTTCAAGTAGTCTGGGAGAAAACTTGATCAATAAGAAGTTAGGAGATTAAGAGAATTCCCTCTCTTCTGTTCCCTTGTTCATTTTTCACCTAATCCACCATCATTTTACATTGCTACTTCCCCAGCAGTGCTAGTTGTACTTGTTCAATATACTGTTTAAACCACTTGCAGGACTTTCAGAGATCAGACCATTGTATGTATTTTCCAAGAGTGCCCAGTAAAAATCAACAAAAACCAAGTCTACAGTCCTTCTGCTATTATAGGCTTTGATGAAACCAGAGTCAGCTTTAATAAACTCTATAAAAGGCAACCAGCAGGTTCAATAATTCATAACCAAGTAAAATAAAAAGTACATTTTCCACCAAGTAACACAGTTTCCCTTCTAATAATGTTTTTTTCCTGGAAAAAAAAAAAAGTAGGAGGATAAGCTTAAGAACAGTGTATCCTCTTTTAATTCATGAATGCTTGTCAAACCATGTTGTATCCTAGTAGACCCTTCTGTCTTTTGTGTACCCAAAGTTTGCAGGATAATCTGGGATGGGATATTTGTTATAGGAAACCTCAACACTTTCTACCTTGGAAACTGCGGTATTACACAGTGTATCTGGAGCACTCTAGAACTAATTTTACCATTTCTGTGTGAAAACTCCTGTGATCCCCTCAAAAGGTGCAGCTCTTCCGTCTTTATCTTCAAAGCTTTTTCTCAGCTGTACAGCCTTCTTGGATTGTATGAAAGTTAAAAGCATTAATTCAGGTTTCTGACAAAGTCTTCCTCCAAAATTAAATGCATGTTAGGTGTTATCATAGTCTGAACACACTAGCCTGTTCTCATTAAGAGAACACAAGGTCCATAGCGAGCTCTGAAGCCAAGAGCACTGAAAAGACTCCTCCTACTGTTTTACTGATTGTAACACATTAAAAAAAATTTCAAAAACCACAAACAAAACAACCCAAAAAGCCACAAAATTAATGTCCACACCACAGAACTCTAGTCGTGCTCAAGTTCACTGGCACAACACAGTCCCTGGGTACATGCTAGCTCAACACTGCCCTTACTACATGGCAGGGAGCCAAAGAAAATAAGCTCTGCCTCCTGGCCAGGCCAATTACACCAAGTTTAGTGCTATGCTGACATGGTTATAGTGCCTCCAAACTTGGTGATAGGTCTGTCAAATCTAGCTCCTTATTTCTGCTTCACAACTTGTGCACAGAGAAGACATGTCTAGTGTCAGCCAACACACACTCAGTTGTACAAGTTTGATTTTACTTCTGCTGAAATATTACATTGTTCAGTCAAGGGGTGCAAAAAACCATAGATGTCCAAGTACAGTTCACAAATCAGCTCTAAGTATATGCCTTCCAAACTGAAACAAGCCACTTTTGACCAAAATACATGGGCAGACACACACTCCTCTGTGCTGACTTCAGTGAGATGGCTACATTAGAGATGTGTGGATCCCAGGACTCCTGCATCTCAGCTCTCTCCTCCTTTCCTCTTACTCCAGTGAGGTTATTCTTTCCTGTTGGATTGTAACAGAAACAAATCTCCCCACTGGATTACTAGGGAAGTACAGTCACAGCCCCCCTGCATCTCCCTTTCCTACCTCAGGTAATTCTCAGCAAAGCCCCTCATAATCTGCACAAATCATGCAGAATATGGAAGTGAGTTTCTTGCCCTGAAGCCCAATCCACAGTGCAGCTCAGATGCACAGTTAAATGCACAGATGCATTTAATACTGAAGTCTAGCAACACTCCTCTGAATCCCAAGTAACAGAAGAAAGATCAGAAGGCAGCATAGCTCCCTGCTACTACAAAACACAAAGAAACTCCTTAAGCACAGGGCAGAGTATTCTGCTCTCAGCTACATGCTGATACAAAGGCCTGAATGCTGGCTCTGCCCTGACTGTGCATACACTACTTCACAACAGCTTCTTCAGTCAAGTCCAGTTTTAAGGCTGGCACAATGGTTAGGAATAACTGTTTGTAGCTCTGCCACTAACATGACAGTCACTTCCATACTTTCATACTTGGCATTTGCTTCATTGATCACCTCAACTATATAAGCTCTCTGGGGCCAAGAGCCTCTCCACCATGTACTGGCACAATGTAATCTGCAACATTCCTCATCCCCACAGATAACTTGGAGAAACTTCGGCCACTGCTTAAGGCACAGCTTGGGAAAGGCTCTCCACAGAAAGATGGGGAATCTTGTGATCTTTAGTATTTTCACTTAAGACTAAGCTTCTGGAATTTAGTTACATTGGAAGTTGAACTTTTCCAGAAAACCTTTTCCCAGTCTTCCTAAGTGCATGGAAAAGCTTGAAGATGTTATGAAGCTTAAAATGTTAGATTGATGATAAATAAAGTAATGGTTTTGTTGGGAGTGGATTTGCAGCTGGTTAGTATATTAGGCCAGTCATGTTCTTTTGATACCGTAAGGGCAGAGAAAAAAGAAATAAAGTGTTTGCTGAAACACTAGGAAGCTCTGACTGGCTAAGTGTATCAGAAACAGCAAGTGCCTCCAGAAATGCAATGTAAAGCTGCACACATACTCACCATGTCCTGTATGGGTTACAGCACTCCACCAAAGGGTGGTGATTCTACCCCTCTGCTCCACTCTTGTGAGACTCCACCTAGAGCACTGTGTCGAGCTCTGGAGCCCTCAGCAAAAGAAAGACATGGACCCATTGGAGTGTGTCCAGAGGAGGGCCACAAGAATGATCTTCTGATGGATAAGGCTGGAACACCTCTCCTATGAAGAAATGCTGAAAGTGTTGAGGCTGTTCAGCCTAGAGAAGAGGAGGCACTGGAGAGACCTTATTGCAGCCTTTCAGTACTGAAACAGAGCCTATCAAAAAGATAGGGACAATTGTTTTAGCAGGGCGTGTTGCAATAGGACAAGGGTCAATGGTTTTAACCTAAAAGAATGCACATTTAGACTAGATATAAGGAATAAATCTTTTACAACGGGGATGGCGAAACACTGGAACAGGTTGCCCAGAGGGGTGGTAGATGCCTCATCTCTGGAAACACTCAGGGTCAGGTGGGACAGGCCTCTGAGCACTCTGATATAGTTCAAGATGTCCCTGCTCACGGCAGGAGAGTTGGAGTAGATGACTCTACCAGTCAAAAACATTCAATGATTGTCTCATAGGCACATACACACTTCTGTGTAACAGATGAGGGAGGTGATTGTGGCCCTGTACTCGGCACTCGTGAGACCGCACCTTGAGTACTGTGTCCAGTTTGGGGCACCACAGTACAAGAAGGACATTGAGGTGCTGGAGCAGGTACAGAGAAGGGCAACGAAGCTGGTGAAAGGGCTGGAGAGCATGCCCTATGAAGAGCAGTTGAGGGAAGTGGGTTTGTTTAGTCTANGGCGCTTGAGGATATGGTGTAGTGATTAGAGAGATGCTAGGATAAAGGTTGGACTTGATGACCCTGGAAGTCCTTTCCAACCATAATGATCCTGTGATTCTGTGATTCTGTGAGTACTATGTACTACGGCTACCAAAAGCTGAAGATATTGAGGCTGGTATTGTTTACATAAAGAAACAACAATCTCTCTCTCCTCTACTTTCTTCTCTCCTCTACTTGGTAATCGATATGTGTGGGGTTTTTTTTGTGTGTGATTTGCTATGGGGGTTTGGGATATATTTTTTTTTTAACTAGATGGTCAGTTATGGTCCAGGAAGTAATTACGGGTGTGCAAAATGCTGCCTGTAACTTCACTACCTGCTCTGTTTTTTCAGTACTCCTTTAACTGTGGAAAAACTTCTTGGATACTCAGTGAGCTAGAGTTCGTTATTTACTGCCCATGTTTGGAACTTGCTGGATCCATCCTCTGTTCAACTGCTTTAGTTCATTTCTGGAGAAAGTAGGTGGCAGAAACTGGAATTTCAGAGCCATTTCAGCCAGGACAGCTCAGCTACATTTAGTGTGGCAGTTAACAGAGGTTCATTCTTCAGAGTTCATTCACTAAACTGATAAAAAACATCCTGAATTTTCAGAAACACCTAGTTCATCAATTTCACTGAAGCATGGATTAAGCTGCTGAAAAAAAAAAAAAAAATTTCCATTTTCCAGTGTAAAAGAAGGTGGGTTTTTCTCCCATTAGAAATTAAAAAAAAAACCAACCAAACATTCTATTGCCTCAAGATCATGTTTTTTAAAGAACAGAAAATCAAGAAAAACAGGATTTTACTGAAAAATATTTCTGTCGCAATCAACTTTGTTTTCGAAGAAGTCCTGATTCTGATACAGAACTGACTTTTGACCTAAAATCTGCTCAACAGCACACAGTGCTATCTTGTATCCGTTCTTCTGCATCAATGAAACTGAGATTTACACTTGGAAAGGACAACAAAGAGTTAAAAATATGCACCTTTTCCTGAGAAAAAGTGTGGAATTTCTTTAAAGAATAAAGTATAATTGCCAGGCATTGATATATTGTGTAAGAAACACTATTGATGATTCATACCAGTAGAACTTGCTGCTAAATAAACTCTGACCTTGATACTCAAGAGACCCACTTATAACATTCTGCAAGACAATGATATATTTCTCCCCACTAACCTTTGTGAGTAGTCTGCCTCTTCAGCTTCTTGAAATAAGCTAGTTCCAATTAAAGAGGAGAAGTGGAACTGTTTCATACATTTGTTTTAGTGACAGGATACGCAGGGGTTATGATGTTATAGTGCCAAGAATATTGGGCAGAAAAAACTAGGCATGGGCTTTCTTCAAATTTCAGGTATGTATTATTGCAACACTGCAGAAAATATTCCCTTCTTTATGAAAAAAGCTGAGTTGTTAGAGGGAGGTGGAGAAAATGGCACAGAAGCTAAAGCTAGAGCTGAAAGCAGGTAGTTATGTCCACATTCCTGACCAGTGTTCACTGTGCAGAAACAGACACCTTATTTCACTTTTCTGCAGTTCATCTTCTCAGCTGCCATGTACAGAGAACAATATAAACTTTCTCCGAATTCTAGCTCATTAGGTCTTACCTTCTGCATGGGGCACTCACATACAACACAATTCGGGTTTCTCCTGCCAAAGGGGTAACTCCCAGTTAGCAGTCAAAGGAGAAGACCACCGCAAGATGGCACAGTCTTCCATGACAACTATCTCAATGGGAGAACTGAAGTCCTTCCCCTGCTAAAGGGCAAGACAGACACTAGGGAGAACAAGAGAAAAAAGCCAGGAGGTTTTGGATGTGGAACTCCTTTGTCTCAGCCTCTGAAGTAGAGAGAATAAAAATTTTGAAGAGTAATCTGCAGCCCACTGGAGTAAAAGACTCCACACAGCTCCTCAGTGGACCACGCTGTATTGTTCTAGTGATATGCTCTCCCACATAGTATTGAAGCTTCATATCCAAACAACAGAGAGCAGCACAACTAGAAATCATTACCTGTGAGTCTAGGGACCTGAGTGAACAATTTGACTCATCCGTCTTTCTCTTGTAAACACTGTTCACCCATGCAACATGTATCCAGATAGTGCCTGAGAACCCCACTAAACATATCACAGAACACTTGACAGCACCAAAACAAATGAATGACCTTGCCAGCATTCTTTGTACAGACCTTCAGTACAAAACACTGAAAGCCACAACATTGACAATATCCCCAAAAAGAAAAAAAAAGGCAGGAAAGGTGCAGCATGGTACCTATATCCTGTGTCACTTCCCCTTTGAAATTGGAAAATGAGTCAAATAAAAGCCTTATTATATGTATTTAAGGTCTTTCGTACCTTGGGTGTTTCTGGGACTATCACAAAGGAGAGATAAGCCTTGCAATAGGGAAAAAAGTGAAGACTTTTAGAGGTATTTCTTAGTTCCTGTATCTGTGTAGAAGGGAGAAAGATCGAGGTATTGACTTTGCACTCTCAGATGTAAACTCCACCTGTGATAAACAGAAACTCCATCCTTTCCCTAAGGAGCTCCTGAGAAATCAAGCTGTGAAACGTGGCCTTTATCCTACAGCTTTAGGCAGTCGAGGAGCAGGATGTGAAAAGCAGCTGGGATGACTTGCTCCGTGTAGAGGAGGAAGACCTCACAGCGAGTGGGTACAGATGCAATCTACTGATGGAAATGAATAGCTAAGAAAGTGTGGCATGGCACAATTTGCTCAAGGAGGGAGGGCATGAACAAGAGAAGTAGTGACAGTGATGGAAGCAGATGGGATGTAGGGAATGTCTCATAAGGTAGCACAAGAGAGACATTAACATGTTTTAAAGCAAAGGGAAAAGACAATGACTGATGCAGAGCAGCAGTGAAGGGATATAGAAAACAGCATGACTGGTGAGGAGAGGGAGTAAGTAGAGTCAAGGGATTCACTTTCATCCTCATGTATGCTGAAAGGAAGTCTCAAAACATGTAGTTTTTCCTGTGATGATAACGCTATCCTCCAATCACATCCAAAAGGAAAAGCAAACCTGGTAAGAAGTCTGAACTTCCCCAGTGTGCAAGGTGGTTTGCTTTGGGCTCACTTCTCTTTGTCTTTAAAGCCTGAGCGGCATCCAGCTACATCTATGACTATCAAATAATCATGACAGAAATATAAATGCAAGAAAAAAAATCCCTTGCGTCGTGTCATTTTCTTTATGAGTCATTGTTTCCTGCAAATGAGGACTTCTTGCTATATTCCCAATGTACAGCAAGTCTTTAGCACTTCAGGTTCCTGCATTAGTTGCAGTCACAATGAAGCAGAAAAAAACCTCAGCTCTAGGAAAGAGTGTCAAAGTTAGTTGTCCAGTTTTGGTCACCACAGTACAAGAAAGACATTGAGGTGCTGGAGCGGGTACAGAGAAGGGCAATGAAGCTGGTGAAAGGGCTGGAGAGCATGCCCTATGAAGAGCAGTTGAGGGAAGTGGGTTTGTTTAGTCTAGAGAAGAGGAGACTGAGAGGAGACCTTATTGCCCTCTACAACTACCTAAAAGGAGGTTGTAGCGAGGCTGCTGTTGGTCTCTTCTCTCAAATTAGTAATGATAAGACGAGGGGAAATGGCCTCAAGTTGCGTCAGGGGAGGTTTAGATTAGATATTAGGAAGAAATTCTTCACTGAGAGGGTAGTTAGGCACTGGAATGGACTGCCCAGGGAGGTGGTGGAGTCACCATCCCTGGAGGTGTTTAAAGAACGAATAGATGCAGTGCTTGAGGATATGGTGTAGTGATTAGAGAGGATATGGTGTAGTGATTAGAGAAGATATGGTGTAGTGGTTAGAGTGATGCTAGGAGAAGGTTGGACTTGATGACCCTGGAGGCGCTTTCCAACCATAACAATTCTGTGATTCTGTGATTCTGTGATTCTGTTGATGAATGTTTCCCAGTTACCTCGCTATTTCTTGTTAAGATCGGTCCTGATTGCTACTAAACAAGAACAACAATTTCAAGTATTTGGAATGGATTCCACAGTAACTATCTGTTCAAGTGAAATAAGTGAAACTTTTTTATCCTGCAAGCTTCAAGTGATAAAAAAAGACTAAAAAACATTAAGTGCTTGTTTTACATATATAAATGCATAAACAAAAATGAGCAGTAAATAAAAATTTCTTCTGGCATCAACTGTAATTTCATAGAAAAGGTAACTTTAGCTGGTTGCATGCTAGGTCTGTCTCCTCCACCTTACAAGTTTTGTGCTTGTTAAAAACACTGCAGGAAGTTTTGTTATTAAAGGAAGTTGGTAAGTGAAACTTCAACTACTAGTTTCTGTAGAAGACAAATGGTTCCACTGACCTCTTTTTACCCAGAGGCTGTTACTACAGACACTAATTGTCGTAGGCTGTTCTCTCCTACTTTCCAGGTCTGCTGCTGCCATTCTCAGAAAATTCAAGGTAATTCACCTGATTTGTCACTAGCCTTTCTCAGAACAGACTTGTATATATTGTTGAAGGTTTAAAAGCTGTTGCAGCAGGGTTCCACAGGGTTATATATTTAAAAGAAAACCTGCACTTGAGGAGATGTACATATAACACAAAAAACCCTACTACTAAGTAGTACTATTAAGCCTTTTGGGTAATCTTCCACATACGTAAAAGGGTGGGGCATTGTCCATTTCACTTTATCAGTCTTCAAATCTTACAAGCTCATGGTTTTTGCACTCATATGGAGTAAAGGGAACAGGAGGCTTCCTTATGTTTCAGATCTAAAGCCAAAGAAAGTCAAAATCCAGAGCCAAATAAATCCTAAATCCAGAGCTAAATAAATCCTTAGCTGTTAACAAGCTATGTCCTGTTGAAATTCCATGTTTATTTTAAGATGCAATGTTACAAGGTGCCCTTTTTTCAAAAGGTCATACATTATGTTTCTACTTTCATTATAACTTTCTACTTACAGTATGTATCATCTTACATAATTTGATCCATAAAAGTTAACAGTTCTTCCCTCCTTTGGAAAAGATGCAGTGAAATAAAGTAAATTATCTACTTCTACAGTAAAAATGTAATGGCAAATGTTTTATGTGCAGCCCAAATAATTTAACAGGAAAATGAAGAAGAAGAAACTTGCTGTTATGAAAGTCAATGTGACCTAGGAAATGGTACATACAAAGGAAAAGCAAAAAAACATTGGGAAAACTCAATTATTACTTTGCAGAAAAATCTGTATTACAGTCAGATGTAATGAGAAAATAGAAACAGAAACCTTTCCAAACAAAATCTTAATTTTTAAATGTTTTAGAATGAAACAAAAAAAATACACGGATGCCAGCTTCCCATGGAAAAAGGTTTTCTAATAATCCCATCAGAAAAAAAACAGGAATTAGTTGTGTCTGAGGCTCCAAGCTGGTTGGCTCACAGTGTAGTACTGATAGAAACTAGCTGCCACTGTCCTTTCTGCAGTTGCTTATGTAGCATGTTTCATCTGATAAGGCAGCCCTTCTCCCAAAGAATGGAGCATAGACATGAGATCTGTGTTCCAGTACAGATTCCCAGAAACAATGAGATTTTGTAGGTAAGAAATTTCATGTGTGAAAATCATACCCTGAGAAAATATCAAGCGTGTGCCTAACAAGTATGGGGAAAAGGATGAAAATGCATGTCCTTTGAAAGAATTTCAACTACATTGCAGATGGGCTTTTGAAATCGTATATCTGACCTGTATTAAAACCAATTGCATCACCCTGGTGCAGTGATAGAAACACACACCACCACACACACAAATATGTATATATCAAATTAAATAAATGCTAAAAAATAGTACAATTTGTTCTGATTTTCAGCTTAAACTTTACCTCCAAATTAAAGAGCTCTGTAGGCCAGAAACGTTGAGACATGGACTACATCCATATTTTCAGAAAGGTGCCACAGACCAGCATTAGCTACATACAGACCAGCTGGTTCCAAAGCTTCCCCAGTACCTGCCTTACATTACTACTGCAGGCTGCAGTGCATTTGGCTAAGGTACAAACATCTCAACAGCAACTTTAACATACTCCCACAATACTCTACTCACTTCCGCTGCCTAATGTAAAAAATTAGTATTAAATAAAGGTCAGATGTATTCATACAATATAAAATGGGTAAAAGATAATCATTCCAGTGTCAAAAAGTGGAGCTGAAACTATCTTTCAGGTCACAGCTGTGTGTTTACACAAAGCAAGCAAGTTTGCTAACACAAAACCAGCAGGCTGCAGAAGCAAAAATGATTGTAAGATACAAAGAAACTATTACTTCAGCAAAAACATAATTAGCGTCCTGACCAAAAAGGTCTGCACAAAGTAGCAGATCTGAGATCATTGTGACACCATGGAAACATTTTAAAGGCAAGATTTTCTTAACCTTTCACTGATGTAACAGGAAGCATTCCAGTAGACAATCTATCACTTCACAATAAAAATCTAACACCTTTGAGGCAATGCATATCTTACTATCTTCCATTTTGGGGGACTATAATGGAGTGCTGGACCTCTTAGAGAGTTAATTTAATACAACATAAAAACTATTATACTCACAACAACATGAGTCTATAGAGATGAAATGAAGCATGATGCAGTGAATTACAGACACTATATTAACAGTGTTGACATTATTGGTGGTAATACTGTAACATGCAATTCACAACATCATGCCCTAGTTTATTTCAACAGAGAAGTGAGTCTCATAAAAGCAAATCAGCTCTCACTGGACCTGAAATTATTTTTCATTTCTCGAAGGAGCGCTTCAATCCTTCAAATCTTCTCTTTAAGGGTGTATCAAAGTTGTTACTAGAAAAGCTGACCAAAACAGTGTTGACAGCTGAGGAAATGTCAGGGGTCTGCGGCTGGGAAGCAGAGATATTTGGGGACTTTTTGTTTCGTTTTTATTTTCAGTTTCAGTCCGAGCTGAGTACAAACTTCTCCCTTCCTCTTGGAAAAACAAGATGCCCACATCAGCTTCAGTTCCATGTGCACACACAGGCTGGCTGAGAAATTGCTCCCCAGCTGAATCAACTTCACAGAAGTCTGAGGCCATTTCTCTAAGCTGCCTACCCTTCACCCAGGGAACCCTGAAGTTCTGAATACAGAACTAAGCAGCTTAAAAGAAGCAGGCTTTCATTTTATTGTACATCTACTTTCAGCCTAAGCTGTAAAACACAGAGAAGGCAACATAGCCAGCAACAACAAATGAGAACGTTAGTCTGCAATCTCAGGGGGTTTTGAATTGACGTTGTAGAAAGAGGTCAGTCTCTAGTGATACCGGTATTACATTCCTACTAACGAGGCCATACATACGCATTTGGTAATTTTTGTCCCAGGACAGCAGAATCTCATGGACACTAATTTTCAGTGCAGCTGGAGCTTCACAGTCTCTGGGAGTGCTCAACTGGACACATGCTCTGGGGCAACACAACACAGTGCAATGCAGCTCCTCTTCTTGCTGGAATGAAGGACAGAAACATGAAGCCTCATTGAAGAGCCTCAATAGTAAGAGAAAGAGGATTTTATGATCAATATATAAGCAAGAATCCTTCCTGAGGAGTCAGGTAACACAAGGGACAGCCATAAGAGTCTTATATGTGTATGCATGGCCTTAAGTACTCTAGAGACTGAGGTAGTAACCATCTATCCCATTTCAAAGAGGGTTCCACAGATGATTCAGTGACTCTGAGCTAAGGGGTGAGTTTCTGATCCCCAGGCTCAGGAACTTTGATCTTCATCTTTTCTGGCACAGCTACTCTGAACCTCAGTGGCATACCTCATCCACCACACTAAACAGAATGTGTTCTAGAGTGCATCCCTGGCCATTCATATCAGGTTATAGGTGTCTTTAAGTAAGCAGCCACAGGACCCCCACCAGATATTCCTTCAGTAGTCCTCCTCACAAGTATGATTCTACCCTTCTATCACATGAGAACAGTATAAGTCATGAAGTTAACTTATAAGGATCAAAATTCTGATCAGTATCCTCCTTAGGGAACATACTCTAAGTTAAAATAGTTGTCTCTTGGGGAACAATAAGAATTACAATAATCCTCATGTTTTGGTTTTGTGGTTTTTTTTAAAGTCACTTTTTCACAGAAGCTGGCGGGTGGTAAAAAAATGCTGCACTGACTAGAGCACAGAAGGGGAAAAAAGAAGGAAAAAAGTACTTCCACAAAAAGAAGAGAAAGTTAGAAGCTTATGCAGCATGGTCTGGTGAACTTCCTTTGTCAAGTGCATTCTCTTATCTTTTCTGACTAAAAACATTTATTTTTATGCATTACAGAAAGAACAGAGAAGACTCCATAATTATTCATTAGATACAAACATATAATAAATTGATCTTTGCCCTTCAGACTTTAAATACACAGAGACATGTGATGAAATCAATATTCTCAAAGAATACAACAGTCTCTAATAACTGGCTTTAATAATCATACTTTTCAACACACTGTGCTTTGAACACAGGAATGAATTAGCCATGGCAAAGCCAAGACCTCACAGGAAAAGGCAGGCATGGTATATCATAGTCTTCTTTCAGCTGTGGAAACTGAGGCCAAGGGATTACTGGTAGCATTTACAAAAGGAGGAACTTAAATACCATGATCCCTCTGGCTTTCGATCTACTCCTACAAGAATGAATGCCTAACTCACTTCTGAAACAGCATTTTGGAGAACAAAATCATTTAATAGCCCAAGTTCTCTAAGGATGTTTGAAATCCCTCAAGATACAGGTAGTCATCTGGAAAGTAGGTAACAGTTTCCTTAGCTGTCTAGTACTACCAGGAGCACCATTGGCTTCCATAGGCTTACCTTTAAAAGTATACCTGACTTTTGAGATTGGTTTTGCCCATGCTTCTGGAAACATTACTTTTTCTGTCTCATCTGCACTGCAAGACACCTTGCCCCCTAGAATTACGATAAATGCTGGAGATTCACAGAATCACAGAATCATTATGGTTGGAAAGGACTTCCAGGGTCATCAAGTCCAACCTTTGTCCTAGCATCTCTCTAATCACTACACCATATCCTCAAGCGCCGCATCTATTCGTTCTTTAAACACCTCCAGGGATGGTGACTCCACCACCTCCCTGGGCAGTCTATTCCAGTGCCTAACTACCCTCTCAGTGAAGAATTTCTTCCTAATATCTAATCTGAACCTCCCCTGACACAACTTGAGGCCATTTCCCCTCGTCCTATCATTACTAATTTGAGAGAAGAGACCAACACCAGCCTCGCTACAACCTCCTTTTAGGTAGTTGCTCTAAGGTCTCCTCTCAGTCTCCTCTTCTCTAGACTAAACAAACCCACTTCCCTCAGCTGCTCTTCATAGGGCATGCTCTCCAGCCTTTTCACCAGCTTCATTGCCCTTCTCTGTACCCACTCCAGCACCTCAATGTCCTTCTTGTACTGTGGTGACCAAAACTGGACACAGTACTCAAGGTGCGGTCTCACGAGTGCCGAGTACAGGGGCACAATCACCTCCCTACTCCTGCTGGTCACACCGTTTCTGATACAGGCCAGGATGCCGTTGGCCTTCTTGGCCACCTGGGCACACTGCTGGCTCATGTTCAGCCAGCTGTCGACCAACACCCCCAGGTCCTTTTCCGCCAGGCAGCTTTCCAACCACTCCTCCCCAAGCCTGTAGCATTGCTGGGGGTTATTGTGACCAAAGTGCAGGACCTGGCACTTGGCTTTATTAAACCTCATAGAACTGACCTCAGCCCATTGCTCCAGCCTGTCCAGATCCCACTGCAGAGCCTTCCTACCCTCAAGCAGATCGACACTTGTGCTTAATTTTGTGTCTTCTGCAAATTTACTGAGGGTGCATTCGATTCCCTCATCCAGGTCATTGATGAAGATATTAAACAAGACAGGTCCCAAAACTGAGCCCTGAGGGACACCGCTTGTGACCGGTCACCAACTGGATTTTACTCCATTCACCACCACCATCTGGGCTCGGCCATCCAGCCAGTTTCTAACCCAGTGAAGACTGAAGATTGTTGTTGCTGTAGTTGGTCAGGCTCTCTATTACCAATGCACAGAAATACGTACAGCCCAAGATCTGAATTACTTTCTCACCCACAAGTTCTTGTCCCTTCCTCTTGACTCTGAAGACACCTTTGGTGAGTAAATAGCTAATAGAAACACATCCAGTCCACACTTAGTAACAGGAACAAACCCCAGCTGCTTGCAGTATTAAAGGTTTGAAAGAGAAGAAGGCAAGGAATATGTCTTGCTTGAGGTTAAAGGGTAATTCAGTGCAACAGACAAGACTATGACAGGGGACTGCAACTCCCAAGTGATGATCTCTACACCAGAACACCATGCCTCTCAAACATCTGTAGTAGAAGATCAGGAATGACGGAACATTTCCCTCCTTTAGCTATGGCTTTTCCTGTAGTGATCAGGAATCAGCCCTTCTTGATATCCTAATGGTAACACCTACATGACATATAAACACTCCTTGCTCCCTAAATATTTCATACGGGAAACACCCTGTGTAGGATTTGGTTACTGCCTGGAGGTCTGTGGTTACCAAATAGGAATTTGTCAGTGTTCTGGGTCCGTTTAGGGGTTCAGGGCAGGTCCCCACGGAAACAGAACGTATGCTCTCCCCCCTCCCTATCCCTTAGTTCCCCCCCAGACAGGTGGGCAAAAAGGGAGATCAGGAGTAAAAAACGAGAGAGAGACTTTGCACTGTATTGGAAGTTTAGAAAGATATATATATATATTGTTTAAAAGGGAACAGAAAACAAGAAGGGAAGGTAGATATAGGTACAAAGATGGGGGAAAACACAATAAATGCAATATAATACAAAACCAAAGGTTGGATGGCTTCGGATTCACTGGAGGATGAGGAGTAGTGAGAAAATGGCTCCTGGCCGCATGGAAGGGTCAGCTCCCAGCGTCTCTTCCTCCCACGCTGGAGACCACTTCCTGCCTCCAGTATCCGGTGTGGACAGGAAGGGGGAGGGAATAACTGCTTCCCCCCTTAGACCCTCAGGGTGTCCAACCCCTGCCTGTCCTGGTCCCAAACCTCAAACCATAACAGTCAGTGATGTCTGCCCTCACCAACTGAGCTCTTCTCAGGGAAAGCAAAAGGTGTTCATGTCTAGACAAGATGTCACACTACTAGGCTCACAGCAGTCCTTGAGAGAGGTCTTGCTATGCACCTCTCAGTTAACCAACAAATTCCCTCCTAGAGTCATCTGACGTAGGAGTGCTGCCTCTGAGCTAAAACTGTATTTATCTCCCTTTCATTTTTTGTCACTTATCTCCACTTGAATTATGCATTCCAGTCTGGAACTGCACTCACAGAGACTAATCTCCTACTGGTTTCTTTGCTAGGCAGCTCAGACTATCTCCAGTTTTAATAACTATCAGCTTGTGACATTTGTGAAACAGGATGTAAATAGATTTAATGATAATGACACCAGAGCAGGTAGATCCAAACAACAATTCTGAGATGGAAAGAGCATTACCAGAAAATTTACCTGAAACTTTCTTTGAAGCCAGTGAAAAGAACAGTAAAAGCCAGAAAAGGCTGAAAAGATTCTAAAACTGAGCACCTTTATTATGAGCCACAGTGTAAAAAACCCTGCACCATCTTCCACAGAGAAATGTATTGACGGAAACAGTTACATCTAGGAAGATTTTTATTATAACACAGGAAATAAAACATTTGTTCTCACTTTGTCCTTTAACAGACACAAGAGTTGCACTTTTGTAATGCAATTTACTCAGGGGAATACTGGGTTAGGATACACAGGACCCCAGCTTTCTTCCCAGCTATTGTCCCAGCATAACACTTGGCTTGGGGGTTGCATACTGTCTGTCTCTCTAGTATTTTAAAATATAAGCAGGGAATTTCCAGGGGACACTGTGATCAAGTACAGCAGCAGGTTATCAGAGACAAAATTTTTTAAACATCATGGAGACACAACACCAGAAAAGTCATAGGAAGTCACTCGTAGCTGCATCCACAGAGTAAGCACTTGGCTCTCTAGGGTTTGTTCCTGTGCTTAACAAGTTCTGCCCAGCCAGGCAGTGATACCAGCATCATGACCAATGTTGTAAGGTCAATTTCTTTTGTAAATGCTGATGTTGGCATGATCCCGCTGAGACTCACCACATGCTGAAATTACAAGGAGGACATGCCAGCCAGTTCAGAATAGAGCACAGATACCAGTGACATTACTATGAGCTAATCATTTAATTGTATTGTTCAATAATTAACTCCAGCTTTCTTAGTTCACAAGTTCTTGGATAGGATGTCTTCCTCCCCAGATATGAGCATTTGGAGAATTAGATCTGAGGCAGGGGTCAGCTGTGGCAAAATGTGAGGAAGCCATGAGGAATATCTTAGGGGAATATCTGCCTTGTGCAATTGATGCCAAACAATTATCTACATGAGGAGAGGTTGATGTTTGCAAGCAAGCAGTAGCAGACAAGAATAAGTAGTAGAATCACATTTTGAAGAAGATTGAATTATCAGTCATAAAACATAACCTCTAAAATATCTATTTCATAAGTCCAGTTTGATCCTGCATATATTTGATTTTGTAATACTTAATAGTGCAGATAAGTTTCCAATACATCCTAAAACTAGACATGTATTCCTGGTTTTACAGCTGAAATTGTTTGAGATGTTCTGGTGCCTGGTAATAAATGAAAGCATCAAACATTCTGTAATCTCTGCAGCAGTAAAAGATCTCACTGGAGGAACCTGCTGCTATGTCACGGGCATTTGCAATAATCACATTTAGGAAGAGAATGTGACACCACTTGTTCAATGTGATTGAGCTATTGCAGAGACTCGTGCTAGGTAATTAATCACCAGGATTGTTGAAAGGGAAGAATCCTTTCCAGATGGATTTATAGGCATAGCTGCAGTAAGTCTGAGAACTTTTTGTGCTTTGTGTGTGTGTGTGCATGCAGAAAGGAGTCAAGTGTGGGGCTGGCAGTTGCATTGGTGATTAGCAGTGGGCTAACAGTGAATCACTATTCTGCTGAAGCTGGAAAGCCCTCTCTAACCTTGAATAAATAAACCCCCTTCTGTGAATTTCCTCTGCAAAAGTCAAAATTAAAATGGAAAAATCATAACAAGTATCAGGCTCTGAAGTATAGTTACGGCTAGAATAATCTGTTCAGTATTTAGAACATTTTAAAATCCACTGCTGTTTTTAAAGATCCTAATTTCTTTGTTCCCCTTAAGCAATATGAAAAGAAATATATGGATTATCAGCCTCTCTATCATTAAAGTAGATGCAATCTTTTTTAGTAATCAATAACCTGTGATGAGTACTTTCCAAAATCTTCCAAAACACTTTTCCATTCTTAAGGCCCTGATCCTTTGAAGCTTTATTCACATGCATAATGGCAAGCTTACAAACAATGCTTCTGCCAGCACCAGGAACAACAATAACAGTTTCCATCCCATCTCCATACAGCAAATATACCCCTCTTTCTCAGATGACTGGAATTCCAGTAGGTATGCAGTTTGCACTGCAAAAGCTCAGTGCACTTTCATCAATGCAGTAATAACAAAGCAGAGAAAGCACTGTATCAAAGAGGAAAAGAGAAATAATTCTTTAAGGAAAAGATAAACACCCAAGCAAGAAGACAATAGTCTGGCATAAGCTCGTATCATTGCTCAGCAAGCTGTGCAGACACCTACAACCTTCAAACCAGGCTGGTTGGAACTTGTTCCAGCATCTTACAAAGTCAGGAGGAAGTCCTTCTATTGCATTTAGTGGACAGTAGGTTTGACTTAACAATTGGTTGACTGATTATTTCAGGGGCCTAGTATAGCCTAGTATAGCCCAGTTACTGGATCAAAACAATCTGCTAAAACTGCTAAGTATTGATAGAGATGCAAAAAAGTAGACTGAATGCCAAAGCCTTCCGATTAGGGTTCTGAAAAAAATGTCTTTGTCACGATCCTAGGGAGACCATTCTGATTAGTCCAGCTACATACACAGGTTCTCAGCCTCTCAGTCATCCTCATCCTTGGCTGTTGCTGCATTCATGGACTTTCTCTGAAATTCCCTTCTGGCAGTTCTACTTTCAGATCATAGCATTTTCATTCATTTCTTAGATTGAAATCTCCCATGACATCCCAAACTGGAACATTTCTCTTTCCAGATGCCTGCTACTACTTCAAAACAGTCTGTGCAGATTTTGATTAAGGAAATAAGATGACTGATTTTCAACAAACATGACAGCATTTGCTCAAAGAGGCTGACCCTGTCTTGAGGCACAGCAATTTCTTGATTAAAGAGCAGCACAAATATCTCAGGTTTTATTTTTTGTTGGGATTTTAAATACACTGCCAAATCAGAAATGTGGAAAGTGGGGTTCATATTCTGCTGCTTCCTCCTCCTTCCTTTCCTTTTCCTGACTCCTCACCTTCTAACACACAAGTATTTGTTCATTGAGGCTCCAGATAGAAATTAACATGCCAAAAGGTGTATTTACCTGAAGATTAATTCCAAGAAACATCCTGCCTCAGGGAAGCAGTCGAGTATGGGCCTGTCCCAAAAGACATCAGTATATGCTTCACTGACTTCCTTGCACTGAGGTTTGAAGGATATAATCTAGAAAAATTCTTCTGCCTGTATCTAAGTCACTTTTCTAACTGGCAAAAGATGTTTGCTATTTCAGTATGTATTCCAGTCTATAGCAGGTTGAGCTGGATTCTTTTTTGAAGAATTCTTATTTCTTTTCCCTCTAAAGAAACACAGACTTCCTTTATCCAGCCACACTCACATATTGATGGGGCCACTCAAGTGGAAAGACTTTGTTCAACTTATTGATCTAATTCAGATGAAGCAGGATCTCCTAATCCCATTTGAATCAATCCCTTCATCAGCTACAAGAAATTGGGGGGGGGGAACAATACTCCTTGATTTCAATCACAGACTCCTCTGTGGGTACGAGGGGATTATTTTGCACCAGAGTTAGCTGCAATGAAGATACCACACAGGACTGAATCCTAGAATCATCTATATGCAAGTGAATACATGGGAAGAGTTTGTGTTTCAGGTCCTCAACCCTACTCCAGCAAAAGGCAACTATCTTAAGGATGATCCACTTATGGGAGGAAGAGGAGGACTGGGTTTCAATGCACAGACAGGGAGACTGATTTAATGGAGCATTCAATTTGGTTTCAATCTAAAAAATTGTAACATCAGAAAGCACAACTTCCCAAGAATAATTGGTGAAATTTACTTTAAATGCATTTGAGAACAGTTACAATCACATTTCTGAGCCTCCTACCAGTGGCAGCTATCAGGATGAAATAGTATCAGTGACATGAACAGCATGACGGCATTATGTAAGAGATTATGATGCAGTTTCAAACCTGCTTTGATAGAGCATTAACAATCAGCGGGAAAAACTTTGTTTAATATTTCAACATGTTTAAAAGTTAAACACTTTCATTCCTCTGATGGTGCAAAAGCCTGAGCAGTACAGAGACAGAAAAAGAAGAGGAAGACATTTTGAGTCTTTTGCCTACAATATGATTATTATAGAAAACTTGTCAAAAAACATCCTTGCATCCTGACAAGATGGTAAGCATCAGCAAGAGCCCCGACTTGTAGCTATTTCCAATGGACAGTGCATTTCCTTATGGACACATGTTGCTTACCCTTTCATTTCATGGCTTGAAAATAAATCAGCCTGTATGAAAGTGAGAGGATCGTGGTTCCTTTTTAATATGAAAATGCTCTTTCTCCACAGACACATTGTCAATACAGGGCAAATATTTAATTCACTTGTGATGTTACAAACTCTCCAAACATCCTCTGCATTTTTTACCTCAAGGCGTGCTTCCCATTCCCAATCATTCCTTCAGTTTTCCAGGTCTTCTGTATTTTCAAAATGAAAGCACAGAAATACTCTGAAAACGCAGACAGATTTCTAGAGGAGTAATGAAGCTCAAATGGAAGCTATGAGTCATTGGCAATGCTCCACATCATTTCCTACAAATGCCAGATTTGATGAGAACACTTTATTCTGGCTTTAGTCATCTGTGGACTCATCCAATATAAGAATGATGGTGTAGAGTATCCCCACAGTATCTTTTAATGAACGGACTTCTTTTCCCATCATCTCTTTGGACTGATCCCCTCATTCTAGAGGATAGCACATACTATCCCAGTATTTTAGCCATAGAGAAGACAGCATCTGTCATCAGACATTTTAAAGTACCTGATAAACTGTATGACATCTTAAACCATTAGAGCTGGCTTCTTATCCAGAATTTCATAGCAGAATGAGTAACATACATATTAACAATTGGGATTTTTCTGCTATTGTGGGTAACTTCATAAATGAAATTGTACCACTGGCAGGACATACATTATCATCTTGGGATTTAATGGATCTTTCGGGTCTGTAAAAAAAAAAACAAACCGTATCTGAAAAATTACTTCTCTTCTTGGCATAAATCTGCCAAAGTAAATTAATGTTATTAGGGAGAAAAGCACAGATTCTTTCACTGAAGTTGCCACTGGAATTGCGATGACTAGAATGGAGAACTACCTACCATGACAAAGTTCACAAGTTAAGACTCTAGCTCCTGAGGGGGATTAGGGAACACCATTGCAAACATCTCCGTATCATTTGTTCATGGAAACTCAAATGCATCTCTTCAAATATATTTGTCATACTTTATTCTTGCACTGTATTAATCAAAATCATCAGTCATAAAATCATCACATTGTTGTGCAATTAACTAAGTTTAGATGATTTGGGTAATGACTGCTGTATTATTTTAGTATTTTTAGTACAAGGAGATATGTGAACAGTCAATTTCCTGCTGCATATTTAATACAATTCTAATAGGTTGTTTATGCAGTTTTTGATGGCACACTAAATCATCCGATATTTAACTGTGGCAGTAAGATTGATTCAGCTTTGCAGTGGGAGTATAACAACTGAATACACACAAGAGTGTCACCAAGAGCTGCAAAATCCGTGTAAAGATACAATGCTGCTGTGGTAGACCTTAAAAGAACAGTGAATATTTTTTCCTATAAAACTGAGATCTAGTAGGGTAAAGCAGCTTGCAGGACCAAGATATTGAGGCTAGGATTCTGAAGTGCTCCTGTTTTCTTAATTTAATTTTGTTGGTTTTGTTTGTGGGTGTTTTGTTTTTACACACACACAGGCCATTTTGACATCACAAAATCATAGAATGGTTTGGGTTAGAAGGGACCTTTAAAGGTCATCTAATCCAACCCTCCTGCAGGGAGCAGGGACATCTAACTAGAGCAGGGTGCTCAGAGCCCTGTCCAAACTGACTCTAAATATTTCCAGGGATGGGGCATCCACCACCTCTTTGGGCAACCTGTGTCAATGTTTCACTATCATAATAAAAAAATTATTCCTTACTTGGCCTAAATGTACCTTCTTTTAGTTTAAAACCACTACCCCTTTTCCTATTGCAACAGACTCTGCTAAAAAGATTGTCCCCATTCTTTCTTATAAGTCCCCTTTAAATAATGAAAGGCTGCAATAAGGTCTCCTTGGAGACTTCTCTTCTCCAGGCTGAACAACCCCAACTCTTTCATCCTTTCCTCATAGGAGACATGTTCCAGCCCTCTGATCATACTTGTGGCCCTCCTCTGGACCTGCTCGAACAGGTCTTTCATGTGCTGAACACTCCAGAGCTGGACATAGTACTCCAGGTGGGGTCTCAGTGAGTAGAGCAGAGCAGCAAAATCACCTCCCTCAATGTGCTATCGACACTTTTTTGATGCAGCCCAGGGTACGGTTGGCCTCATTGNCATCCACCACCTCTTTGGGCAACCTGTGTCAATGTTTCACTATCATAATAAAAAAATTATTCCTTACTTGGCCTAAATGTACCTTCTTTTAGTTTAAAACCACTACCCCTTTTCCTATTGCAACAGACTCTGCTAAAAAGATTGTCCCCATTCTTTCTTATAAGTCCCCTTTAAATAATGAAAGGCTGCAATAAGGTCTCCTTGGAGACTTCTCTTCTCCAGGCTGAACAACCCCAACTCTTTCATCCTTTCCTCATAGGAGACATGTTCCAGCCCTCTGATCATACTTGTGGCCCTCCTCTGGACCTGCTCGAACAGGTCTTTCATGTGCTGAACACTCCAGAGCTGGACATAGTACTCCAGGTGGGGTCTCAGTGAGTAGAGCAGAGCAGCAAAATCACCTCCCTCAATGTGCTATCGACACTTTTTTGATGCAGCCCAGGGTACGGTTGGCCTCATTGGCTGCAAGCACACATTGTTGGCTTAGATCAAGCTTTTCATCTACCAATAACCCCAAGTCCTTCTTGGCAGAGCTGCTTCAACCCCCAGCCCTGGTAGATTGCCCCAAACCAGGTGTACAACCTTGCACTTGGCCTCGTTGAACCTCATGAGTTTCACCCACTTCTCAAGCTTGTCCAGGTCCCTCTGGATGGCATCCCATCCCTCAGACATGTCAACCCCACCACTCAGCTTGGTGTCATCTGCAGATTTGCTGAGAGTATACTCGCTCCCACCATCTATGTCATTGATGAAGACATTAAAGAACACTGGTCCTAATATGGACCCCTGAGGGACTCCACTTGTCCCTGATCTTCATCTGGATATTGACCACGACCTTCTATTTTCTGAAAATCAAGCTTCTTTTGATCACATCTCAGGCAAGGTACACGTAACTTATTAAAAAACCCCAACTCAGTTCTGTGTTACTCGGCATCTCCTACAAGTCACACCTTTAGCTACCTCTATCTCATTTGCATAATTGAAGGCAGCAAAGATTATGCACCAGGTCTATTCTCGACCACCAGCACAATGAGTACATGGCACTTCACATAAAGGAAACCCTCTCTTTGCAGAAAACTTATCACCTGCATACCATCTCACTGCCCTAACCTGCTGGTGTCCAGGTAGTGACACAGGTTGTGCCAGCATGACTTTTACCTTCTGCTCAGCGCAAAGTAATTGTGATCACACCGGTTCTGCTCAGCTCTAGGTAAGCTTGAGCAGAAATCATTTGTGTCTTCCTAATGCCATACCAGTAGGCAAATCCTGGGTTACATTCCAAACTACTGGATGGGTACATACCAAATCCAGTTAATAGGATGATGGCACCAGGCAGATCAGAGTGTTTTCCATCTTTCTCATGGCCTTGCTGCTCAAAGGAATTTTACTGCCTTCCACCACCAGTTTCTGTCTCTCTGCAGGCTGCCTTTCTCTTCATGCAATATCCCAAGCAGACAGAAGTATCAGCCCAGCTACTTAGCTAGAAGCCTTCAACTTACAATTCTTCCATCTTTCCATACTGATGGTAGTAGGAGCACAATGCCCCAATGGTTTCAAAGAACCACTTTTGTTTGCCCTAGTTCTGTCCACATCCTATAAAGAAAGCCCAAACCCTCACTCAGAATGGAGGATTTCCTCATGCATCCATACCCTGTGCATATCTCCATGTTTATGTGCTGCAGCTAAATGTAACTATCTACTTGAGGAAGGGTCACATCCTAAAATATATTTAGATACCAAACTGTTACCTATTTAGTGCCTGGATATAATAAAAAAAAAAAAGTACCTACCCCTTACTACAGGGCACAGATACTAAGCTACAGAGCTAACACTCCTGCAGATTTCACAAGGAGCTCTGTACAGTAAAATCGTCCCTCCTATACTGGCACATTTTATATTTCTCTCCTAACAAGCTCCGTTGAAAACATCAGTCATCCCCTGCTACAGAAAAACTTTGACATTCTAAGTTTAGAGAATGCAGAGAGAGTCTATAATTATTTATTCATTTATATTTCTTTTATTTTTAATCCTTTGATTTCAGAGAATCACCAGCTAGATTTCCTGGCACAATAATTATAAATACTTCATGATAGTGTATGGATGTAAAAATTCTATTTGAAGTTTTGAGGAGAGTCTGTGATGAAATGTTGGCGTATTGTTTTTACTCATCTGGGGACTTAGATGCCACAGTAATTTTCAGTGGATAAATCATCTGCGTTTACACATTACTTACCACTTCACCCACTACTTGTCATTCACTTTCTCAGCCTGGAGTACCATCACCATGCAGAAAATTCCACCAATTATTTTAACGTGACACATGTTTCTCAAAACTATAGGGGAGGGAACAGAGGTATGTTCAGCCAGACAAAGAATGTATATTTGGCAAGAAAGCACACATACAAAAGCTTATTGCAGCCCTAGCAACATCAAGCGAACGACAAGCTGAAAGCTACCTGTGTCACTGGCAAGCAGAGAGGACTGTACAGCTCAAGAGTACTATGTAGCCCACTCTGTACCTAGCTTTGTTGAGAAGAGAAAACTTCCCAGACCAAACTGCTGTTTAGCCCTGAACAAGTAACCATAAAAGTCAGTAGTTATGTTTCCTCTATTTTATCTGCTAGTCTCTAGAGGCTGGCTGACGGGGTTCTTCAATATGTGCCACATAAAGCCCAAACCAAAATATTCATGTTAGTTGCAGCCACTGGAATAGAACTATAAAACTATCAGCAAAGCAAGGCTGGTTTCCAGTTCTAAATTTTGAGTTGGAGCAGCATAGGCTACGCTTGGAACTGGAGTGTATCACCTCCCCTATGCAGTTCTTGCAAAGGGCATGCAGCAGTTCTGAGAAGGAAACTCATATTAAAGGAGCATCTTGGACTAGAAAAACACAGTAAAACAGTGCAAAACCAACAGCCAGGCAAATGCAATATGGAGTAAGTTACAGAACATGAAAGGGACAACCATATACAAAATATAAACTATCCATTGGTCACTGAAAAATGCACACAGCAATTAACTTTATACTGTAAAGCCTGTAATTCAAAGATACAAGAGTCTCGGGGTTTTGCCGTAAGCCCACTTACACAGCTAAGAAGTAAGTCATATAACAGAGCAAGATGATGCTTAGCAGATGCAACACAGGAAGAAAGTAGCAGAGATCAGATGGGCAAGGACAGTACCATCATCATTTGCAGATGAGACCAAGTTAGGTGGGAGTGTTGATCTGCTTGAAGGTCGGGAGAACTTTCAGAGCGGCCTGGACAGGCTGGACTAATGGGCCACAGTCAATTGTATGACCTTTAACAATGCCAAGTGCCAAGTCCTGCACTTTGGCCACAACCACCCCATGCAAAGCTATAGACCTGGGGAGGAGTGGCTGGAAATCTGCTCAGCACAAAGGGACCTGGGGTGTTGATTAACAGCCAGCTGAACATGAGCCAGCAGTGTGCCCAGGTGGCCAAGAAGGCCAATGGCATCCTGGCCTGTATCACAAATAGCGTAGTCAGCAGGACTAGAGAAGTGATCATCCCACTGTATTCGAGGCTGGTGAGGCTGCACTTGAGTACTGTGTTCAGTTTGGGGCACAACAGTACAAAAGAGACATTGAGGTTCTGGAGAGAGTGCAGAGAAGACCAGCAAAGCTGGTGAAGGGTCTTGAGGATAAGTGTTATGAGGAACGGCTGAGGGGTTGTTTAGCCTTAAGAGGAGGCTGATGAGTGACCTTATCACTCTCTACAACCACCTGAAAGAGGTTGTAACAAGGCAGGTGTTGGTCTCTTCTTACAAACCACAACTGACAGGACAAGAGGAAATGGCTTTAAGTTATGCCAGGGAAGGTTTAGGTTAGACATTAGGAAAAACTTCTACACCAAAAGGGTTATCAAAGACTGGAACAGGCTACCCAGGGAAGTGGTTGAATCACCATCCCTGGATGTATTTAAAAGCCAGCTAGATAGGGTGCTCAAGGATATGGTGTAGAAGTGGGCCTAGTAGAGATAAATAATGGTTGGACTCGATCTTAGAGGTCCTTTCCAACCATAACAATTCTGTGGTTCTGTCAGAAACTGAGTCAGTTGTGGTTCTGCATGTGCAGCTTAAGCTGAACCAGAAAGAAAGGTGACTTCCCTATAATAAGAAAATCAGTTTACTCAGTTGCACATAGTCACCTACCTTCTTTGAGAAGCAGCCTTTTGATAGGATGCTGCTGAAGCCTTGAGATGAACTGAAAAGCTGAAATGCAGCCCCTATGTGCCTTTTCTTTCTACTACCTATTCCTTAGGCCACTAAGCAATCTTTGCAGAGCATACAAGCATGTGTCTTGAAGTGGGTAACCTAGCAGTATCAGGAAAATGGGCTTCTGAAGTAGTAACATCTAAAACATAAGCAAGGAAATAAGGAAATAAGCCGTAGTAAAAGGAAATTATTTCCTTTACTGTAGGTAAAAGGAAATAAGCACAATGATGACAGGCATTTCAGGAAAAGAAAAAAACTCAATTTTTTTCCAGCTCCTCAAACCTCACTTCAGCAATTCTGAGGCAGAGACTAAAGAGTATCTGTAACTACCTTTGTCTTTCTTCCCACAATTAGAGCTTTTATTATGATTGTCACCTAAACTTAGAAGTTCATATTTACATTTTACTCAGTGCTTGTGATTTGTTTACAATGCTGGCATTTTCAATCCAAGTTACATAAAATATGAAGGCAGAAAGAGATAGCGTACAACTACAAAAACTTTCAAGCAGTCCAAGCAAGCTCCACAAAATGTCACTGAAGTTGCCAGAGTTCAAATGCTCACTGAAAGCAAGATGACAAGAAATAGCTTTGCTCATCTCATGAATTAATATCTCCTTCTCCCCTGAAGTGATCTACCTCAAATGTGCTTTTTAGGTTTAACTCAAGAAAACATATCTGTCATTTTTAAACTAAAATAAACAGTTCCTCCTTTGAAGTCTCCATTAGCGTGTTTTATAACCACCATGATAACGGCACCGACATTTTTAGATTTTCATGATTATGAATGTCAAGCTCTGAAAGAACTTAAAACCACGAGTGCATTCCTTTTGAAAACATTCTTTACAAATAAGAGACAGAAATTCTGATGAGAATGGTGATAAAGCAGTTAAATATTCTTCAGCATTAACAGTATTATGCAAAATGGAAAAAGGAAAACCATAATAAAAGACCTTTAAAATGGTACACCAAACTGTGGCTGGTAAATTTCTTATGTGATGATATTTTTCTGTCTGAGTCAGGAAAACTACATATTCAATCCCATATACATAAAGGATGGAAAAAAAATCAGAGGCACTTTTCCTTATAAAGTACTTGACTCATAGGACCTTTATGTAATTTATTGCACTGAAAGTACAGACAATATCCAGAGAAGTGTAATTCAAGACATTTTCCATTGCCCCATTTGTAAAAAGGCTCTTAAACAGGATTATGTAAATTATGTGACTATGAATAGACACTTATGTATGGACACAAACCTCTGCCATTTCTGAGGCACACATACTCTTTCACATATTTTATTTCATGAGGAATACAAAAACACTACTACCAAGTTTTCAAGTCATTACCACTGCAAATGAGCTTTTTCCATTTGATCATTAATTTTAAAAGTAGAAATGGTAATGGAGTACATGCTAACTTTCATCCCTTTTAAAAATACCTTTTACTTGATGCATTATATTTTGATATATCCCAGTCAAATTAAGCAGAGGTTGGCAACTACATATGGCAATCTGATTAATGACATAATATGATTTATGTGCTTCATTTTAGTACATTGGGTCATTCTGATTTTTTGTAATATATTCCTACAGACGTGAATGAGCAGCACATTAAATCCTGCCTCAGATAAAAATCTCCCATTGAGATGGAAATGACTGAACATTTTCATTTAATGGGCATTGTGTAAGGTGTTTGGGTTAGATCTTTTTAAATGCAGCCCAAGTGCAATCTAAGGGAATTTTCAGAAAAGTCAATACTAGCAAATACTAGACATTTTAAAGATACAAAATAGCTGTTAAAGTGCACATCTAGGCAGGTGAAACCTATAGAAGCTCCACACATTTTCAGATTTGGCAGTTCTCTGGGGGTAGACCAGCCTGTACCAAAGTCACTGACATCTGTTTATCACAGTGGAGGTTTTGATGGAGGCCCCAGCACATTTTCACATTTGCATGAGCAGCAGAGACCAATAACATGCATGTCAGAAAGATGTGATTCTAAATCACTCTGCATCAAGGTCAGCTATCAAAGGCATGGAGACAGAACCATAGTCTTTGTATTTCTTTCTCCTTACAGCAGATACTAATAGCACAAGAAGAAACTACATGATCCAGCATCCCTCAACCATCCATCATGATCCATTCCTCAACCACTTTTAGCAATGCTTATACTATGTATGTGTAGGAACCTGTCTGGATTGAATTAAGTGCTTCTTTATACCATTAAATGTCTGGAATGTTGAGGATCAATCAATTACAAGCTGTAACTTAGCATAATATTGCTTTTTTTGCCATGAGATCCTGTCCAGAATTTTTTTGAAAACAGTACCGTTAACAATTCCACAAAACTGAATGAGAATAAAATAGTTTTCTATTCCTTTACATAGCTCAGCTTGCAATATTATCTTGGAGCTTCCTGCTGGCCTTAACACCATTTTGTCTCTTGTCAAATGATGAACAGAATTAGGCCATTACTGAGAGCTTTGAAAATCCAACTCACTAACAACTACTTGATACATCCAGCTTGTTTCCCATTACAACACTATAAGAAATAATAGGATAGAGTGAGTATTTGTTGGAATTCTGAAAATTTTCAAGAAGCCTCTATAACCAGGGGGTAGGGGGGGGACATCAGGCTAAAATGCAACCACAGAATTTAATTTACATATTTTAAAAATAAATATATGTTTTGGTCAATTGCAGATATTTCTATTTTAAAGAAACATGATGTCACAATAGCCTTATATTATCCCTACCAAAGCTTTTTCTATCTCTTTTCCTTTAGTTTTAGGCAACCTTTAGGCCTATCTGACACTAAAGACAATTCAATTCATTAAGCTTAATTATAAGGGATTGGAGTGAGGGATTCGTTTATTGCTTAAGTGTACACAGTGATTATTACTGATATTAAGAAGAATATTTAATCACGAAGAGGCTCCTATTGCATTACTGCTGGTGCCAGTAGCACCAGATTACCAAAATTTTGTCTTCAGAGTTCATCAGCATCACGCAGACACACAGGATTTTTTTCATTCTGTTGCTTTCTGCATTTTTTACTTTGCTTTGTGGACCAACAGAGAAAAGAAGGGAGCTGGGCTAGTTTTCTCATTTCATTGGGGAAAATTAGCAAACACCAAGATGCAAGTAAGCCTCAAGATATAGCCGTTTGTCTCAGGACTTCAAACTTCACCATGTCCAAAGAGACAATTCACAAAGATGCATAACAGGAAAAGTCAAAACCAATTCACATTTCTTTGCTTTTAACAAGCCAATACAGAATTTGCAATTTACAGCCTGAAGTGAAGACTTACTGGTCAGTTTACCATTCTCCACACAACCAAGATTGCTTAGCTGAGAGCGAGGCTGCGTTTTCCATCCCTCATGTTTTCCACGTCAACTCTGGACATTTCTGCCTAAATTGATCAGTCTGGTGTAGGAAATACTGGTAAGAGAGTCTCCAGACTAGGAGACTCTAGGAACTCTCCTCATCCTAATGGTCTTATTTCATCCTCTGGACAAGGCCCAGTGACACTGAAGCAGTCCTATCTGTGGCTCCTTCTTGCCAAAATGCAACTCCTAATGACCAGCAAAACCATCCCTCTCTCCTTTAACTTTTCAAATTGTATCTGAACTCTTCTTCCAATTCATTTCTTATAATTAATAAAATTTTGTTATTCCTATTTTGCCTTTTCTTTAGGACTTTGCCCTCAAAAAGCCTCAACACACTAGGTAGTCAAAGCAATCATTCATTTTATTTCAAAAGGACTCATAAAAGCTGTGATATCTGCCTGGACATACCTGGTTTAATTAAGGGATCAAGAGATATGTTGTAGCAGGAGGGACAACTGAAAATAATTACAGCTCTTGAAAGTACCATGTGCAATGCCTCAGCAAGACATTGTTGTGTCAGGGGAGGTTTGTTGAGTCAGGGGAGGTTCAGATTAGATATTAGGAAGAAATTCTTCACTGAGAGGGTAGTTAGGCACTGGAATAGACTGCCCAGGGAGGTGGTGGAGTCACCATCCCTGGAGGTGTTTAAAGAACGAATAGATGCAGTGCTTGAGAATATGGTGTAGTGGTTAGAGAGATGCTAGGAGAAAGTTTGGACTTGATGACCCTGGAGGTCCTTTCCAACCATAACCATTCTGTGATTCTGTGAGTACCAAAACCATGGATTGTTGAGCAAGCAAGTGGCTACTGTGATATTTTGCAGTGGGGATCACCTGCCAGAAACCTAAAGTTCACCTTCATTCAAAAAAATTTCCTTTCCTCTGTCATAACAGAAAGTAGCAACTCAAAATACGTTGTTCCATACCTCGGAACTTCCAAAGTGTTTAAAACAAAAGCATTCTGATATTACCGTATATTTTGTTTTATTTTTTAAATAGTGTGATTTCACACACACACATATACACACACATATATATTCATTTCAAAGGACATACCAGAACAGAACTTGATGTGCCCTGTTCTACCTTGTCTAATTTTAAGGAAAGTTGGTGAACTCTGCCCCACTTTATATCTACATATACACCTGTCATGATCAAGAAAGTAGGTTTGTTTTTATGAACTCTCTCTCAAAGTAAACTATCTCAAAAGAGAAAACTCTATCAATCCTGAAAACAGTTATGTATGTTAATATTCTCATAAAAAACTGAAACTGCATTATTGCATATATAATCACAAGGGAGTAGAAATGCAGAATTAAGGGTTCTCACGGCAGGTAACGCTGCAGATCACTGTTCCTCTAATGCATTACAGAAGTAGTTAAAAACCAAGAATGATACTTTAACTCAAGTGTTCATCATAAGCTCTTCTGGCTGGTAACAAACTGTCTGGAATATGTTATACCAAATGATGGTGAGCTACTTTATAGTCAAAGTATCATACAATTCTAACAGACAGCCTTCCCTATGAATAAGAGGCTGCTTAGTTGCTTCATAAAAAAAAGTTTAAAAATCCAAATATGGATAATGAAAATAACTTGCAATCAGTTTTTATTATTTCTGAAACTTTTTTAAAGTTGTGTATTTAATTCAGATGTACATGAAGAGTTCAATGCTAAACTAAATCTTGGTTTCTTTAAGATTCTTTAACTCTTCTGAAAGCTTTGCTCTGCCTATATCATTTTTAAATTACAGAAAAAAAAAAATCCTTTTTAATGCAAGCAACCAAGATATTTCTGAATTCTTTCCTTTATTTTATTTCTGTTAGCTTAGCTCTCTATCCACCTCAAAATATACCCCTCCCCTTGTGGGGAAGAAGAAATACTGCAGACCATTGGATTCAGAAGCAGTAGACCTAAGAGCAAAGGCCTAAACATCAGGAGTTTTGGTCTCATTTACCTTTCCCTGGGTGCTGAGCACTTGGGTATATTACCTGGTTTTCACTGCTGATTGCTCACACTGCTTCTCAGGAGCCCGTGAAATGGTGTAAATCATGCCTCTGCCAGCCACAGGAGGAAAATGTTCTATCCTTACCGGACAAAGCTGAAATGAAACCCAGACCAGCTAATCCTGCTTCTGATATCAGGAACATGGCTTGTAGAGGTTGCAACCACCCAGGGTGTTACTGGTGTCTTCTTCCCCTCAAACTAGCTGCAGTTTGCTATGACTATATTGGCTTGGGCAGGGGCCATGAGCATGCTTTTCCCAAAAAGGCTGTGGCAGTTTTTACCTACTCTGTCTTTGGCCAGAGCCAGCCCTTCTTCCCTGCACTTTTGCTAAACTCGAAGCAATATAAAACATAAGTGCCTGACTATGAAATTGATATGTCTTTGGCAGGCATGGGTTTTTTCTTTCTTCTGGAAATTAAGCAGATTTTTTTTATTTAGCCTAATTAAAGATATGCTAAATCAGCAAATATTACTCTGGGACAAAAAATTTCTCATAAAATGGCTTCTTGCAAATAAATTTTTAAAAAATAAAAATATAAAAAAGAAAACCCAAGATTTTCCACAGCAGAGTCCTTCCTATGTTTTATGGGATACTAAGCAAGCCAGGAAAGCTTAATAGGAAGCAGAAATCACACTACTTACAACTGTAGCAAGAAATTCTGTACTGCAGGGACTTTCTCACAAAGCCTTCCAAGCTTAGGAACCAGCATGTGCACGGTATTCTAGTACTTGCCAGCATGCATTTTTGAGCAAAACCACACACACACTTGGCAAGTCAGCCCTGTCAGATAACCTCCTAGAGGTCCCATTTCTAGCCATCTATGCTCACTCCAAGTCAAGGCTTCAATACATGCTAATTTGTATCATAAAGTAAATGCCTGACAACATTGTTTTTAGGATCTTCTTTGATCGGGTATGAATTCTATCTGTAATGCAGTTCAGGAGAAGGACACAAAAGTGTTTTAAATCTTCACAATGGCACATATGGAAAAGACAAGTTGCACCCTATTAAATATGGCTTGTTTCATTACGTGTTAAGAGTAGAGTCACATGGCTTTCAAGCACATATTTCCATGAACACATGAAAATTCATGAAATGTGCAGTGTCATCCGGAAGCCAGAAGGGGTAATGACCATCTCCAACTTTTTTCATCCAGGCAGCCATGGGTCTCACTTCTTAATTACCATGACAAACTCATGAATGTCAGATCCTTAGCAGCTACTCAAAGTTTAGAGAGTTCCTCCATGTAATAGTGAAGTTATACTGATGCTTAATTACCTTTCCTGCCAAAACAATGTCTACTCTATTCCTAGTTTCTGGGTAGTTTTTTGCTTTGCAGAAACAAGTGTAAACTTCAAATTAGAGTTTTTTGCTATTGCCAAGCTTTCTTTCCATCCATAGGTGAGTCAATGAAATGGATCCATTTAATAAGTAAAACGGCTTCTGTCGGGACAGTAGAATCATCATATCAGCGAACATGGTGACCTATAACTCCAGTGCTGAGTTAGACTAGACACCCCAGCTGAGGACAACACTCAAAGAAATACAGAAGCTAAGGCATGGGAAGGGAAAAGTTTTTCACAAAGAGGGAAGGAAATTTCAAGTCACTTGATAACAATTTGCAAATGACAAAGTTTTGAACAGATCCTGGTGACTTGGAAATGTGCTTGACTAATTATCTTAGCTTGCCAATATTCATAGAGAAAGTGTAGAGTATGTGCATAAAGTGTACAGATTTTATATAAATGCACATATTTTGTAATAAAAATGCTCTGTGTCCCTGCTTAAGAATAAACGTGATAGCATCATCCAATCAAAGGAAGAAGCAAGAGCAGTTCAAGGGGAGAATTATTTTTATTGTGAATTTCCAGAGGGAATTAACCAATTTTCTGTATTATGATAGAATCAGCATATTGTAGATTGAACCTGTAGATAATGTCAAAGCAGAAGAGGCGCTTTCAGATTTGTGTGCCTGCTGAAGCTCAAACATAAAAGGCTGCCATACTTCTGTTTGCTCTGCAGTTTTCTCATCAATGTGCACATCATTGGACCTTACTGTGGCTGCAATGAGTATTTCAGCCTGACTGAAGAGAGAAGTGAAAATACCTCTTGGACGTCATGCTATTCAGTACTTAGCAAGGACTGCTCCTGCCATCAGTGCATGTGTGATAGTGAAAGAACAGGAAGGAAATGAGATCATGGCCATATTCCAATTTTTTTTTGAGCACGGGTACATGCCTGCTGTTTAAAATCTTTAAAAGTCTTTTCTTATTATTTTTATCTTACAATCTAATCCTGAATATGATTACATCATACAGAAAAGAAGTTGGCAGTGAACCGGCATGAAAATAAGGGCAATATAGAATAGCTAGGAAAAATAAGAGAGCTCATAACCTTTAAATACTGCTTTCCTACATTCAATTAGCATATATATTTTAAGATGTCTCCTGGAATGTTCAAGAAAATGACACAGTGCCCTTCTGGATATATTTTATTGAAATCAGCAGATTCAGTGCTAGATATAATGAAATGGGCATTAAAGATGATATTTCACTCTTCAAGTTTGAATGATTTTTTAGAAGAGCACATGTAAATGAATGGGAAAGAGGATGATACTGAGGTACTCAAGTGGCAAGCTATCACCTTAATCTAACGTAGAAGTAAATTTTATAACACTGCAGAAATAGGATGCCTCAGTTTCTTACTAGAGTTCCCTCTCTTTCTTACCATTCTCCTAGTTTCTTAGGGAGAAGATGCAGCAGACTGCTGCAGCTTCCAGTCTTGAGGGCACTAACTAGGACAAGTCCAGTTTTGTAGAGCTGAAAATAGAATGTTCATTTTATACCCAGGAGGTTTATTAAAAAGGAGAAGGAAAAAAAACCACCAAGTAGCCCCAGACTTTGTGTTAAGTACTGCCCAAAGACTCAGATAATACAGCCATCCAGGACTAATTTCATCTTCTGGCTTCAACTCTAGTATGACATACGCTAGGAATGCTTTTTTATTTAATCTTCATTGTAGAGCTGATCTGCAATGATGCTTGAAAATTTTGGTCATTCATTACCTTGATCTTTCAAAATGAAGATGCGCTTTTGACTCAGTCACTGCATGTTACTGTTCCTTCATTTGATAGCTGGATACCTCTTTCCATATTTCTCATGCTTTCAAATAGGCATAGCTAGACTGTGATCAAATTTGTCTACTTTTTCTTCAAAGAAATAGAATACATAAGCAAGTATGCTTATAACTAGCAGTGTAATTTTCAGGATCTCAATTACCCTCCTTGAAGTTCTCCTCTTAATTTTCCCAATACTTAAGCTAGAGACATGAAAAAATAAAGATTTGTTCCAGTAATGGTCATAACATCACTAAAGTACAGTACAAACATTGTAATCCTATTGTACATTACTCTTTATATATTTGGGATTCATGTAAGTCTCTTGACTCATAAGCACTGTAGGGGATCCATCTTTCAATACCCCATTCATCACCCATCATAGTGCCCAGCTTTTTCTAGAGATAATATCCTAGGACAGAGCCCCTACCCAGACATGTACAGTGAGCATTCTTTGTTTTTTCCCCATGATCATACTGGATTGCACATTGTTTTTAGTTTTTTAATAAGCTGCATGCAGACTCAAGTTATTTTGACCTCTACTACTTGCTACTGCTTTAGCCTTAATGTCATCTGTAGATTTTATCAGTAACTATTTTAGCTTTGGTTCATGAAAATGTCATACAGGAGAGCCAAAGACCAACCAATCCAAGTCCCTACTAGACACATATGTACAGCTACAAGGATTCTAGATTTACAATTCCATTATAGTTTAATATGGACCATATTGATATTGCTTATTTCAGCTTCTGAAGTAAAATGTCATGCAATACCATCTCTGTACTAAATCTCTTCTGCAACATAGATATGAACTACTTTTCTGCTTCAAAGAGATATGGGAGTCTGTACTGAAACACTTTGATACTGTGATATTGTATTGCATTAAGTGCAAACACTGAGGGAAAAATATTAAATAGGTGGAAGGTTGAGACTTAAAAAACAGGTGTGAATGCACGAGATCCGTACTAAGCAACACTGGAAAGTTTTCAGTCTGGAAACGAAATTCTTCTCCCAAGCCAGGAATCTTGGAGTCATACTTTCCAGTATGCCCTAGCCTGCCCAACTGAGGAAAAATAAGCATCAATTCAAATCACTTAGTGCTATTGCCTGCTGAAATCAAGTCTTTATTCTGGAATGTTCAGAGAGAATCCTTAACAAAATGCACAGTCTAAAGCTGTACAGATGAAGTTTCAAAACTGCTTAGCACCTCACAGCTCCCTTTGTTCTCAACAGGGAAGCTCTTCTTCATTGTTCTGAGCAAGAGCAGCTATGAGCACTTTAGTCCATAATCTCAAAACCCCTTAAATTAGCAGGATCAAAAATAACTTTTGCAATGCATGGCTTACAGCCAAAAGGAGTGTAATTCACACCAATGTTGAGTAAATAATTTATGAAATAAACTATTTTGAAATAAATTTATGAAATAAATTTTTAAAATAATTTGTGAAATTTATAACTCTACTTCTGTTAATTTGCAGCTTTAGTATCCAGAAACAAATCACAGAATTATTGAGGCTGGAATAGACCTCCAAGATCGTCAAGTGCAGCCTATGACTCAACACCACAACATCAGCTAGACCATGTTGCTGAGTGCCACATCCAGTCTTTTCTTAAAGACCTCCAGGGATGGCGACTCCACCTCCCTAGGCAATAACAATAAATAAATTGCTATAATTATGGTAATGCAGTACCATAAGCTTGCAGAATTGCTTTGAGCATAAGTTGCTTACCACAAGCAGTGCTTATCATAAAGACGGTGCATTTCTAACGTTTGAGGGAACTGTGCAGTGTCGCCACCCTGTGAAAAAGACACATCAGAAGGTTCTTGATGTCTCTCTAATCAGCAGGGTCACGTAGTTATGCAACAGGCTAGTCTTAAAACTTGGAAGAAAATACAGGCCCTGCTGTGCTCCCATTAGTGCTCTGTCCACTAACAATAACTAAATCAATACAAACAATAATAATGAAATGACATTAATTCTCAGAATGCATCATTTCCTTGAAGAGCCAAGAAAAGCAGAGACACAGGACTGAAAAGCACCTTAAAAGCCTGCCTAGAGCCATCTCCATTCTCTGCAAAAGCATTGAGAGTTTTTTCCTACAGTATCTTGTTACTTAAGACTCTGCATCACATCCAGGTAGGGTAAGCTCTTACTAGTCTTACTGTTACAAAGTTTCACTTAACACATCTTATCTAAATTATCTTTTCTGAAGTTTAGGCCTATCACCACTTGTTCTGTTAGTGCAGCAGCCTTTCACAAGCCTGCAAACAGTTACAGCTCTCCTGGATTTTCCTTTCGCAGCAAAATCCTTCCCTTTACCAAGGGCAGCATATTACATCTTTACAGTGAAACAGAAAAGCCTATCAAATGAAACACCTACACTATGTAGAACACTCAGAATCAAACAGACTACATAGAAACAGGTTGCATGGGAAACAATTTGGCACCTGAAGGCAGGCATTCAAGTTGAGTAACCCTCAAGGGCTGTTTCAGTTCTTAGCATATGGAGAAAGGCTCAACCAAGCAAGTAAACTCTCAGAGCACAGCTTTCATTCTCCCTTTTAAAATGTGTTGTTCACATAGGTCTTGTGTTGAGTATGTTTTCTGTGTACAGAACTGAGTACTCAGGGGTCTGACCTCAGCTGGCATTTCTAGCTGTCATTTTAGCAAAAACATAAACTGTAGTAGGTTGATGTTTGATCCCAGCTAGAGTCAACTGCTTCTCCTTGGAGAATCCTGACTGTCTTCAGCTAGTTGGAAATACTGTTTAAGTTATAATATATACAGGCTCCACACTTACAGAGCACTTATAAAATTCAGATAAAGCCAATATTTACTTAATAAACTCACTGTGTTTTTACTTTGTTCCCTCTACAAATTCCAATATAGTTAAAGTAATTTTCTAAAATTTTCAATCTAGAAATATCATACAACAGTAAAAATTGTGGGTGGGGGAAAGAGAGGACCAATTATTTCAAGAATTTAGTGTATAATATGCCAACTCTGTGAATAAGTATACTAATCCTTTCTTGTATTTATTTTGCAAGAACTCAGCACCAGCCTATGCAAATGCACTGTAATTATTCTTGTATTCTACAAAGAGCTCAGGTGTCAGTGTCTGGTACAAAACCCACTGAGCAGGTAGCTGTGATTTTTCTAACTTGACATGTTCCTGTTTGCTAAGGATTTTTTTAATTGGAAATTTATCTGGTGTGGGAGAGATGTTTTAATTGGGCGTCAATCTCCAACTTAAAGTAGGAAAAAATGAATGGTGAAAATAAAATACTTCAACATGATAAATTTCCAACTAGGATGATTCAGGAAGAATTTATGAGGAAAGATTTATATATTTAACTACCTTTTTAAAAAAAATTAAGCAATATGTCTCTGAACATCCTGCTTTTCATAATTACTTAGCAAAATAATCTATGGCATATTGTCTGCACATTGTCTCTTATCTTGTTACATGAATAAGGAGGGCTATGATTTTAAAGACAGTTTTTAGGTGAGTTTCCAAAAAAAAAAGAAAAAACAGAAATCATCATCCTCATAATTACATCTGTAAAAGACAGGTACATAGATTGTACCATATTGTATAAGACAATCTTGCTTTGGGCAAGACGTCAGTGTTTGACATTCAGGGCTCCTCTTCTATATACATCTGGTTTTTTTGATGACTTTGCAAATGGTGTCTTCCATAGTAATTTATGGCTAGAGGGTCACAGTCAGTCCTGAATGCTTTGGAAAATTCCACCAGCAACACCCATATCCTCATCAATCATAAATAGCATTCAGGATCTGCTGCTCTCCTCACTTGTTCTGCAGTGCCTCTGCTGTCACGAACAGAGTTCAGTTTTTCTGTGGCTGGTGAGATAAAATTTCAACTTACAGTTTTTGGGCTCAAGAAAACCCCTTCACCAACATGTGTTAAGACAGACAGCCATACAGAGGAACAGGAAAAATCATGTAACTTTGTTTTCTGGCTTAGATACAGCCCAAATATTTGACGCATTGAACAGCTAGAATATTAAATATGCTCTAAGAACATTTGGGATTCTGGGACAAAACAGTCTGATTACCATAAAAACAAAGGGGCTGTAAAGAACCTCAGGCTGTAATCCTGATAAGAGAGCTGCTGCTCTAAAGAAGCCAGATTGCTGTCATGAACCGGATTTCATCAATTCAATTTTTTTGAGAAACTAATTTGATTTTTCTCTCTCACGCAAGATGTGATCATGAGAATGACCTGAAGCTGAACAACAGTTTAAAAAGTGTAGTTATTTGTTGACAGAATCCCAGCATAGCTGAGGAAAATATAGAAGTGCAAGTACTAGGGCTGTTATCCTTTTTTCATGCTGATTTAATGCTGTTACACATTTCCCACAGCAGATGACAAAAGTTGGAGCTTATCCAAAGAAGAAACCACCCAAGTCAATGGACATGACCTTCACATCCCCAGTTAAGCCAAAATAAGGAAGGCCAAAGGGAATGCAACCATACTTCTGGGCAGTTCCTTCCCTATCCTCTCTTGCCCCTCTCCTCCTATCTTTTATCCTTTTAGATCACTTTTTCAGTCTTAAGCTCAATAGAGACCTAAGCATGGCTGATATGTGCAAGTACCCCTACGACACAAGGAAATAACATAAGTACAGAAAGCTAGAAGGAGCAACTGAAGCATGGCAGAAGGAAATACACATCAGTTGAAGAGCTCCACTGTGTACAGATCATCAGAATAGCACAAGTCAACCAGAGATTGCATGCAGCTCAAGATTAACATATGGAATACCCACTGATCTTTAGAAGGGAATTTTCAGTCTAGCACACAACACATTCTCTTTAGATAGCAAAACCATGGATTTGAACAATAAATCTTGAGATAAAATACCAAAGCATACCTCTATGGCTTTGGAGTCCAGTTCTATAGTCTGCCTTTGAAGTTCTAGAGCCAGTATAATACAAATATACTATATACAAAGATATGCAAATACACAAATCCCATCCCTACTTGGGCAATTTTTCAAACCTTACCTTGTGAGAATTAAGTCTAAGTCTTGTGAGTCTCTGAAGCCCCTTTTTAGAGGTCATATTTCCAAAGAATTTAAATCATTTAAGAACCCAGGTAACTTAGGGTACATAGACTTTGACAGAACTAGCAGGCTTACAAAGCTTAGATTCCAAAAACTCATCTCCACATTGCAATCTGTTTTGATCACTATCAACAATTTTCTATGGTTAAGTTACCTTGTCAAAAGTAGCAAACTAGCCCTGCTGACAAGGCACTGCACATATCAATCATTTCAAATTGCTGTGCTGATGTTTCTGCTCAGTCTGTATAACTCATCTCAGCACAAAAGTCTCTCTGTTGGTATGGACTAGGTAACCAATGCCAGGAAATCATAAATGTTTGTGAAGAAAGATATGCAGATACCCAGGGGCTGAAGTTAATCCTGACAAGATTTGACACATTGACACAGCAGTGAGCTGAGAATATTTTTCCTGCCATTTGTCTATTTGTTCATAAGAAATACGGTAGCAGCTCTGTTTGCAGATGTGCTTAATTTATTTAGCTTTCTTCACCTGTGATAGAGACTTACAGAAAGCTCTTGTTTGGAATGAGCAGATGAAATAATTCAGCATGGAATACGCTGTAAATAGTGCTTGATTCTCAGGTGACATGTAAATGCAAAAGGAGAGAGTGAACAAGTGCTCATGAAACTAGGCAAATGCATTATTCAGCTGCCTCTTATTTAATTCATCCACTACAATTCCCCACCTCTTCCTAGCAACTGCTGAGACAAACAGCTCCGGTTGATACACATCTGCTTCAGACGGAAGACCACCTCACTGCATTTTATTACTACAATCGCTTCTGCTACATATGGAAGAGGTAAACATTTCAGAAGCTCATAAACTGCTATGGAACCCCAGCTTCCAAATGAAAATCATTGGGAATTAGGGACACAAATACATGGAAAGATTTTGGCTGTTAGGCCCCTCTGTACCAGTCACTTAGATGGAACTTTGACTCACACACTTTAAAGTATTTGAAAAGAGGATTGTGTTTAACTCCCATTTACAATCAAAAAACTATGTCCAGACTCAGAGAGTGCAGGAATGAGCAGGGTAAAAATTTCTCAGTATTACACTTCTTTCTCCTACTTTGGGTACTCACTTGGGAACTCAAGTAATAACCGATTCATTAGCTTTCCAAATTGTGTGTTGCCAGTAGGCAGATCTTGTGAAAGAATCACAGCGTAACAGAGTATCATCTTGTTAATCTCTGCAATGGGCATATCTCCTAAAATAATCTGGAAAGTGTATGACCAGAGTGCTACTGGCTAGTTTTATTTGGTGCAGAATTTAACTGACAAACTGCTCAATTCCAATTATCTCTCTCAAGCCTCTCTCAAACATCTACAATAACTTTTTCAATTCCTGCTTTTGGACCATATCACATTCCATTTTGATGCAGTGCGTGAAGCACCTCCGCATAACCTATGCCAAATGTCATATCCCATATGTCAGAAGTTCTGGTGGGTCATGTGAAAGCATAGTGCAGTTTAGGTTTTGGGGAGCGCGTTTCTACCAGCCATAGCAGTTTATATTCCACACAGATTTGCCTCTACTTCATACCATACATTCATTCAGTGGTGTTTTTTAGCAGTTTAAGCAGCTTGCCACCATTTTCTCTATGTTCTTCTCTTTCTCCTATTATCTACCTCTCCCCTCTTTTTTAGCACAGAGGCTACAGGTGCTGTGGTCTCGCTGAGCACGGAAAGCATCAACCTACTTGGCCAGAACATAATACTTGGTTGAATGATCAGAAGGATTCAAGCAGTCCACCAGGATGTCAAGTTTAGGCCCAGCTGAATCTTTCAACAAGCTTGCTTTCATGCAATAAACTAACTTGACAGGGGTTACCTGACCTCTCTTCAGTCAGCTAGAAGTTGGCTATGGAATCTGGGCCAGTTAAATAAGCCTCCCATTAGGAATCAAGAGGGGTGTCAACAAAAGACAACTGATTTCATCCACTTTATATGTGTTTCGCATTAGTAGAAATCTGTCAGCCACAGAAAATGCCCAATTAGCTTAGATGAAGTGCCTAATAAAGCAAGAGACCAGTTTGACTTTTGGTTACTGAAAATGCCCTGTGGTTCCCACAGGATCATTTGGGACCATCTGGATTATTCTGCCGTCACCACAACAGAAAATGGATGGGCCTCTTTCCAGGGCAAGGAAGAAAGAAGTATCTCTTCATCTGTACTACATTTCTTTTCAAGATGTTCTTCAGCTTACTTCAATGTGACTCTGGAGTGTGCACTAGGAGAAAACTGCTCCACTTATCCTGAAAGCTGTTAGAACTCTCCACTGCTCTGACTGTGCCTGAAATCAGTGCTACTGCTTGCATTAATCATGCTTTTTCACACACTTTCACAGCAGAAGAGTCATCTCACATCAGGAACATAAGTTCAGGAAGTCTTGTCCCAGTCTCATTGCCAAGTTTTCAATGCATCAGAATATCATCATCAAGCCTAATAACTTTTTCTTACTTGCAATCTAACTCTAAAATATGCTGCACTTCAGAAGTCTCAGCTTTTCCCTAGTAACTTTCCCCTGTGCCACAAGCCTAGATGCATCTCTGCAAGGTAGAGGAAGTGCATGCCTCTAATCACTCCATCAACTCTTCTCCTCCCATCCATTAATCAAACCAAGGAAAGAGAATCTTGGCAGAAGATCTCCTGAAAAATGAAGACACACTTCAGTAAGTATGCCTGTGATGAATGAGACCTTTGGGACCTCCATATCCAATTAAAACTTCTGTGACTTACAAGGAAGTAATGTAAAAAGGGGAAACATATGACACAAAATTTTAGAAGCCATTCAGGCAGGTTTCCATATATCCAAGTTATTACTAACACATTAATGATTTATTATTATTGCCTGGTTTCAGTTGCAATGCTACTTGCATTGTATTCACTTGTCTGTAAAATATGCTGTGGGAAAGATCACCACATTCTTCCAAGATCAGCTCTGCTGTTTTTCAAAGAGAAATATGTAATTACAAAAAGGGCACAACATACTCTAAAGCTGTCAGTTTAATTTTACAATGGGCATAGGCAGCTGTCCACATTGAAGGTATAGGCCTTACATGTAAGGCAAAAAAAGATGGCACTGTCAGACACAAAACTATTCTTCTTAAATACTAATGAGACACTTTCCCAGATCAAATCAATTCTCGTCAACTTTTTACGTGAAAAGAGAATCCAAGTCTGGTTTTGGTCTCGCCTTTCATTATTTTAATGTAGATAGTCCTAACAGTAGAGTATTAACTACTGTACACAGAGGAATACACTGACAGTCTGGACACAGCCAAAGGGCAGGAAAAGCCAACTTCAAGGGAAAAGACTGGTGTTCGTATCAGCTTCAACTGGGCCAAGACTTCGATTCAATATTGAACAGGTTGCACCTCAGAATTCAAGCTTTGTCATAAATACCTATTCAGGTTTGGGTGCTTTAGAAACACTCTGCTGTACTCAGAATATCTAAAATGAGTAGGAACAAATACAGGATGGCTATAAAGCTACTATATAAAGCAGAGAAATAAAGCAGGTATGCTGCTTAAAAGACAGTTTAGAAAGCTCAGCTTATTGCCCACTGTTTTCAATTGAAACAATGTAACTTGCTTCACCCATAATGCCAGCCAACAAAGCTCCAAGTTTTGTGGTACTTGAATAAAACCATCATGTGGAGAGCTGCAAGAAACATCTTCTCATTGAACCATGCAGTCAATGAAAATAATTCCATTTTGACCCCAAAGAAAAATTCAGTTTTATAAAACTACCACACTTCAAGGAGGCCAGTCTTGTGTCCCATGTGAATGTCTTAACTTGTAAGCCTAGAGTCTCAAGTGTTTCAACCTCTCTCTCTGGCCCAGTAACATTTACACAAAGCTTAGTGATTTTTTTTATTGGACAGGCAGATGAGAAAGTCAAACAGCATAATCTTGCACACTGATTTTCAAGAGGAAGGAGAAAAAAGCAAAAAATTGTAGTTCTGGTTCTGAACCATGTGAACAGGAGTCCTAAAACTCCTACTTCACACGGTACTGAGAAACATCCCAACTTCTGAGCTATTTGATGTACAGGCATCAAAGAGAACAGATTTTCCACCACAATCCAAGGAACTGTGCCAAACCCCCAATGTGAATTTTAACATTTCAAAGGTCAACATATTGGACTGAGCAAACTTTGTTAATACTTTCAGCAACCTCAAAAATAAATAAAATAAAAAAGAACTTAAGATTAGTTTGTAATTCTCCATTAAGAAGCCTGATATTTTCTCTTCTCAGTAGTTCTACTGCTTCTGAATGGGGTCAATTTTGTTGCCGGGGCAAGACACTATTATTTTCATTCTTTTTGAGCAACCCTATAATCAGGTCACAAATAAATACCAGAAATACATACAAAAGGAATTTTAAACACCTCTGCATCTCTATGTCTTTAAGATAAACTACAGAGTAAACTCATTCTTTTCTATGTACCTAGAGACCTATGCCTTGCCAGTGGAGACAAGAGAAAAGTAATGAAGCTTGTGTATGCCCTTCAAAAACCCTTATATAAAGGGCTTTCAAAACACATGGAGGGAGAACCACCAGAAATTCTGAAGCAATTAAACATTAAGTATCAGCTGTTGAAATGAGTAAGAATGCCCTTACTGAGACTGGCTCAGCTGTCAGTGAAAGAATCCACAACTTCATTAGGAGTAAACTTGAAAGAAAAATTAAGCTTTTCCCCTTCTCCACTGACATAATGAAAGCTTTTCACCTCCCTGTTCCCATTCAAGTATCTACAGTTACAGGTGGCTTTCTTTCCTAATTATCCTTGTCAAACAATTTGCAGGATGATTTGTTTGGTATTGTCTGGCATTTGAATAACATTTTCCAATTCCTTTTTATCTGTTCACTCTGTATTATTAAATTAGATTGTCAACTTCATGCAGTATTCTTTGAAGGTATTTCTTCATCTCTAGCTTTTCTCAGCACTTTTAGGTATAATCCATAACAAAGTAAAGGGTAAGGGAGCTATTGATTATAGCATTATACCATCTCCATAAAGAAGAGATGTTAATGCAGTAAACTGACCAAAGGTCAAAATTGACAAGATGGGCTCTGCTGTGCCTAAGCGTGCTCATGCATGCAAGGGCTACGGAGCAAATAGCATTCACCTGCAGATTTACCTGGACACTGCTTTGGAAATTAACAGAAAAAACAAAACAATAGCCTGAAAAAGGGGAATGGTATCAAATCAAGACAGAATGAAGAAACTGAAAGATCTGAAGAAGAGGTCCTAGGTATCCACTACACTTTGGTCTTTTGTTCTTGGATCCTATTGCTGGACGCTGAGTGTATACTGCCATTATCCACCTGAAAATTCCTCCCTAAATCTGCTAAAATCTGAGCACTGTGGATATCTTGAGAGAAGCAGGATGAAAGAAGTTGTGCAAGGACACGCTCCTTGATTTTACTCCTCAGAGCACATAACCTTATGCAACCCTTTATACGCCCAAAACAACTCCTTTCACATGAGTTGTCAAAACTGCTGACCACTCAGCACTGTAATCCAGGCTACTAGGGACCCTGAATTGATAAAAATCTGCTGGAAAATATTACATTACAGCTTTTTATTTACAAGGTGAAATCAAAATGCATGCAAACAACACATTCATAGCAACATTGCTAAACCCAGCAGTGGTGCACCAGCCAACCTCTTCTTTGAATAAGGCCTACTGTATTTTCAACAAATAATTAGGGAGTCCAGGCTTCCATATATCCACTGATACTAGATGAGGTTAATGCTTGCTCATTAGGCAGCCAACAGGACAGAAGGCTCTTTCTGTTTTAAGGGTACGCTTACCTCTTCACTCATGAAAATTGACTCTGCAGCTATGTTAGCCTGTGAACCTGCCAAGAGGTGGCACTGGAAGGACACACTTTGGAAGGAGCCAGGCAAACTTCTGCCCCAGGGAAGGCTGCTGAGAATCAGCTTGCACTCACAAAGACTTAGGAATTAGCCATAGTTCCATCTGTTTCAACACGTAACTGAAAGCAGTGTTTCTACCTAGTTCTGCAAGTTCACACTAAAGCTACTTGCATGAAGCAGCACATGCACATACACATACACCAAGTAGGGGTTCTTTTGGTTTTGAACACAAGAGAACACTAGGAAGCACTAAGAAAAGTTAACTATTTGGTTGAAAATAATGTGATCTAAGCTATCAGGACTATTTTCCTATTTTTAAACACTGCTGATAATGAGTTGAAAAGAGCAACTGGCAAGGCATTCAAACTTAGTTCAAAGCTCCTATTAACCTTTAGACTCTCTACAAATTTGTGACAATTTTTAAGACCACCAGGAAAAGGCAGGCTTTCTTTTAGTGAGCTCAAAATCTGCTTCAGAGGGTTCCACATCTCCCATAGAGAAATTTTAGCGATCTACAAATAGCAGAAGAAAGAAAAAATTGCAACTCACAGTATTAGAAGAGTACCTGTAATAGCTGGTGAGGGGTCTGAAGAACATGTCTTATGAGGAGTGGCTGAGGGAACTGGGACTGTTTAGAGAAGAGAAGGCTGAGGGGAGACCTTATAGCTCTCTACTGCTACCTGAAAGGAGCTTGTAAAGAGGTGGGTGTTGGTCTCTTCTCCCAGGTAACTAGTGATAGGATGAGATGAAATGGCCTCAAGTTGCACCAGAGGAGGCTGAGATTGGATATTAGGAAAAAATTTCTTTCAGTAAAGAGTGATTAAGCATTGGAACAGGCTGCCCAGGGAAGTGGTGGAGTCACCATCCCTAGGGGTATTAATAAAAGCATGTAGATGTGGCAATTCAGGACATGGTCTAGTGGTCATGGTACTGTTGGGTTGGCAGCTGGACTTGATGATCTTAGAAGCCTTTTCCAACCTTAATGATTCTATGATTAAGTATCACAGAACAGCCATACTTGTAGTGTACAGCCTTTTGTATTTACACATATACCTGTGCACAAATTTACATTATCTAAATTAAATTTTAGACACCTTCCCAATGAAACATTTCAATAGTATCCATAACAACATGTATCAGTAGTCCTGAATTAATTTACTGGAAATTATTTCTTCAGGAAGTTTCGAAGTCAAGTCTTTCTTTTCAGCTGGTAAAGAACAGTTCTCATTTTATTCTCCCTCTCTCTATCCTTCCCCCGATTCTGCACCGAGGGACAACCACAGTTTCTGGTTAGCATGTTTGTTTTTACCCATTCCAACAAAACAATCTATCACAACTTATTTAAGTCCCAACGCTGAGAGAATTTATACACAGACTTTAGTTCCTTGTAAATCAACAAGATGCTGCAGTTAATTAATCTACTCATAAGTAAATCTAAATGTGTATGTTTGCATGACTGCAGTCTTAAAAATTGGGTTACACAAGACAAAAAATTGGCTATGTACAATTTAATCACTTGTAATAGCTTCTATGTATATAGCATTTGAAGTATTTTGAATAGTTTACTTCTGAATAAAGGTTTTGTATGCTGACTTATGTGCAGTGGCCAAATCAGTCCCCAGACCTATACAAGGTGAAATTAAAAATGCTTGTTTTAACTGACACTTCACATGAGGTTGTTTTCATCAATTTCATCACAAAAAAAAAAGATTGTAACACCATTTACAGATATTTACTGAATATTGAGCATCTCTAGAGTTTTTAAGTGGCTGTATAGTTTTGCAATTCATTACAACCAGGAATTACCTGAGAATGTAACTGTGAATACTACGTATCATAATTACAATGACACAGTTTTGAGTTGATTTAAGTTCATTATAATCTACACATAAATTGCCAAAGTACACTTAAGCCTGGTTTACTGTCACTGGGCAGTAACAGCTCTCTTGGGTTTATTGGCTTGAGGAGGTTTGATTGGTTGGTTGATTATTTCTAACAGACATCAGGATGGAAAGAAGAATTAAGACCCATTGCAAAAAGATTAAATGCTTCATAAGTATCTGTATTGCAAGCAGATGAAAACTCTCATTTCTTCTGCCTTTATGAAGCCAAAAAATGTATCTGTGAAAAAAGGTGAAGTCACTGATTTGTTCCAACCAAATGTTATCAGTCTGTCACATTTCAATTACCTGTGTAATCAAATCATAAATGAAAGTCACACAGCATTCAAAATACCTCTAATGTCAAAATATATTTTTTAGAGAGAGAGGTAACTCACAACGTTCTGCTTCAAATTGATTACCACAAACTGTACCTATAATTAGATATAACTAATGCAATTTAAGGAAGAGAAAATCAATATTTGAAACTAAACACTGTAAGTAATCTTGTTGCCTTCCAGTCAGTTACCAAGCATAAAATGTACTGTTTTACCAATTTATTATTATTAGAAACATCACACTCTTAATCAGTTCTAAGGACATAACTACATTTTTAAGGTAGTATTTCCCAACTGTATTTCAAAGCAAAAAACGTGTTGGATTTTGGCTGAATTAAAAATCACAGAATTCTTCCACTATTATTATAAAAGGATGAACCAGAATAGGTATAGTAGGAGCCAGTTGAAGGGTGCTGCAGTATAGATAACCAATATTCATTCATATTTTTTAGATGCTTAAACACTTGATTTATAACAAACTAAACCAAAATAGAGCCATTGTTTTATTTGTTTGGGGTTTTTTTGGTTTTGTTTTTAATTGAAATTTGTGGAGGTTCAAGGGACAAAGCAACAAATGGCATCATTTCAGCTAACATGTCTTTCTTGGGACCCTCAATTAATTGTTGCACTATGCAGATGACAGGACAAAAACCTGCAGCTATTCCATGACAATTCCCTCCAAGCCTTTGGGATTCTTCTCTAACATTCTTAGCTGATCATTTGAACAATTAGGCCTTTACCCACACACAGGTTTTCCTTTCTACAGCAGGCATTATGGGTTCCACTACCTGCATGCTAACCTCATGTTATAGTCTCATTCACACAATAGGTTAATATAAACAACAGTACTGTTGAGACTCATACCACAGCCTCCTTTGCTCCATTCATAACAGCTCCAATGTGAGCACCACATGCCTCTCCAACCCTAAGTGTGAAGGTTTCCTCCTCCTCTTAACCACCTTGAAAACCATGCAGAATTCTTTCTTCCTTGTGCAGCTACCCCCTTTCAGTCACACCAGGACATTATGTCACACCAAAACACTACGCCACACCACAACACTACGCGTGTACATATCATTAGCTATTAAGCTGAACAAGAAATTGCTCTGTTCTACTCTGAGCAGTGGCTGCTGTTGCTACTCCCTACTGCCTCCCAAGGGCTTCTATCTGGTGACAAAACACAACACAACCCAAGGCAGCAATGCAAACAGTTCTGCATGCAGTTCTCTCAAGCAGCAGTACCTGAACTTTTAGCACAACGTTGAGTGGTACAATTCACATATCAAGCACTGCTCAACCCTATGCCCCAACACATGTTTTAGTTTCAGTCATATAGAAGAGTCATACTCATGCTTTGTGCATACCAGCAACATGGGATTTATGTCACTTATCGCTAAAAGATATCAACACTATGCTCCTTCCCACACACTAGGAACTATGATCATCTCTGTTTAGCTGCCCAGAGCTAGAGAAAAGTGACATAAATATTATGTACCACTTGTTACCATGGCAAAACCAGCCTAACAGCAAGGAAGAACTAGGTAGATCATGTATTTCAGATCTACCCTAGGAAATCCTAAGAAGGATGAGAACGTGGCAAAGCTAGGTTCAGAAGACTCAAAAAGCACAGTACTACATTATCATCACATAAAAAAACATCTTGCCATACTGGCCTAAAAAAACTCTGTTCTCTAGAAATAAGCTTCTCTAGCTCAGGAACATTGCAAGCCTCCACAACAACCTTCCAGCCAACTTGCTGTGCTGTTTCACTCCCTGCTCACTCATGGCCTGAGGTACTGTGGTTTCCGAGGTGATTTCTGGGCTGAAGACCTTATGTGCACAAGCAGGCATACAAGTGATTTAAACTTACCTTATTTATCTCCATTTTCAAACCTTGAAATACAGGCCCACTATGAAACAACACTTTATATTGAGCATGACTCACTCACCTATAAGGAAATGGTCCAAGACCACTTACTTCTACAAAGGCTACAACTTCTACAACATCTTCTGGCATGTAGTTTACTAGTATGACTAATTGAAAAACTCTTGACATCCCATTGAAGTACATTGATACCTGGTTTCATCACTAATAACAACAAAAGCATTCTGAGTAGTACATTCAGGATCTTCATTTCATGATCAGTACTGCACACAGACTCCCCCTTCCCACACAGTATGAAATGGCAGGTGAAGTCTTGTTACAAAGATGACCATCATACAAATAGTTCTGAGCTCTTGTAAAGCCACAGAGCTCACTTTAATAGCCAGTCTACAACATCAAAAGAAAAAAAAAAGTACATTTTTGTACACAGAGGTCCACATTCTATGAAGTTTAACAGGAAAGAATGCTACTGACTTGATTTCTAATTTCTTCCCTACTGCCAAATGCCCAAAAGAAGACTTCTTTAAAATAAGTTATCAGGATTTGGCAGTGAGGCAAATTGTTTAATTACAGTGCTTCCTCTTGCGCCCATATGCTCTAATCCAGCATTCAGGCATTTTCTGAAAGTGCTTAGTGTTCCCTTTTTGCTTTGCAAGAGCAAACACCTGACTATTTAAAAAGAAAACAACTGAGGAGGGCAGCAGCAATTCTGTAACCTTTACTGCAAGCTCGGCTTCAGCAGTTTTCCTCAACTGATCTACAATTTCACATAGTGTAGCCGTCAGCTCTGAGTAAACCCTACTGTCTGCTGTCAGACCCAAATCTAAAGCCTGCCAATTTAAGTGTGAGCTTCTGTTATGCAGAGCTTTAAGACCCGAGAATCTGACAAACAACAATGTGTATGTTTGTGTGCGCATGTATTTGAGAACCACAGGTGAGACAGGCAGATTTACCTGTAAAATCAATGTTAGCATTAGGCAAAATACATATGAAAATCACACGTGACAATCAATTACAAAACTCAAAAAGATATCCTTTATCCATCTCCTGTTTCAAGGCATCTAAAAGTTGCATGTTTAGTATGAGTTTGTTTCTACTAATATACCAAGTCTTCAAAAGAGGAGAATATAAGAATACTTTTCTGACTAAAATTCAGCATGCACAAGGATCAAGACATAGCATTAAGCATCTTAATACAACAGGTAATTCCAAGGCTTCCTCGTGTCTTTGAGGTAGGAAGTCATTCTCACAGATAGCTCTTAGAGCTAAACAGCTACAAAGGAAGTACACAGCATCTGTCAGCTGATGTTTTTGGGGTGAACTGAGTTCAACCCAGTCCCATGGACAGCAAGGTAAGAAATACAAGAACATGTAGGTACACCTCCAAGCTATTAAAAGAACCCAGAAAATCCTATTTTTCTTCTACCAGATGAAAAACAAAAGCAAATGGAAACACAAAGGAACACTATGTGAGTACATATCATTGATGACGTGACCATAAAAATATGCAAAAGGGTTCATACTAAGATATAGCAAGTACTTCTTAGCAATTCAACCCACTCTGAAAAGATGATTGCTCACACTTGGTACGCACACAGAAACCAGGATCTTTCAACAATGGTACCTCAGTTATAACTTCTGGTTTGGGGGTTGGGACAGGACAGTGTGCTGCCACTCCACAGTCTCTCTTGTTCTACCACCAGCATAACTTGGCATGACACATTAGTATGTGGAATATAACCAGAACACTGTGCAATAGGAAAATATAATGCTCTTATTATATAAATGGGGTGCAGAGAGAATGAGCAGTGGAAGTGTCTTCTGGGAGAAAGACAGTAAACTGGCACCAAAGATGGAAAAACTGCTATTCCTGCTCCAATATTGGTTTTGGTGATGTTATTTAAATTCTTAGGAATTGCAACTTGTTAAACTTTAATACACTTTGCTAATCATGTGAACAAATTGACCTTAACCTAAATAAAGGTCACCGCTCAAAAACCCTCATCCAAACCTAGAGATTGCAATTAAGGATTATCTGCAAAGAAGAAAGGACAGATGTAGAGAAATCAGTATTATGCTTTTATAGCTCCCATGTTGATACTCAACAGCTGATGCTGAGTTTTAGTGGACACATCATTGGTTTGTTAATAGCAGCAGTTATAAGCCCTAATGAAATCCCCATGTGCACCTGACCACACAAGCTAAAAGCTTTTATTCTTGTTTCAGCACCTTGGAAAAATCACATCTTCTCTGTATTCTTTTATTTTTAAATTATTATTTTGCTGGAGGGTTAGGTTCTTTGCTTCCTCCTGTCATTACCCTTCACTTCCAGTATTGTGACATCCCAAACTGTCAAGAATCAATGTATAAAAGCTCTCAAACTTGATTGTCAAAATACTGAAACAATTTCCTTATGTTTATCTCCTTTGCTCTTTGAGTGTTTGCAATAAAACTGTTTCCAAATTCAATGTTTGTGTTTAAGAGGCTGTAGTATTAGCTAGAGAGGCTCAGAGTGCAATCCTGGTGATATTATATACTATGAAGCAAGCATAAAAGAAATCCATAGCCAAAGTTTTATGTTTAACTCAGGAAAATGCATTTTTTTCTCTCATTCTCTCTCTGAGATAGTTCATTAAAAAGCATCAGAAATTGCTTGTTCTTTTTGTGATTGATTTTATGCTCATGAGAAGTGACAGATAATGCTAGTAGTTGCTTTTTAGTCTCTGGGATGTCAGTCTGCCCAAGAAGCCATCCCAATTCCCAGTTCACCAGTCAAGTTTATAAGTTGAGTAGTGGCAAGTTGAGTTAAATGGAAATACTATGGAACACTATGGTGTTCACTGCCACAAAATACAGTCTCTGACCTATTCACACTGGTGATTTAACAGGTTCTTCTCCATCCTATGCCACAGGGTTTTCACAGGGTTTTAAATAGGCCTTCCTTATGGACCATGATCAGGAGAGACAGGGCACTAAATTGCCTGCCATATAAAAACTGCCAACAGAGAAAGCACTTGTCACAATGCCATACAATAGCAACCTGCCAACATACAGCTGCTGAGGAAAAAAGCAATGCCTTTATCTCATCCCACCGGAAGCACTGACAATTCTGCACATGTCTAGGAGAAACACCAGCTTCAGGAAGTAGAGATCACTGCTGAATTTCACAAGATGTTTCATGGAATTAAATGGCACGGTGAAAGAATCATTGCAGACTCACACTGTAATAACTGGCAGCAGAGTACAGCCATGTCCTCATCCCTAGGTTCTTCCTTCTAACCTATTGCAGACCTGAAATCCCACATCTTCCTTCTCTGACAAGTCTAGCTGGTTTAGGAATATACAACATGGCTGCATGAAGTCCAAAGAGAGAAGTGTACACAACCAACCTCAAAGTCACCTCACTGAAGATTGAACTGCTTCTTACTAGTGCTGCAAAACTAAAGATTTGAATATTTTACATGCACAAACAGAAAAAAGTGGAAAATAGTGCATCATGTTAGTTTCACAAATCAATACAACATGCTACTTCACAGTCATTGTAGCCTCATGTATGAGGCTATGGTCCTTTCCAACCATAACGATTCTGTGATTCTGTGATTCTATGTATTCTTACAACAAATACAACATCCATTTAAGGTCAGGTAAGTTGAAAAGAAGAAAGAATGAGAAAGGAAATGTTTCTAGTTTTACCTAACCAAAAATATTTGGGCATTTGTTTTGTTTCCTTTAACAATCAGTTTAGATCAACTAGCTCAGGCCATCCTCTTGGAGCAGTGACAGCTGAAATAAAGTACTTCAACTACTTGGTAAGCTGCAGAGAAAGAAAATGCCCAGCCAGGTGTTGCAGAGAACTTGTCTACCTCTCAATCCCTCCTCCAGCAAGTGTTTAATCAGTCATACAGAGTAAACATCATCTTGATGACTAGAAACCTTATATGTTTTCTCAGGGCTTGGAGAGTATTTTGCTGCTGCTTCCACCTCAGTAAGAGCAGTACTATTGTTGGGCATGAGGCAATCTGACAAGTCAGGACTTCTACAGGAGCTAACCTCACCACAAAACTAAGCATGCTGGACAAGCCCAGCCATCTACATCTGGGCAAGAGATACAGCCTGTTACCTAACTCAGCCCACCTGTGATGTACACTCCAGTCACTGTGGCAAACAATTTGCTTAAGAATTGTCCAAATTACCTGAACAAACAGGAGCTTAGAGATGCATTATGAGTGATAACTCTGCCTGGTAATGTTCACACACTGTATGATTTAAAGTTAATTGCAGCAGAGTTTCAATGCCATCAGGCCCTAAACCACAGCATGGGGTTGCAAAATGAATTTAAGTCTTCTTGCCTCCTGAAGTGGTCCAAGAACTAAATCAGTTAATGTTTATATGGTAGTGTGGAGGTAGAATAGTGTTTGCATGGACTCATGCAAACATCTGGCTCATCAAATCCGGTCTTCTGTTGCTGTAAACACATATGATCCGTACTATTAAAATGATTTAGCTCCATTTAAAAGCAGTCTAGCAGTCCCCATCACACACACAATCACTGGGAAGCTCTTCCAGAAGCTCACTCCCCTCCCTCTTCTATAACAAAATCTCTTGAGTTTCCAATCTAGGCTAAATTTGCAGTAAGTCATGGCATTTTCCCCCACTACCAGGTTCTGTCATAGGACTTGAGTAGTTAATTTCTTTCCCTATCATTTAAATCCATCTATTTATAGACAAAACTATTTTGTCTCCAGTTCACAATATTGTTGGTTATAAAGTCACTTTTTCTAGTTCCGTAAAATGAGACAGGCTTCCCCTCCAACCATTTTGCCACTGTTCTGGAGTCCACCTTCCTTCATCAAGAAACTAGAACTGTGCATCTACAGGCTCCTCACACCAGCCCTTTCTCCCAAAGTTCTTCTAATAATTATATAATTTATTAAAGAACAAAAATGTACACTGGGAAAAAATAAATAGCCTTAAATTGTAGAACACTGTACAATTTCTAGCAACTGCTGATGATCTTTCTCTCTAACTTAGTCTTCCCATATACACTTTCACTAGCACAAATTACCTTGTGAATACAATGTGACCTTGGACATATAATTTTGGGACAAATGAAATCTTGGTAATTTGGATAAGGCTTTTGGATTGGAAGGGAAGAAAGGGCTAGGAGTGACTTTCTGGAAGAGGACAAAACTTTTCTACAGAAGCATTTTGAAAGTCCCCTCTGAAACCACCTGTCCATGGAAGATCCCACTGAATCTTGTTCCAGAGCTGTGTCTCAGCACAAACAAGACAGTGGACACGTGGGCTCAGATCCACTCAAAAGAACAGCTATTGTGCCTTTCCTCTGCCTAGCAGAATTGAAACCAAGCAACGGGTAAGCACATGTAGGATGAGTTAGCACCAGAAAGAAATCAGAGCATAGATACATGTAAGTTACCTAGCTACTCAGAGGAGTGGTTTATTATTTCCATATTAGAAAACTATTGTTATCTGCAATCGACTTCCCAGGAACCTAGGCTCCCATCACCAGGATGTGTTAGCCTTTAACCCATACCTGAGAAAACCACATAAGAAGGCCTGACTCGGGTTTTTTTTTGCATCTGTCAAAATTTAAAAGGAAGCCTGAAATGCTGTTTTTTTCAGAGTGCATGTCTCTATGCATATTTTTTAGAATGCAGACAGCCATGAGGTACTCTTCATTCATCCATTGACACCACAGCAAAATTTTGAGCTAGTGTCTCCCAGGGACTAGAAACTGCATCCTGTTTACACTGTACAGGTACAGGTCAATGAGCCCTGCACTTTAAAGTAAGGACTCCCTTTATCCAGAATTATAGTGTTTGCAGCTTCACACATCTATCAGCCAGTCTATAAGCTACATGTTGCAATGTACTGCTGTGTTTTCTGAGCTAGGATCATTTTGGTGAACACAGTACTAGGGAATAGTGCGATTGCCTACATATCCAAACAAGATACATAACACTCCAACTCAGATATCATTCATAAGGGGAATCAAAGAGCTGAAAGGGAACTCAGCAAGTCACTGCTGCCACTTCCTACATGGAAAACAGTAGAAGTGTTTCTAATAAACAGGTTTTACCTTTTTCCAGAACTATTCCCAGCACCTAACTTAACTTTTTAGAAAAGAAGAGAATGTTCCTTTCCTAAGGGTGCTCAAGAATGCTCTGCAGAGCAGATGAGAGACCAGAAGATCAAGTGGAGAGAAAGCTTGACTGTGGCATGCAGCAAAATTCCATGTAAGCCCTGCAAATTACAAAAAGTAAAACTGTTTTATAAGAGATATTGAGGGGATTGCTCAGATTGTGTGCAGCCCAGAGCAACTGAAATCTACTAAATTAAAGTGGGACTGAAAAACTCACTGAGCAGTTGGAAGTTTGTTTTTTAAATGCCCGTTTAAAGGTTGTTTCACTCAGGAGATTAAGCATTCTTTCTTTCAAGGCTTAGCTTCTCAGTATACTGTTCTGTCCTTCAAGCCAAACAAAGTTATAATGATCAGAAGTCTTCACTTAGTATGCCTTTCCTTAAAAAAAAGAAAAAAAATCAGAAGTGCAGGGTCTGACCAACATAGAGACACATTAAAATGTGGTAGACTGTCTGTAGTGTACTCAACTCTTCTGCCAGAGTTCCACTACTATGTGGGCAACATAATTCCAACCTTTAAAGTTAAGAAGCTTTTCCTAGTATGAAACTAAGATCTCTATTGCTTCCAATTAGATTAATTACTTCTCAGCTTAACCTCAAAGAGGCAAGAGACAACTGTTCACTGTCCTTCTCTTGTGAGTATTTTATACAGTGGAAGAGATCTAATTTTTATAGTGAGCAAGCAGTTTTTCTTAAAGGTAACATTCAGTAACATTTATAGCTTATCATTCTTGGTAAAAATGACAAGAAGTCACCATGGGACTCTCAGATGAATCTATACCTTTCTGCAGTGCTCACAAAAATGCTTAAACCAGTAATCCAACTAGGTTCTCACTTTTATCAAACAAAGTAGAATAACTACAACTACCTCTCCTACCTAATATAATTCAGTCCTATTAACACATCCCAGACTATTAATGACTGCACTTTCTGCAGTGGCATCATCTTGCTGCCTTTACTATGTGCTCCAATGCACCAAAGAGATTGTTCTCACTCTATATCCCAAACCATTTTGAAGCTGCCTGAGATTCCATGGGATTGTGTGTCTGAACAGAAACCAAATGGCTGAGTACCTTCAGGCTCAGACCATCTCTGTGGCCTCAGGTAACTTTTTGTACCACTCATCAATTTGCAAAGCCAGAACACACCCCAAAGAGAACTAGAAAAACATCATAGCAAAGATTGATGGTGTGGCTGGAGGTAACTTTTGGCAAGGAGTCTTGTAACTAATGATTATTGCAATGTCACTCATAGTGGACCACTTCTTAATATTGCTCAGCTCCAGTCTCAGTCAGACAGGATGCAGAGCCACCAAACAAGTTCACCTGACCATTTCTTACATCTACCCTATGTCCACACAATGCATGGAAGTATATCTCAGGAGAGGTGTGTTCACTAACACAAAAATCAGTTCCGCAAACAGTTCACTTACCTGTCTGAGAGGAAAACAGGGGTTTCACAACCCACATATTTGCAATTTCATTAGCTCCCCGTACCATCAGTGCCTTCTTCCACATTGCAACAATTTTTCCATGGGGTCTATTTAGAGAACAGTTGGGGTAGCTGCATGAAATAGCCAGCAGTCATGCTAAAGACAAGCTAGCTCCATTTATTCTGCTGAGAGCAAGTAAATTGGTTGGGAAGCTGTCAACTGTTGAAAAATTGTTCACAACAGTTTCTCCTTACTTTCAAGAATGAATTACTCATTTGATCCAGTTTTTAAAATCAATGAGATTTTTTTCAAAATATCAGTAACATATACACACATTCTTTATTAAGAGACAAAACTTATAAATCAAGTGTTTGAACAAAGCTTTATCAGATTTCAGCAACAAACTAGATTCAGTAATCTGGAAGACTCTGCCCTGTCACCGTTTAGAGCTAGATGAACTGCTGGAAAACAGCCCTAGCCCAAGTCGAGTCCAAACTGGCATTACCTCGCTCAGAATTTAGCAATTGAAACCTCCTCAGAGCAGGGTCCACAGTGCTCCCAGTTTCACCACAGTCCAAAAAGCAAGATGCTCTAGAAGCAGGGACTGTTACAGACCAAAATATGACCTTTTCTCAGTCATAACCTGTCCAAATTCTCCCATCAACAACAGAAACACTACAAAGAGCTGAAGCCCAACTCTACAGAAAGCCTTGGCTCAGGGTCCTGAGAGGCTGAGCAACATCCTTCTGTCCAAATCAACTCTGATCTTGCTGTGCCAAGAAAGGTATACATTAGCAACATAAAAAGCAAAGGTTTACCTATGCTGCAGCTTTTCTGCAGGAGAACTAACACAGAGTTGTTCACTCCTCAAGTTACTCACACATCACTCACTGACAGCTCCCCATTCAAAGCCCAAGCAATGTACCTGCACAGTCATAAGAAATCCATTGCAAAGCAAGGGCAAAGCCAGTGTCGCAAGGAAAGGCCATAACCACTATGCCCTCTTTCAATGCAGCTTCAGTGTATGCCAGTTTACTCCAACAGTATGTGGAAGGTTTGCACCCTAGAAGTCAACTTGTAAATCAGTTCCAAGAGCAAGATTGCCTCTCGGCTAGGATATTCTCTGTGTGCTGCTTCAGACAGGTGAGTATGACTCGAGACAGCCGTTTCACCTCCTGAAGTTTCTTATTTCCATGGTAAATAAAATTCACAGATAAAAAGCTTATAATAATAGCTTGATTTATGAGACGATTTATACTGACACGAGTAGAAAAATCAGAATGCATGTGCTAGGAAAAGTCTTCAAAATGGAAAGGTAAATCAAGGCATAAATTTGAAATGCTAGTTTTAGAGCAGAGTTGGACAGATTTCCCTTTTTAATTGAAACAAGTTATGGTCAGGAGTTAAGCAGCACACCATTAAAATCAGAATTTCAATCTAGCCTCCCAGTCAGCAGTGATATAATAACAAAGATATGCAAGAAACTGTATAAGGCACTTTGACGACTTATTATAATGCAAAGCATTTAAAGCCTAGTTTGTCTCAATGCACCACAAAGGGTAAGGCCCCCACTAACACCATAGCAGGGACAACTGAGACATGAAGTAGCTATCTGATCTGTCTCAAGGAGTAGAGTGGGAGACAAAGTCATAACATACTTAATGAAAGTTTCCTGTGGACTTGGGCCTGCTCCTACTGCACTAAATAGGTGGAAGACTATTTCTGTGTGTATTAGTCACAAGGGATGAGCAAATGATGATCAAGTTCAACATACAGGCTCCATAGTCTACAACTTGCTAATGACTAGCACTGGTAGCAAGGCGTAGAAAACTAGATGTGAAGGACTGGACACAAGAGTCCTCATGGGCCTGTTTCTGTTGCTAATCCATTTCTGTGCTATTCCTTTGTGTTGAGCTGTGCCTAAACATATGAGACAGCCTGCTACAGGAACTCTTAGTATTAGATAAACTGCAAGCAGATCCATCTCCACCTCCACATGGGGCAGATCTCATTCCCATGATGGGATCTAAAAGGAGGCAAGTTAGTATTTTGAATGCTTGCTCAGGTCATCAGACAATGAAACAAGAGTTCAGTTAATTTTACAGCCTTTACACCACTGAATTACATCTAGCTAATGATCTTCTAGGCCATTTCAGCACTGGTTTTAGCTAAGTAAGATTGAATGGAGGGTATTTCATATACAGAAGTTCACTGCCCAATACCACTGTCAAAGAGAAGAGAAACTTTTCCGTGGAAAGCACAATTGTCATTACAACAAATCCTACACAAGATTTCCTGAGGCATTACCAAAGGGTAATAAGGTTATAATCACCAACAGTGATAATTACATCTAACAGAGGACTTCAAAATAGAAGCATGCCTTTGTCTAGCCAGCGCCAGTAGTCTTAGGTCATTGTTATTAACAGAACATAACCACATGGAAGAATTAAGGCATTTCAACACTGCTTCATCATAATGTGCTTGAATTATTTAGTTCAAAGCAGATGCAAAATATCAATCATTATTTTATCCTTAAGGCCTCTAACAGAAGGAGTTTTATTATTGCTTGTTAATACATATGGCTGTCTCCGAGCTAGGAATGTAGCACACAGCACGTTGAATCTGTATCCAATCTATTTCATCCCCGATTAGTATGCGTTTTTCAAACTCTAAATTTCCGGAAGTGTGATAACAGAAAGAACCAGTATTTTCCAATTCTCATAGAGAAGGGATGCTGAGATATGCATAGGTGAGAAACCTGGCAAAGCAGATGGGGAGGGGGTAACAGAAACACCCTACCTGTGAGAATGCAATCTTAAATATCAACAAGTCCTTACATAGAGTCATTTACAAACCATCATTCCTGATCACTGATAGCTCCTAAGTTACACGGCATACAGTGCACTTGATAAAAATTATCCCCTGTGTCTCCTTGCCAGAAGATGAAAGACATCACTAAGTCGGTGTAGAGTACATTTACTCTAGAAAATACATTTTGTCCCTTAAAAATGAAGCCTCCTTGCCCAAGTTTTGATAGGCTCTGGAAAAAAATTCTGCCACCCATTTAGCTAGGTTTAAAAACAACAGCAACAACCCCCCCCCACACTGCAATAACAAATCATTAAAATTATACGATGAAAAACTTACAGGGCTCTTGAAAATACATGAGATTTGAATAACTCCCTGCCTGATGCGTGGATGGAGTAGTATTCCTTCCCAAAGAGTATGTGTGTATCAAAAAACAGAGGAAGATATGAAAATGAAGAAAAAAAACAAGCCTGTCATTTCCACACCTGGTGTTGAAGTGTCCAGCATTCAATATTAAGAACTAGGCAAGAATCAAAGATGTGCTGTTTCTTCTAGACCCTCCCCCTTGAAAATCCTTCTTTGGTTCCTCAGAACAAGATCATCCTCTGGGTGACGCAAGAGATGCCACTGAACTTCTGTGCAGCCTTGGGCAAATTGCTTTCCTGACCCATATGAAAGCTATTTTCTACTGCACAAGTGTTATCATTCATTGCTTTTGTAGGGTCTACACCAGTGGAGTCTTTAGCTGCTGCCCTAGTATTCACAGAGGACAGTAGTAATCTGTTCATTTTCAAGGGAGCCATCCTCCCGAGCGGCAGTTCACAAAAATTCCCACCCATACACATCAAGTAAGGATTGTCCCCAGTCAGTGAACTTGATTAACCATTTAATTTGTTTTGCAGATCCAAGTAGCTCAATCTCATGGTGACCAGTGAAGCATGGTATAATGCTCTGGCTTTGTCGTGGAGCTTACGTAGAAGTATTTTTCAATCTTCAGACAACCAGAATTTCAAAACCATGAACACAAAGCTGAAGTAGAAACATCTATCTGCAGCTGTGAGCAACTGGAAACTGCATTTCTTTGAGCTGTGTGTTGTCACACATCTAGGTAGGGATCAATAGTGTCCTTCAACTTTTTACAATGCAAAGGCCCTGCTGTAGATGCTACAAACTTTAACTCCTGCACAGAGTTCTCATTCTGCTTCAGCTCCTACACAAGCAGATATTTCATTATGCCTAACTACCTTTTTCCCTCCAACATGCTTAGAGCTTCTAGCACTTCAGTTTTCCCTGTAGCTGAATTAACTGCACTCAGTGCCAGGGTGTCTACAGCGTACCATGCAGCTAAGCACCAAGTGGAAACAATCTAAATATATTCTAACTATTAAAGGCAGTCTGAGTGCCATTTGAACTAGTTCTTTTCTCTTGGAATGATCACCAACACACTTAGGTGTCTATCAACATTCAGAATTCATCCTTTTGTCATGAAAAGGCTAGTGATGAAGGGGATCTGAACACATTCTTCCTGCAGTTACACTACAGATGTTCAGCTTACCCAAGGACTATAATACAGCACTCAATCTCACAAAAAAAACCCAGCACACCTACCCACAACACCCACTACATTTATATTCTTTGCCCATTCCAAAAAAGATGGTGAATTTCTGACCTGGGAAGCAAGTAATGTAAAAAATAAAACATTCTCACTTTCAGTATACTACCACCTGAATACCTCTCCTCTCTTTTCTTAAAGAAAAAGTCATCTGACAACTGCAGAAATTAATTTATTATGCAAATAGGCATTCCATCTCCTTACTTTTATACACTAAACATTTCCCATAGTTCTCATCATTCTGAGATTAAAGCCAACTCACAATGGACACCATTAGAGAGGAAGACTCAAATTTCTTCATCACTCCTTAAATCAGAAATAGTACAAGAGACAGTGCTGTCTCCTAACATGCTCTTTTTAACCCTCTGAGCACACACTTAAGATGGCTGTTTGCAAAAATTGGCAGTTTCACTATACGAAAACAGAAGAGTTTCTGTATACTCCTAGAAATTCTAGAGTGGACAGTCCCATTACTGGTGCAATGTGGGAAGAAAGACAACAAGCTATTTTTGTTTAAAATTCAAAGATTAATTAGGGCTCAGTTGCCTGAAGAACAACACCTTGTGGCACTTGTAGTACTAAGTTTATGTGCATTTTGAACATCTTGTCCCCCACTTAAGCGGCCAAGGACAGCTGTTTATTTTGTACGGGGGAAAAAAGTTAATGTTCATGGGGGAAAAAGAAATATTGAAGAAGTGTAAAAGAAACACAAAGATGAAAGAGGCATCAACTAGTTGCCTGCTGCTCTATTCAGTAGCTCAGTCAAAGCAAACATCACACTTGGATACCACAGTTTGGTTTCAAACCAAAGAAATGCACTGGGAAAAGCACTGGTGACCAGATCAAGCAAGCCATATTAAGATAGGAGGTCAAAAAGAGACACACTTCGTTTTTCAGAAGCCTGAATTAGCTGAGTAAAGAATATATAGCCAGGCTGGCTAGGGCCAAATCCAGTCTAGCAGCACAGGCCTCCTTCCAGCAGATCAGATCAGCTTCAACAGAAAGTGAAAATAAACTGGAATTTCCAAGCAGCCTGCCATCTGACTTGACATGTTTTCTCATAGCACATCAAGATGAGCCACAAAATGGTCTTGCACATGTAGATGAAACACATTCTCATCACCTAATGAAGTCTCTGCCAATGAGAACTACTACAATTAGACCTCTCATGTTCCTCAACGTGACCACCAGACACTATAATCCTCCTATGGCCCTGTCTTAGCCGTGGACATAGGAAAGCCAAAGGTCTCCTAGGGACACCAGAAAGATCTATTTTGGAAGGGCAACAGTTAGTTTGCTGAACTGTGTTCTGGATACATTTCCATTACTGAAGCTGAACCAAGGTTAGATGCCTAGAAGCCAGGATGCACAGTAAGTCTGGATCATTGCACATCTGCCTCATTTTGAATACTCCTCAACAGCAGACCTTACAGCCCCTAAAAGCAAAGAGTCATTTACAAGTGCTGCAAAGACTTGTGCTTTCTCCCAACTGGAGCCAAAGATGTTATTTTTTGGCTGCTGCCTGGAGCACCGAGTGCTTATTCCCATTTCCAGAGAAATGTGAAGGATACACATTTCCTGTGTTGAAGCTGTTGGTTCTGGATATACTACAAGCAATAACTGCTGCAAGAGCTCAGCATATGAAGGACTGGAAAGATAACAGTGTCAGATTTAGCCCCAGTCGTCCTGTAGTCACTTTAACATTCAAAATGCAAAACAAATGCCAACACAACCAAGAATGCCTTAAAAGCACCTCTGAGCTAGTCTCCCATTTGACAGTCCTCAATCTCCTCAAAAATAGAAAAAGAAAAAAAAAAAAAGAAAGAATACCTGCACTTACGTCTGGCTATCCAAGCTTTGTACTTCAGTTTGGATTAGATATATCTCCAAGGTCTTTTCCTTTCAAATAATTGTTTCCTCATCTTCATTTTCTAGGGTTTTGTTTCATTCTTAGCTACAGTTTTCATAAAAGCTAAAGGTCTTCATAAGAGCCATCTGCTTCCCAGGCTAAGTGATGAAAGTTCACGACTGAGTCATTCTCCATTATCATTTCAACAAAGGCATTTTAAAATCCATCCTTTGGAATCTCCTACATCAAGCCCATAAATAAACTCATTCTCAGAGACACTGTACAGTGCTGGGCCAAGATCTTCTTGTCATTACCGTTAAAAGCTGCAACCCTGGGAGTTAAAAACAATGACATGGGTTATTACCCATTCTGCATTATAGCATAAACTGATCCCTTTAAATAGACATGTTTTGCTAAGTTCTTAGGAGGCTGGGTTTCTTCTTAAAGAGCATCAGTCACTATCAAAGATAATAGTACAGGCAGCTAGTGGATAAACCGAGGAAGACAACCAGAAAGCTCCCTGGGCCTCTCACTCACCACAGCATCAGGTTCCCTGCTGCTACTTCAGCACTTGTTCACTGGATGTTCAGAACATCAGTTCTCAAGCAGGTCTGCCCATAGGAGTCAGTCAGCACAACATCCAGCTATACAGATGGACAGCATGTAGTGCTGGATACAAAACTGTGACTCAAATTAGCTAGGCTAGTATGCTAAGTTGTCAATGCAAGCTCAATGTGTGGCTTGTCAGAACACTCATTTGAACACAGCAATTTGTTTTCTCTTAAAGACATGCTGCTGGTTTCCATCTGCATTTGAAATGCAAATAGAATGTGCTTTATATTCACTATTGAATTGTTTCAGAAAATAAACATGTCAGCTCCCAAAGACAAACCCTTGTGTTCTGATGGATTCCAAAAAGGGAAGGATTTCTCTGCCCCATGTTTTAAGAGCTAGAGCTGATCATGTCACACAGATAATATTAGCCATGGGTTGTTGGCTGTGCAACACCTTGACAAGGCAGCTAGATACTTGCATGTACCTGATCTTTGAAAATACCCGCTTTAACTTGGATTATACAATTGTTTTCATTGAAGAGGTGTCACAGGAAACAGAAGCAAATGAGGATCCTGTTGTAAAAACACATTACAGGAAAAGCCTTTGTGCTCAGGAGTTCTCAAACGAAACAAACCAATTGTCAGTGGAAAAGAGTCAACTGAAATGGCAGAAGCAGGAAGATAATTGAACATCATCAACAAGTACCAGATCCACATTCCCTAGCTACAAAGGCTGTGCAGCTCCACCTCACACTTCCACACAGCAAGCAACCAGCCATTGATAGAAACGAAGCATTTAGGATTAAAACCAAAATATCTTACCCATTTGAAATACGAGAATTTCTAGTGGAATGCAACAATCTCCAGCCCTGGCCAATACATCATGGCAACTTATTTTAGCGATCTAATCTGAGATGTCATTCAAGTCCCTTTTGATAAAATCTGACAGAACACTTGATCAAGCAGTTTAAGTTTCGGCAATGCTTACATGTAATTCTAAATTTAAGCTTTTGAAACTGAAAAAAGAGAAGCTCTGCCTTTCCTAAAACTAGAACTACAGATTCAGCATAGGGACCCATAGTAAGAGGAGTGCTTGTTCTTTTTGTTTGGTTGGCTGGCTGGGGTTTTAAGAGGGCACTAAATAATAGAAACTTAAGCTGTTAGCTGCTAAGTTGTTTCATTTTGTTTTGGTTTTGAAAAAAAATCTGCTAAAACAAGACATTACCCCAGACTGTTTTTTAAACTGAGTTGCTACACATACTAAACAGTTAAGATGTAGCTTTTGACTTTCCTTGAAAATACAGATGCACTGTCATAAAATTTCCAAATGACTTGAAATTCCTGAATTATTTTCCTCCCACCTATTTAAGGGTTTATTATGTTACAGGATTTATGCCAAGGTCATCATAACACAGTGTAGACGTTACGACATTTTGGCAATACCAAGCACAAATACAGGCTGGACAGAGTATGGATTGAGAGCAGCCCTGAGGAGAAAGACTTGGGGGTGCTCATTGATGAGCAGGTCAACATGAGCTAGCAATGTGCAAGTGCAGCCCAGAAAGTCAACCGTATTCTGGGCTGCATCAAGAGCAGCCAGCAGGTCAAGGGAGGTGATTCTGCCACTCTACTCCACTCTCATGAGACCACCCCTGGAGTACTGTGTCCAGTTCTGGAGCCCCCAGCACGAGAAGGAGGACATGGACCTGTAGGAGCAAGTCCAGAGGAAGGCTATGAAGATGACCAGAGGGCTGCAACACCTCTCCTATGAAGACAGGCTGAGCGACTTGGGCTTGTTCAGCCTGGAGAAGAGAAGGTTCCAGGGAGACCTTATTATGGCCTACCAGTATCTGAAGTGGGCCTACAAGAAAGCTGGGAATAGGATGGTGGTAATGGTTTCAAACTGGAAGAAGGTAGATTTAGACTGGAAATTAGGAGGAAATTCTTCACTCTAAGGGTGGTGAGACAGAGGAACAGGTTGCCTAGGGTAAGGGGGGTGGATGCTCCATCCCTGGAGGTGTTCAAGGCCAGATTGAGTGGGGCTTTGAACAACTGCTTTAGTAGGAGGTGGCCCTGCCATGGCAGGTGGAGTGGAACTAGATAATCTTTGAGGTCCCTTCAAACCCAAAACATTCTATGATTTTACTGGAGTTTGGAGATGGAAACCATCCCTTGCCATTGATTTGCAAACTAAGTTACACGCTTGAAAAACGTACATTTGCTTTCTCAGATGAAAAAGAGAGGCAATATGGTTGCCACAAACACTTTATGGCGGCAGGTATGGACAACTATTACTATGGGAGAATTGTGCCTCAGTATTTTCCAATCTGGACTTTATTCAGCAAAAATCATCCTGTCTGTATGTCTTTCTTGTGTTTGACATACCCTGAAACCTTTTGAGTGCTTACTGAAATGTAAACAAAGCCATGAAATACCTCAATAATGGCTGTGCTTGACCTCTGGTAAATTATTCTCCTAAATTAAAACTTATTTGAATGAGGAGACCTTGTAGAAAAACATCGAGTAGAGATTTAAAAATGTCCAGGATCAGAGATTCAATCAAAGCCTTTGGTAAGTCATGCTTACCCCTGTACTAGGGTTCCATTACATCCGTACTGCAGTTCTCACTCTGTTTCTCCACTTGAATGTCCTCACACATGTTGTGCTGATTCAGCCATCATCATATTATGCTGCCATCAGTTGCCTGGTTACACAGGCCAACGCTGAACTCAGCAACATCCCCTCAGTAGCCTTCTTTCAAACAGTCACAGAATCACAGAAT
>VZZY01006349.1:323473-369723 GCA_013400335.1 Eurystomus gularis | reverse complement strand
CGCCGCGCCCGGCACGCGTGGGGCTGCGCGTCCCCACGCCGAGAGGGAGGCAGGGCGGCAGGGGCGAGCTGCTGCATCCCCCCCGCCCCGTGCCCTGGGGCGGACCCTCACCACCCTTGCCCTCACCGTCAGCCCCACGCCTGGGCTCCCCCCGGCCCGTCTCCCCATTCCTCTCGTCCCTACAGCAGACCGAAGGCCTGGCAGTGGGCGGGAGGAGGCAACAGAGAGCAAGGGGCTCACCCCACAGCAGGAGGAGAAAGGAGGGGACCGCCCCCCAGCCCGGCCGCCAGCCCGCGGCACACCGAGCATCCTGCGGCGGGGGCGCGCCTCTCCCGCTCCTGGCCTCGCCTTGGTCCTTCCAGTGGCCCTTTCCCACATTTCTGAGGGGCTGTCGTAGAGCTATTGTTGAAAACCAGGTGCGGTTCCACGTCGTGGGGTTGAGAGCCACCTTTCCTGCCATATTCTGGCTGTGCTTCTATAAATATCTAAGGCTTCCCAGGGTTTATCCGCGCCCGGATCCTCTCCGCCAGGGCGCTCCCTCCCTCCCGCTCCCTCCGCAAGTGGGAGTAGAAAGTTTACCTGTGCGGGGAGCAGGGCATGTGGGAGCCTTTCTCTCGTCTTCGGGAGGAATTTTTCAGGCCCCGCAGCTCGGGCTGCAGCCGGACCCGCCCGGGACCCCCGCACCGGCCCGGGGCGGGGGCTGGAACCCCCTCTCCGGGGTCTCAGTTACCCGTGAGAGCCCCTGATCGCAGGAGCCGCGGGGGGAAGCAGGGCAAGGGGAGAGGAGGGCGGATGCCGGGCGAGCCCAGCGCAGCCCCTGTCCCTCTGCCCCCCGCCCCGGGTTGTGCAGGCAAAGCGGAGGGAAGGAGCGAAAGTTGCCCCGGGTGTGTGGCGAGGGGTGCGGGCTGGGCTGCCTGCGCCCCCGGAGAGCCGTNTGCCGCATCCCTGCTATGGGCCCTCCCAGCCGTGACCGGGCCCGGGTTTGGGCAGAGGTAGAGAAGGGCGGATGGGAGCTGGGGAGGGGTCTTGCAGCTTTGATGCTCAGCCGTGGGGACAGGGAGCATGGGCCCTTATCCTCATCTTGCCTTTACCTCCCAGCCTCTCTTGCTCCTGTCTTTACCTGGGACTTGCCTACCCTGCCAGCTTCAGCATGGGCAAAAGGAGATGCCCTCTAATATTGCCCCTGCACCATCAACGACAGCTACCTCAGGTCTTGCAAGCAGTGTGGGAGGGGCAGCTGGTCCCTCCTGAGCCTGAGCAGCCAGGGAGGGCTGGGAATGCAACACCCCCAGCTCCTGGGGCCCCAGTGCTGCCCCACTGCCCAAGGCCTTGGGGAGCAAAGCAGGGATGTGGCACCCTGTGCTGTGGGGTGACCTGGTGTGCCCCAGCTACAGCTCTGGCGAGAGCAGCAGTGTGTGCGTGGGTGCAGCGTGCTCTGTAAGGGGGAGGTGTGGGTATGGGCAATTTTCAAGCGCTCACCCATGCTGCCCCAAAGCAGCAGCTCGTGTTGCCGCTGCATATCCTGGTTTTCTCTGGTCCCTCACTACACCAACTTGTCTCCCAGCCCTTAGCAGGGGTCTCAGGGGATTGGGACAGGATGGGGCAGGTTGAGGGGAGAGTGAGGAAACAGCCTGGAGGTGCTGAGACCTGCTCCAGCTTCCTCTTGGTTCTGCCTTTGGTACACAGGAGCAGATCTCAGCAGGGAAAAGGAAAGAAGCATGGTCAAAGTTGCTGCTCCTCTTCCTGGGGATCCTCAGCTCTGATCCGGTGACACACACCTGCTGCACCAGCCTGGCTCAGCCTGTGCCAGTCCTGGCGCCTCTTATGATCCCTTTGTCAGTGAGACCGTAACTGGGTAAAAGAAGGTGTCAGGAGCAGCCCCCAGCCATCCTGGTTTGGGCAGGGTTCTCAGGATATCTGCATTGATGGCAGAGTTTCACATTGTACCTGTGCATGCAAGAACACAAAGAGATCATGAAGAGATGGAACGTATAGAGCAGAGGCAAAAATCCCAACCCCCTATCCCCATCTAATAATTTCAGCTTCAACTTGTTTTATCCTCATTTTGGATTACCAGCTGCCCCTAGATATAAATGCCCTATCAACCTATGAACCACAGCGTCCTATCCCCAAACCCTTGCCTATAGGGGGACAAGGTGGCACCATTAATTTCTGTGGTTCTATGTCTGTTGGAGCTCAGCTGGGGCTGTTTCTTGTGCTTGGTTTGGAAGAAGGCAGGTGGACCTCATCTCCAGTGCCAGAGCCATTCTGCGCTAGTGCATGGAGCTGTGCTTGGATTCCCACGCTGGACTTGCGTTGCCTGGGCTGGCACTGGGAATTGGTGTCTCTGCAGCACCATGTGGGAGGTCTGGATTTGATTCCCAGTGCTGTTTTCTCATTCCTCCAAGCTGGCAGAGGATGGGAGTGCTGTACAGACAGCGCTGCTTGTCTCTGCAATGGGCTCCCTTCCCCGCTCCTGTCTTTTGCTCCTTAGGATGCGCAAAAGCTTCCTGTGAGATAGTTGAAGCTGAGGGCTGGTCCCTAGAGGTTTAATCTTCTTGGCCTTTAGGGAGGCCACAGCTCTACTCTGCCTGTACTTATCAGCGTGGATTGGTGGACAGTGGGGAAAGAGAGTTACCTTGCTGATGGAGAATATGCAGAGGGTTTTAAAAATATTTTTGTCTTTTTTTTGTGCAAGCCACAATTTGTCACAAAGAAATTGATTAGTTAATAGGAGAGATGGACCAGAGGATCTTTTTGAGAGAGATAGCTTCATTATGATTGCCTAATCTACAATGGAATTCTTGTAGTATCCACTCTGCCTGACATCAGGACTTTAGGACTGCGTGATTCTTTTGCAGTTCTGTGATTAGTCTTCTTCAAGATATATTTACACTTGATAGAAAAGCAGTGAGTGGTTGGGAGAAACATGGCTGATAAGTTACCTCCTATTGCCCTGATCTGTCCTCCACCCACCAGTCCACAAGAATTCTTTAAACCACAGTGAATCAACTTACTAAGTTGCATCGCCGCAGTCAGATAGACTAGCTACTGCCCTGTGTGCCTCCCTGCATAAGACGAAATGGCAGTTTGAAGATCGCAGCACTGAAATATGTGGAAGGGGAACCAGAGGAAAATAAGATACCTAAAGCTAAGCATGGCCCTCCTGCTACCACTGCTTTGTCCCTTCTTCTGAGTCTTGTGTTTCTGCTTCAGCTAAGTGCATCACACTGGTAACTAAAAAGACCATTTCTCCAGCCACGAAGGGCGTTCCACCATAACTCTGACTTATCCATCTCACTTGTCTGTTAATCCAAAGACAGGAGAGGAGGTTCCTGGCAGGTATGGACTGGGTCTTGCTCTGGCAAAACTGGTGGCATAGTGCTAACTACCTGGGAACCAGGACACTGACCCAGCAGGGTTAAATGTCAAAGCTACCTTTCATGTTGGGGAAAAAAAAATTCCAGATGAACCCACCTTTTATAATTCAAGTGCCCATGGCTTCCTTAAACTGCAAACCACCAGCTCCCAGCTAAAATCGTGCATCAGCATGTGACCAAGTGCATGGTGGTGATCTGTGCAAACTAGGCAGCATACCTCCATGCGCCTGAGGTCAACTGCAGAGAAAAAAAACCTTGCTGTGTGCTCAGAAACAAATATGTGACATTAGGCAGTGTGCAAACTGTTCTGTGTTCAAGTCAATTCCAACCATGGATAATTTGGACCTCTCAAGGCAAGGCTGCTTTTTGTGTAGAGTTTTCTTAGCAGCAGGAGAGAATGCTGGCTCTGGGCAGAAGAGACTGGCTTCTCTTTTTTTTTTAAGTTTTACACTGAATATACTTAATATGATGGGGATGAAAATATTGATATTTCTGTACTCAGGGCCACTAAAGAAGGGGCGAGGGAAAGCATACATATTCTGAGACTCACTGTCAGCTGATACTTCCTAATACAGAGGGTGTTGCAGACCATAAAGTATGCTGAGTGTCTCTTCCCTTTCTAACACAAGCAATCAAAGACCATGTTTCAGAGCCACCGATATAGATGGATTGATTAAGCATCTGGGAGAAAAGAGAAATTTTGAATGAGAATGTAGTCACTGGCTCAAAGTTAAAGGTGTATTAAGCTGAGACCTCTGCAGCATTCACTTCCTATACTTCTAATGCCATCTGCAAGGAAGATTCAAAACTGAACAGAGTCACTGAAAGTGGCTCAGGTGAAACGTTAGGTTGCCAGCTCTGTGTACTGAAGATGATTCTGTATTCCCAGAGCACACATAGTGTCATTAATACTGGTGTGCATGGCTGTGCTGAAACATTTTTAGGGAAGAAAAACTTTTAGGGGAAAAGTGGGAATTTGGTCTTCATGGTCTGTTTGGTGGCTTGTATCTGCGGATTGCTCATCCACAAAAACAGGTGTAGGGCCACTGGTTTATCTAACATGAATAATCCATTGAACATCATTCTGTTCCTTCTGCTCAACACTGGCGTGCTAGGCACGTAGGAGCTCACGTCCACTCTCTGTTTGACAAACTCCCTAAGATACTTCTCAAGGTAGCAGTCAGCCTACACTACTTTGTCCCTGTGTATCTATCTAGTTGTAAAATGGGAACTGGTCTATTTTACTACACTCCCAGTCTGGATTTGAACCACCTGTCAAGAAATGAATCACTCTAGCTGCCACCATCTTCTACTGGACTTGTTATCCAGCCCGTGTGTGAGCTCTGTATGCAATCCTCATTTGTTCAAAACAGTGAAAGCATATGTCTAACACCGGTTAAGCCCTGCTTAGATAACTGCATTTCTGTTGGGGGCTGCACTTCTAAGAGAAGGAAGGACTGGGGAGAGTGTGGGGGAGGGAACAAAGACAATGATCACACATCAGGGAAAACAAGACCTGTAAAGAAAGGTTGGGAAAGCCAGGCAAGCTCAGTGTAGAGAAAAGCCAGCTGTGGGTGGATACCTAACTGTCTGCAAATACATAAAAGACTGTTACAGAAAGAGGACAGGGGCCAATTATTCTCATTAGTCACTGAGGACAGATCAGGAAATAAATGAATTTAAGATGAAGCAGAGAGAATACAGATTAAACATCAAATTAAATGTTTACTGCAATAATGACTTAATGACAGTAGAAGATTCTGATAAACGTGGTAGAATGGCTGTGACTGAAGATATTTAAAGCTAGATGTAGGTGCTGAACTATCAGGATTTAGTATCTAATAAAGTCTGTCTCCAGTGAACCATAGATCATGATATTTGCATGCATAACCAAACAACTTTGGAAGAAAGATAGTGAGATTGATCTGTTCTGTGTGCAGGAGGGAGAGACTGACTGTCCCATTAGAGAACACCCTCCTCACCCGAGTGGATTTGGCCCTATGCTCTACATCTCATATGGTACCTGTAGAGGTCAACATGACAGTATTGACTGGTCGATCAGCTTGAGCATAGTGGGAGTTCCCCAAAGGTGTCTGGGTTTCAAAACCTCTGGTGTATTGTGACAGCATGTCCTGTCCTGGGGGTCAGCTAGAGCTTCAGTATAGAATTCTGTGCAGAAGAGACGTACAAACCTGTCCCATGTGAATGATGCTTTAGCATTTGCAAGCACCGTTCTTGAATCCTGGGATAAATTGGCCTGTTCTAGATTGAGGCCATGTCCCTTTCACTAAGAAGCTTCACTTGTCTGTAGCCATCAAGGTTTTACACTATCACAGTATCTGAATAGCTAGTGTGCCAAAACCCGATACTGCGAGGGGAGGTGATGTACATCATCATATATTGAACGATGTGAAAATAACACTTTGCTATTTCATTATGTCATTCTTTTGTCTTGCAAGATGAGCTACAGTTTGAAGGTGCCTTCTGTTTACTCACCTTTGCTGCTTCCAGAAGATATAATGGGATCTGGGGAGCCATGAGCATCATGGTTTCTGAGAATCATTACTTTACTAGCCAGCCTTCACAGTTGCATCTCTCTGTGCTGAGTTGGAGGAGCATGGTTCTGTGCATGGTTGGGGTTTGGATGGGCAGCTCTGTTAATGGATTCAAAGAGGGGTCTTCCTACTTTGAGTCAGTAGAGCTTCCCCTGCCAGTAGCTGTCAGAGCTGAAAGTGCCATTTTGAGACTGTGAGTTTGGCCAGCAGTGGGAATGTGCTGTGTGGCCTAAAGCTTATGCCAGTTTATGACCTTCTGTGCATCAGCAGAAATAGCGACTGTGGTACAACTTTGCTCATGGATTACTCTATTTTTTTTGAGAGCAACAAGCATGTAATCCTGACCTCTGGTGTTTTTTGTAAGAATCAGCTGTTTTCTATACAAATGTCTAGGACAAACTCAAACTCAAATGGAGGAAATGACATGATAAGCTCTCTTTTTTTCATTATACTTGGATATAACATTTTTATTTCACCTCTCCTCCTAATCTCTTAGTTAGGGTTGCCATGCACTGTTGAAGAGCTAATGTGCACAACTCTTTCATGTGGATGTAATTTCTTGCATGTATGACCTCTGAAGAATTTGGAGGATTTTGCAAAAGGAAACACATCTAAAACTTACTAAGTTCACTATTTCAGAACAGACTATCAGGTGAGATGGTTACTAAGAGCCAGCTGAGACAGATAATATTTGGTGTCATGAACCCGCTGATAATTTACTAGCACAAATGCCATGTCCTACATCATAGCTGAGTGCCTAATGAACAGAAAATTGTTTTCAGGTGATAGGCATAATAGCTTAATGATAGCTGAAGATAGCAGTGGCTGTGCACACCTCCAGCTGGCGGTTATGAACAAGACACGGGGGGATGTGGGTAGGTGAGAGGTGGTAGTCTGCCATAACAAGGGACCGTGGTTTCCTTTTATCAAATGGGACTTCTGCTCCTCCAGGATCCCCAGCTGAAAATGAGGTCCTGGAGATAGATAGTGGCTGTTTGGAACATGAAAGGTGAAGTGCCTAAATGAATACCATCTGGAAATGGATTGCAGAAGACCTGCTAGGAGCCTAAAGCTGGCTCTGATTTCAGGGGCAATCCAAAATCTTCACATCATCTGGGGACAGGTGGTTTTGAAGCCTGTGCAGTGAGAAGAGTGGCTCTGCTGCTGCATGGAAAGGTGTAGGGGTGCTGCTAGCCACTCCAGGAGGAGGATGGAGAAAGAGTTGCTGCTGTGAATCTCTTTGTGCCAGGTAAAGTAGGATGTTAATTAATTGTACAGACTGGATTGCCGAGGAATTTCTGTCACAGGACTCTGCTGAGAAATGCATTTAAAGTGTGTTGTGTCAGAGGAAATGCACAAAAATGCACCAGCTCACGGCTACTCACACGTAGGCATACGCTTGCATGGAAAGCACACAGGAGGGATCTGCATATCCCTGCACCCCTCTCTCTCCTCCTCTATAATTCTCTGTTATCGCTGGCTGCTGTAGTCAGTGGCCCGAACATCTCAGGGGAGATTCCCTTGTGTCAGACGTGTTTCAGCAGAGGCAAGCTGAAACATCAGAGGCTGACAATCCCCAAGGGAGAGACTAATGAAAGCGACAGAATGACATAATCTGTTCTCACAATCTCTCCTCTTCAGCTCGCCGCGTTTTTGGTGCAACTTGAAATTACCCTTTAATTTATTACTGAAAAGGTGGATATTATATATAATTAAAATTGCAAAGATAGCATCCTGAAATGTTGAAAGTCAAAGTATAAAAGCAGCTTGGATGTGGTCTGAGGTACCACGTATTTGAGTATTCTGAGAGGAGGCTTTTAAGACCCCATCTGGAAGTAACAAAGTGTTAAATGCCACAAAAGCATAAATGGTATCTCAGAAAAGACATTGCCATCATTTCATTACATGATGGGGGGCCTGTACTCTAAACAGGAGGAGATAAAGACTAAGTAGCTTAGAAAAATAGGATATCTGTGGGATGGCTGCCTTGAAAGATCCATTGACTCTTACAGAAAGCTGTCTTTGAATCCCAGAAAGTTTGCAAACTTTCAAACCAGGGATTCACAGAGAGCTTTAAGGATCATGCTTTATACATTTTAATTTGCACCATTTCAATGGGGAGTAAAGGGACTAAAAGGCTTTCTGAATTTCAGGGCTGGGAGAACTTTGCAGGAGCTGAGTGCCTGTGCCTCAGCACTCTCTGAAGCAGAAGCTGGATGCCCACAGCAGGTGTCTTACATGAGCAACCTTTTCTATGCAAGTTTTTTTTTACCGGAGGGAGGAAAATCTTTCAGAAACCAAGAGCTACACAATAGAAAATGAGTGTTGGTTAATGACATACCTTGCCTTAATACTCTTATACTTTCTTTTTGTTAGGACATTGAGGTGAAATCAGGTTCCTTGTTCACAGCTTGTCAGAGAAATCCTTGACTTCAGCTTTTGAAGTTAGAGATGGTGATAAAGGTTTTTGACAGGAGAGGTTTGTAACAGAGTGAACATGGCAGGAAATGGGTTTACTACCCCCCACAAAAAAATTAATTTTGTAGATTTTGTTAGTTCTGCACTGAAATTAATTAGAGCATTTGATGCGTTTTCATGAAAAACCAAAGAAAAGCCCAGAATGGCTAGCAGCCTGGTAAGCAGAAAAGTATCTGGGGCTTGGGTGACGCATTCCTATTCTGCATACTTTGTAGTGGGGACTTGATCCCAAGGCTGTCCTAGCCAACATGAGGGCCCAGACTACTGGGTCCTCTGCAGTAATGCTTTCTCAGTTGGAGCTTTTCCAGTTGGAGCTGTTCTACTTTATATAAATGCCTATTCATTGTGCTGGAAAGGGAGTGCTCTAACAAATGGGCTGTGGAGGTAGTCTGTTTCTTTGGCCCGATATAAAGTAATTACTTATTTAAAGGGAAATGACTTCAGCATGAAAGAAATGGAGAAGCAGGCTCCATAGCCCAGAGGCTATGGAGTCCTCTGAGGTACAGGAGACATGGGAGCTAATTCTCCTTCCAAATTAGGTGATGCAGGTTTGTTCTTGTTCTGCTTCGGATGCATTTGTATTTCTGAGTGACAACAAAATGTTTCATTTAGTATCCAGCTTCAGTGCTAACTCCAGGTGGGAGAAAAAGTGACAGGAGGAGGTGAATTCCCAGGGGCCAAAGACCTGATCCTCAAGCAAATGCTCTTAAACCAAGGATGAAGGATGAGATCTGTAGAGACTCTGTGACAGGAAACCAGAGTTACTGCTTCAAAGAAATTTTTTATCATTTCCCATAATGTGCAGGTAGCTCTTTAAAGTAGTCCTCAGGTCTTTAAAATCAGTTGGGATTTTCATTCCTGCAGTTCATATCCCTCGATATATCCCCTCTTGTTGATTATACATTTGCTTTTATGAGCTTGGTGAGATATTTGACCTCTATAGGGAAAGGGGATTTTTTCCAGAAGCTAACACTAGCTATGGGAGACTTGTTTCCAGAAGATCTCCAAGGAGGCAGTGGAGAAAGAGGGAGGGTCCTTTGAAGGGCAATATAGAGCAGGAGCCCTATGGATGTGCTCCAGTTTGTCCTCTGGAGAAGCTAATCCCTGTTGACTATAAAGGCAGCCTACACAGGTGAGCTTCCTGAAGGCTTTTAGGTCTCTCTTGTGTATTGTGTGTATGCATATACATATGATGTACAGGGTTGGGGACTGGAAAAAACAGGGGTTGTTTTAAATTATCCCTCTTTCACCACCCAGTTTGGAAAACAGTCACAATCCAGGAGGAATCCAAAGTCTCCTAATCCCTGGTCCTCTGTCTTGTATTTTTCTACTGCAAGAAAAGTGGCTACCTGATAGTCCATCTCTTTGAACGTGAAGGCCTGGAGATCCCTCAGTCTGGGTCTGATGTAAATGGTTTCCAAACATGATTTGAATTAGCAAGAAACAGTAATGTCCACGTAGCTCAGCCCAGCCACAATCTCTGGGCTTCTGAGACCTTAATCTCAAAACAGAGAGCGGCAAGTGGGCACATGAGGTCCCTTGATGTGACCAGGTATCATAGGGCTGGTCTTTGGCACCCCATAGAGAACTGTTGCCTAGGATGCTGCAGGAAGGCTAAAGAGAGATGGCCAGGGCTTGCTTCTTCTATAGTCACTGTGTCCCGTGAGGGAGCTGGTGTAAGAATGGCATTTAATTATACATCTTTGTACATCTTTGCTTTCATGCATTTAGAAGTTTTGCCCATCTCCACCAAGGCAGATGTTTCATAAGAAAATGTTGCTTGCATGATGAAGCATAAAAATCAAACAAAACAGAAAATTAGAGAGAAGGTTTGCCCCAGCAGGCTAACTGTGTCCTTTTAAGTGCACAGGGAAAAACAGAAATCTGTGTATCTTTTCTGACATGACTTCTATGCTACTGCAGTTCGGCAACTGTGGCAGGACAAATTGCGATATGTACCTACACAAGGGTTCAGCTGCAGCCCAGAGGCCAGATCCGCTGTCCCTTTGAAGCCGAACATAATCTTGGCATTGGCTGTGGTGAGGATTGGATTGACTTTGGGTGTCTGCTCTGTGGTACAAGACACAGGTTTGCAATATTTCTTTGAATCAACTTCATTTCAAAGTATTATTATTACCAACAGGTAAACTTGTTCCCTTTTGTCATCTGAGGAAAATCTTAAAGAGCTATTGAGGTACTGTCTAGGTTGCTGTTTTGATGCCTGCAATGAATGCTGCATAAATCCTCGATGTTAGCTGCATACAATAGGTGCTATTTTTTGTCTTTGTACCTTATGATTTCCTTGTCTTTCAGGCATTGAATGACGTGATTTTAAGGATAGCAACAGATTAATCAACATTTCTTTTACTGTATAAATTTTCAGCTGTTTTCTTGATCACCTAATGTATTGCTTTTCCTGCAGTATAAAACAGCAATAAGTACAGACTCTTACTTCAGTTTTGGGATCAGATTAAGTTGTGTTGAGTTCCTTCCCCAAATCCTCATGGACTGTGCCTGGAGGAGAAAAATCAATGACTCTCTGGTAAGAACTGCTTAAAATGGCTGTATTTGGCATAGCTGAAATTTCCATTTGAACAGAAATTGAGACTTTTAAAGAAACCTAACGGTATTTTCTCATAATCTAAACAACTTTGAGAGAGTAATATAAAATGATGGTTTAAAAGTTGCAGGACAAAACTTGATATAAAATCATAAAACTTGATTTTCCTATCAGAGATCCAGAGGGAGAGAAAAAAAGAGTTAAAGACCTAAATTCCATTTAAAATTCCTAATTTCCTTTATTATAGGATGTCTAAATATTTAATGAACTTAAAGGAGATGGCTGAAAGACAGTGTTTGGTCCAATGCTCCTCCTGGATATGACAAATCTAGATGTTCTTTAGGTGAAGCCTGGGGGTTTAGAGAAGTTCATATGCAAAAGACTCAGCTTGAACCTTGGCTTTACTGAAATGCCACATTTATTACACTAGCTAAAGAAATACAGAACTTGGATAAAAGCATCCAGAAATAGTCCATTCAATGAAAGCTCAGCATAGCAAGGCAAATTACACTTGGAAGCACCAGGTTAAGCTGTGTCTCTTACTATAACTGGAAATGAAACATCATGCATTCATACCAGTAAATAGAACTTACTGAGGAACAGCCATACAAACTTGAGCAGCACTTGCAGTGCACTGAATGGACTGAGTTCCTTGGTGCAAAACTGGAGGGCTTAGAGAAGATGTAATTGAGAATTTTCTCATTGCTTGCTAGAGCAAGATGGTAAGAGCCATGCTAAGATTTTTCTTGGCCATACTCAGCTCCTAGTTGTCTGAAGCCAAGCTGACCTTCTTCATCCTGGTTGAGCTGGTCTAGTATATGCTGATCAGCATTTGGCAGAAAGTGCTCATCCTTGGTCTGTGCCAGGAGATACAGTCAGGTGGTTTGACTGGAGCTCCTCTCCTCTAGATGTATGCATAGGTCTGATCTTCCTTTTCAGGCTAAAAGCACCCCAAGATCTTGTAGACTAGTCTCCTGCAAGGAGGATTCATGGGCTTCAAGTAAGGGCAAAGTGTAGCAAATGAGAGAGGTGTATGTGTGCATCTGCACCATCTCACATTTTCTGAACATCCAGAAGATGGATACTCTGCACTTTTGTACTTTGATTCAGCCCACTTTTTGTTTTCCCTCTGCTCAAACTGATCCTGTTACTGGTAGCAAGGATCTTTGTGGTGGTGCTAACAACTGTCATAAATCCAGCCAATTCACATGTGTTGCAGCTTTTCAAGTGACTTGAGTTGTGCTAAGCTTCTTCCCTCACTTCTTTCTGTTGGCACATGAGACCGGAAAGTTAAGCAGAAAACCTTCTCTTGCTGCTGGTGACGAGGAAGTGGGCCGACATGGGTCATGAGAATAGATGGTGGCAGATTTATACACCTCATTGGACTTTCACTGGCAGTAAATTGCGTTCTGGTCCTGGGAAAGTCTGGACCATGAGGGACTGAGAGAACTGACTCGTAAATTTACCTGCACTAGCAGTACATATGCGTGGGGAAGGGTGAGAGGGGGTAGCTGATATTTTATTTTCCTCTGCTTTCTGGGGAAAGGGAAACTGGTGCTACAGCCTCCTTGGTGTGGGTAGTTGTGCCCCTCTTCATCTGGGGCCCAGAGCAGAGAGGGCACAGGCACAGCTAGAGGCACAGTGGCAAGGGCCACTGACCCACTTTATTTAGATTGCTGAGCTGCAACTGCCTTGTGGCTAGCAGAAGCAGGACTGCGCTGAGCAACATCTCCCCTGCGGAGCTTAGCAACTGTGAAGGCGATCAACACTACCCAGAGCTAGCTCTCCATCCACTCCCAACCCTGCAGCACCCCACCTTCCCCTAGCTCTTCGGTCCTCTTCCCTCCTCCTCCAGGGTGGACAAGCCTAACTGGACTTCATGCCATCACTCCCGGTTCAGGGTCAGGACAGCCCTGCGGGCAAAGGGTGTGGCTGGAGGGCAAAGCCACCCTGTCTCTGTGCCTTTGAACTATTATGCGAGCTGTTGGAGGCTCTGATACCTGTAGGGTTGCTGGTGTGGTGGGGCAGGGGAAGAGTTTTGGAGGAGGTTTCAAGGGTGCAAGGTTTGGAGGAGGAGGAAAGGTTTTTTCTTCTGCATCCTAAAAAGTTGTCTTTGCACCTAGGTCCTGCTTCTGTGACCGGTCCCTGCTCAGCAGCATCTGGAGTGCTTTGCACCAATGTGATGTCTTGCAGGAAGGCATTTAAGGAGCCTCCTCTCTATCCCCGCTTTGCGATGGAGGAGGAGGGGAGCTTTTGATACCACTCTTCAGGGGAAGCTGATGTGGAGGCTATTAGGAAGGTACCATGCCCTCTTTGAGGGTGCGTATGGAGAAAGGCAGTATACAGAAATGTACCCCAGTAGTGATACATTTCGATGATGCTTAATCAGCACCTGCCCAGTACTTCCAGCTATTCTCACAGGGCTTTGCATGGGTCTTCAGGGCCCACTGCTTTTTCAGAGAGCAGCAGGACCTGATGCAAAGCTGACACGCGGGGGCACAATGTTGATACACCACCAAAGCTGAACTGCAGAGTTTGAAAACCCTTTGGCAGTTTCCGTTAAGGGACTGATGCTGGGGACAGGCATGTGAAAAATCTGTATTGTCTAGTGAATTTAGGGATGTGCCTGGACTTTACTGTTGATGACAAACCCCGCACCTTTTACTTTGTGAGAGTATTTCCATTGGAAATCAAAGAGATTTGAGATATATAGCTGGCTAAGCAGTCATACCTCAGAATAGGATTTGAGGATTAACAGAGTGGATAATAAATTGAATAGTAGGAGTTAAAATCAGACTGCACTTGGAAAGAAAGCAGAGATGAGAGGTACACCCCTGGAAAGCAGTAATGCCAGAAATAACACTGGGGTTACACCAGTTAGCAAATGAGATATGGGCTTGCAATACAATGCGGCAGCAAAGAGGCTGATGCGATTTCTGGATTGCATAAACAGAAGCATTGCATCTCGGAGCAGGGAAATATTTTCTACGTGTTTCTAGTCATGTTTTCTTCATCTGCCTGCTCTGAGTGTACCTAGGCTATTGAGTTCATTTCTGGAGAACTCAGTGCCCCAAAGATGGCAGCAAATTAGAACAAATTCAGTGGAGCAACAAAAATGATTAAGATGCTGGAGGGATTGATCTAAGAGGGAAGATTAAAGTAACTAATTACATTTAGCTTGGCCAAATGACAATTAAAAGAGAGATGTGATGACTGACTTAAAGTGTGTGCTTAAGAATGTAAACACAGAGGAGAGAGAAAGAGAACAAGGGATTGTTTGGTTCTGTCAAAGCAGCTGTTGGTTAGGTGCCTGGTCTGCACTGCTAAGGAAGTTGTGTAGAAGCCTAACCAGAACCAAAGGAGAAGTTGCTGTAACCAAAAAATAGCAGCAAACTGAACAAAAGGAAGCACTGAATAGACAGCACAGGTACCCACTGTGGAGTGTGGCAGAGGCTAAAGTACCATTCCCAGGGAAGCGCTGGTAGAATCTGAATGAAAGTAGCCCTAGGAGCTTTGCTACAAGGAGTATCCAAAATCCTCCAGAAGAGGAGGGAAAGGATGCAGGGTTCCTGCAGGAGTCCTCCCCTTCCAGTTTGCAGGACCCGTAGATCATTTCTCCCCATCCTTTTAGCTGTGATTGTGTAGTGTTGCATCCATGTCAGGGTGTAGAGTTTTTAAAAAGGTAGTTTGCAGGCTGGAGGGGGAGCAAGCAAGGGGATAGAGCAGATGACAGTAGACATTAAGTCCTGTAAGCAATGCTAAGAGAGCAAGGCATGTTCAGTCTAGAGGAAAGATAACTGTGGGTGGAAACCTGTCTGCAAATCCATGAAGGACTATTATAAAGTGAAAACAAGGGCCAATTATTCTCTTTAGTCACTAAGGGCAGATCTGGAAGAAAGTGGGCCCTTAGCTGAAGCTGGGAAAAGCAGGATCCATGTGAAGGAGAAGCCCAAGTGTTGGGTGACAAGGAGGCTAGGAGAGGGTGGGGGAATTGCTGTGAGTATAGATTCCCAGGGATGACATTAGACACTCACTTATCAGGGGGTGCCATCAGGAAACCAATCTGTTTCAGCAAGATTTCACATGATTTCTTAGTCTTTAAAAGGCCGTTGATCTTCTAAACAAGCCAGTGCTGTGGTGCTTTTTTCTTGCAGGTTATTTGTCCAGGACATGTTTGTTAATGATTCTGCTGAATTATATTTTCTTCTTTGATTATGGATCTGTTTGAATCTCTGATCTTTGTCTTTTGCAATGGAGGGACTACAAATGGAATGCACACTTTTTATTAAAAAAGCAATGAGGAGCTAGTTCCAACAGAGTGTGGATTACCTGGGATTTTTTTACTCTTTCAGTGTGAATCTTTTTTAAAGTATAAAATAGCTTAATTAGCTTTTTAAAAAAATCTCTGTGCAGCACTCTTTCTCCTCGTTTTGACAGGCATGGGAAAATATAATGAAGCAAGGGCTTTTATCACAGTGTTTCTCACCCTATTGCCCTTAAGAAATTCTGCACATTTTTTCACATAAAGTCCATTTTAAGATGCTAGGAGGCTATTCTATACCTGGAAATGTTAATTTCCTGATCTGCTTTTAAGACTGAGCGTGTTTCCAAGTGAAATGAAGAGGTGAGGATAAGAAACAGAGCCATGAGCTGATGCAGTATCTCAGCTGGTGCTTCCAGTTGCTCTGGGTAAATGGCTCTGTCAAGCTTGATGTGAAGAGCATCCTAAATTTGTTCTTTTGTGATCCCTGTTTGGAAAATAAATGTTTCAGCTTAGTTCCCTGTATGACAGTGATTGTGTCCCGGTGACACAGCTAGTTCCCGGGCAATTTTAAGAGGGAGTTCAAAGACTGACAGGAGCCCAGGATCAGAGAAAGAGGTTCTTGCTATAAACTTGGAAAAGCACCTTTGAAGGCAATGGCTGAAGCACTACATGCAAGCGGGACTGTGCTACAGGGAAGACTCGTCTTGTGGTAAAGGTGTCAGCAGGATCCTGCATCTGACTTTTCCATGCATTGGCTATTATTCAGTTAATCAACAGCTGTGGCCAGTAAAGTAATTTCCCTTCCCTGCCTCAGCAGTTTATTCCTGCAGTAGTTCAGTAGTCTGGCAAACCCACCTTCACTGCTACTCGAGAACAGCATGTCAGGCTGTTGACTGGAGTGGCTGAAACACAAGCACATGTCTCCTTCTGCCTTGCCAGCTACAGGCAGTACCTCCCCATGAGCGTGGCAAGCTGGCATTGAACAAGTCTTAAACAGTAGCAGGGTTTGTCAGAGCCCATGAGCAAGTCACTCAGCATATCTGTTCATCTGTGAACTGGGATGATGGACATGCACAGCATACAGCTGTATTCAAAAGTCACACTTTCTGTTGTGTTTGTGAGGCGCCCTGAGACTTTTCAGCTGATGACGCCATAGAAAAATACTTACTCTTTATTTGGTCTTGACTTTCAGAGCTCTACCCTTGGCATTCTTTAGTGATTTGGCACTTACTGAAAGAAATAAAGTAAAAGCATCATACAGAGTAGAAAAACACTTCACAAAGCATAATTCTGATGAAGTCAGCTACTTGAACAGCTGCGATAGGGACAGGGAAGCAGCCAGAAATACAGAAAGGGGAATGTGATGGGAGATTCATGCTGGTGAATACCAGCCTATGATGAGTATTGCAACATCTGTGCCTAGAGAAGATCTCAGTGCGCAGTGCTGTGTTACCCGTGAAGCCTCATCCCAGACTTCCAAGGCTCTGCAGCCAGTGCTAAATTTGCAGATATCCTGTGTGATATGGGATTTTGCATACAGTAAAATCCCATGTCCTCTGTGAAACAAGTATGAGGCCTGTTGCTTTTCTCAATATTTGTCATATCTTTCCACTTACATATTCATTTATCTATCTATTTATTTATTAATTTTTGGAAGTCAGCTGCTGGGCTCAGGCAGTTTGTGACTTGCCAATATCAGTGCAGTGAGTCAACCACGTGCCCTGGACCTGTAGAATCCTTAGGAAGAACTGCACTCCTGTTGCTGGTGTATTTATTGGGTGATGGTGAGGAACTTGGTCTGGCGCTCCGTATATCAGAGCAGATTATTTCTACATTTAAGTTAGATTGGAAAATTTAAAATGTTACATTATACCTAAATACATAAATAACCCCCCAAAACACCTTCATTCTTGAATTGAGTTGAACAATACAAAATGATTAAGAAGAAAGTCTGTTTCTTTCCCCAGAGTATCTCTGAGTCGCCAGGTTTGTCTCTGAGTCAGAATGGAGTTGTAGTTTGAAACTGCAAAAGCTTTGCCCAGACATAATCCTTCTCCTTTGCAAAGCTCCAAGAGGTGGCTGTTTGGGAGCACAGACTCAGTTCAGACCCTGGCTCAGGGACACCAGAGCTAACACATTCAGCAGCCACTCTGAAGATTGTGTGGGTAGAGTCAGCAAAGTTGGAGCCCATGCTGGATGTGCAAACATGCTCATGCATATGCTCCTGGTAACAGCTGGTTCTCCTGTTGTCCTCTCACTATGCTGTAGTGACAGCTGATGAGGTTTCCTACCCCAAAGGGCTGCATACCTGCATGCACCCCGCCAGCCCTGCTGTGCTCTCATGTGCTGGCATTAGCAGACACATATACAGGATGTTCTGACCTGCTTCATGCTCTACAAATGCTAGAAGCTGATTGCTGGAAGCAGCCTTTGGTCTGCTTGCAGATTGACTTCAGGGATTACATGCAAGCAAGTGTGGACCATTAGAGCTGCAGCCTCAATGTACCACAGTTCTGCCTGACTTTATAGTGCTTGAGAGGCATGAGATCTTTGCAGCAGTGTTGTAATTTCTGAAGAGAACACTCAGCATATCCACCTTCCACTTGTTTCTAGCTTGCACTGGGAGCCAAAGCACATAGGCTGTGTCTTTCCTGCCATCTATTTCTACTGTTGTTAATATCCATTGATAAGTTTTTTCCCTGCACCATGCTGCAAGTTTGAAAGGTTGATGGCACCCAAGGTGAATCACTACATGTTGATATATTTACTTTACCTGTTGCTCTGTAGAAGCCTGAGATCCAGATACTGAGGTTTCAACGGCTCCCTGCCAATCAGATTAAATATTTAGCAGCAATAGGTTCTGGGCATCACATTCCTGACAGTGTATTTCATGCATCATTTGCCGTAAACATTGGGAGATTTTTAGCTACCGCTTACAAAGTAACTCCCTTTCCACACTCTCTCTCCCATCCTTATATTCTCTTCTCACTATCCCTCTCAGTTTTCACTTTGTTCTTGTCCTCACTTTCTCTGTTCTGCTGTTTCCTTCCCCTTAGCTTTTCCCATCTTTCACTGATCATTGCTCATTGGTGTGTGGTTGTGTACATTGCACCTGGAATGGATGTCAGCCTGTGATGGAGGAGTGGAGGCACTGACTGCACCTAACCGAGTATTCCCACCTCCTCAGAAAAGCACATACACCTAGAGGAGGATGCAGGCTGATGGTCATTTTGGGGAGTGGGTACCCCTTGATAGGGAAGCACCCTGTGGACAAGAAAAGGGAAAGCATCTCTCTGATCCCTCTCTCCATGGTGCATCTTATCTTTCTGCAAGCTCTATCTGCTTTGCTCTTGACATGTCTCAGCTGCTTTAGGACTGTGACTACGGGGCAGCACTTTTCCTTTTAGCCTTTCTGACTGTAATCTTCGTAGGAGAGTAATGCATGGACTCAGTCATGCAACTGAAAGCATGGTCATATCCACCCCTATGCAGTCACCTTGTCCTTGTATGGTTTTCATATGAGTTTTCAGGCATGTCGCGGTCAGGCGTGCAGAGGTCCAACCACCTCCCAAAGGGAGAAGGGTTGAAGGCAAAGTGGAATATCTCCCCACCAGGCTCGCAAGCAGACACAGAGACCGAATGAGTATTTAACAAGTTTATTACTAAATATATTCTAATAAAACCTTATTTACTCTATGGAAATATTACGATATTAAAGAACACCACGCCCACTCATTCACTCCCTCTCTCACCCACCGAGAGATAAGGGCAAATAAGGACTTAATTATGTCAAAATACGACCTGTATGTGTGGATGGTGCGTGTGTGTGCGTGCATGTGTCATCATCTGTCCTTTCGGCGTTCGGCGATGGTTCCTGTGGAACGGCAACGATGCCTGACCGGCAGACCTGGACTGTTTTGATGATGTCAGCAGCTTCTAGCTTTTCGGTGCAATTGGAGTTTCTCTCTCTCTCTCTCTTGCTCTGTCTCTCTCTCTCGCCCTCCGACGGTGGCGTCGGCTTTAGTTTTTCAGCGCAGTTTCTTCGGTGTAGCTTTTCTGGCAGCGCGTCTTTTCTGGCAGCACAGCTTTCGGTGCAGTTTCTTCGGCACAACTTCTTCTTCAGTATGGTGCTCCCAGCTTGGAGCGGCTTTTTCTGGCAACGTGGCCTTCTGCAGCGGCTTTCTGCAGCACGCGGCTTCCAGGGGCCTCTTGTTGCAATTTCTTCTTCTTGCTGCAGCTTGCAGCTTTTTTTCTGGATTCTTTCAGTTTTGGCTCGTGGCGGCGGCTCACGGCAGTGGCAGCGATTGTGCAACTCAGGGCCGGTGGCGGCTCACGGCTTCTTTCTCTCCCCCGGATTCCTAGAGCAGTGGGAGTCAGCAGTTCTGCCCAGCAGCTCTCCGCGGCGGCTGCTCCCTCCTTTCTGGCTGCTTGGTTTCTTCAGGGGGCTGCGCTGACAGCTCAGTTCAGTTTCCCCCCCCTCCTCCTCGCTCCTCTCCGGCAGCGGCGGAGGGAGGTGGGGGGCGCGCTCGGCAGGAGTGATGTGCTCCCTTTGTGCAGTGAAGCGGAAAAGCGAAAGTTTGTTTTCTTTTTCGATATTTATGGCCGGTGTTATCAAACTTCCAGCTTCTGGAAGGTTTTGCAGAATAGATTTATGGGAAATCGAGTTTTTTGCTCACTGTTTTAATAAGGCAGAAAAATCATGTGGTCGGTTCACCACAAGGCATGATGTCTAATGCGATGGCACTTTAGAGAGGGGCTGTGTGAAACAAGGATGAACACCATCACTAGCAGTGGTTCTGGGCTGATAATGGATTGGGGAGGGTAAAGTCTCCTGGGCTAGCGAGCTCTGTAGGTAGGCTGGTGCACTGTGTGTTTTATGCTGCAGGGTCTTCTCTAGAACTTACTCTTTCACACATCACATGCAGTGTTTTGATGCTGTTCATTATGAACTGTGGTCAGATGGTTTGGCTTTTCATTACCTTGCTCCCTTTACTGTTTGGTATGTGCGTCTTTTCCTCTCCTTTTGCTTCAAATGTGCTGCCTGCCTGAACACGTGGTTGCCATCCCAGAGGAAGCCCATGGTTCTGACTGCCTCCACACATTCCTTGCATCTGGTACTCAGCCCCAGCTGTTCCAGTGGTCCTGCGCTACCAGTTCAAGAGGTGATGATTACTGCCAGGGCCAGGTTTTTCAAGTGGGTTTCTCTGCCTGCTGTGATAAGTCCAAAGCAATCTGGTGAAGCATCAACTTCTTCATTTCACACTTCTGTTAGCATAGGACATACCCTCTCTTCACACCACTGCTGCTGTTTCACCAGTGTGGGCTTGAGGGCATGAGGGAGATGGTACTGTCTTCTCATGGCTGCAGCCAAAGGGATGGTTGGGAAGGTGCATTGCTTTGAAAGCTGGGATGTGTATGCTTGTGCATGAGATTGTTTTTGCTTGTGAGAGAAATGGGGGCCCTTTAGGTAGAGGCAAGAGGAGAGTGGGTCCATTAGGTCACAGTGGCTACAGAATATGACCCTTTTTTTTTTTGCTCTGCTGCAATAGGCACTGAAGCCTTTTTTGGTTAGGAGTCTGCTGGGATGGGATATGGCAGGCCAGATGGTTTGAAGCATGTACTGGGACATTTGGGAAGCTGCTTCAGCAGAGATATGGAGTAGAAGACACCTGTAAGTTCTGTAAAGCATAATAGATAGTGATGGACAAACCAGACTGCATAATTTCCTCCTTCCTCCCTCCCTCCCACCTTCCTCCCTCCTTCTTTTTTTCCTTTCCCCCCTATCCCCTTTCTCATTGCTCTGAGCAACTCCAGTCCATTCCCCTGCGTCTGGTGGCTTATTTCCCTGCAGGTGTCATCTTGGCAGTAGCTCAAGCCTGAGTACCTCCCTTGGGGAATCTGTGCACTGTTTGAGTGCTTTCACTTTCCCTAATGTCAAGGCACCTGATATTTTGGGTTTGAGGTTTGGGGGGAGTTTATATGTATACTTTTAGGCAACCGATTTTTATAAAGAAATAAAAATGTTAGCAGTGGGGGAAGCTGTAAGGCAGATGGATCTGGAGAGGACAATCTCTTAGCTGCATGCCAGGCCATCCTGGATACATGAATCAGCCGGAGGGGCTGCACAGCTTGCCCACCAACTCCCTTCAGCTCCAGTGCCAGGAGCTCAGCCATGGTCTGATATGTCCTCTGATCTCTTTAATTAGGAAAGCAGGAATGATAAATGGGTATTTCTTTTGGTCTTGCTGAGGTATCCTCCTTGGCCTCTGGATGGGGAGGAGACAGGGCTGTGCTAGGAATATGGTCGGGGAGCTGGTTTAGGGTCCCTGACTCTTTGCAGGCTCAGAAGATAAAGTACAAACAAGAAGGGGATCCCCAAGCAACACCAGGCAATGTAGTCAGGTGATAATGCATACATGTCTTGTTTGTTCCAGCTTTTCCTTCTCTCTCCTGAGAAAAATAACACAGGGAGTGTGGTAAGAGGCTGCTCTCTGGATGTGTGCTGTGTTTATAGATCATGATACCCCTCCTGTGGCATCCAGTGCCTCACAAAGGTGCTAACACCTGTGCAGCGTAGGTTTAAAATGCTGCCACATCAGATCAGAGGGGCTTTACACCCTTCTGGCACTGAAGTAATGGAAACGCATGGTGCAAAGGCCTCGGGAATTTTACTGTACTTGGGCATCTTCATATAAATAGCAATTGATGCAGCTGCATGCAAAAATGCCTCCTGGCTTGGAAATTAGGTCCTGTCACAGTGTTATCCCAACAGGACACCAAAACAGGGACTGTGTCAGAGAGGCTTTACAAGAAGTTGCAATGGCATCTAAGGGCTGATTTTTTTTTTTTTTAAATTGAAACCGGGGACCCCATGGGACTGCATTTCAGCCCTCTGGCCTGGACCTGGCCTGGAGAAGTGCCAAAGCCGTGATAAGCAGGAGAAACAAGGAAACCCCAAAGTGAGTATAGCCCCAGTAAGTTCCAGGAGGACAAGTGGTGTGCTTGAGGCAAAGGCTGGAATGGTAGTTCATACAGGCAACCTGGTTTGCTTTCTCTACTTCATTTTAGAGCCCAGGTGATACTTGCAGCATATAATCTTTGGCTGTTCAGGATGTCAATATTAGTACTGTCATATACAAACAAGGGTGAGACCTGTCGCTAACTGAATGCTTTAATGTCATGGTTATATGGCACTATAACCTCAGGATAGTACAAAAGCCTTTCACAAGACAGGCCTGGCACCTCAGTGCTACTCTAGCACTTCAAGATGGACAGTATGAAGACAGCCTTGACGCTATATCCATTGAACCTCCACCTCCTCACTGAGTAATGCCTCTACATCCACTCCAGAAACAGCTTTTGGGAGGGAATGCAGCTGCTCTGTGCCAGGGGCTGACCTGTGATGTGGCAACAAGTTTTGGGTTTGTATCTTGGAAACTGATATCCTACAAGGACCAGCCTGGATGTAAAAGGGATGCAATTGGAATGTTATCTCTACCTTTTTTTTTCCCCCCAGGGCTGTTTTTGCACAAGGATTTCGTGCATTTTGGAACTGGTGCCGTTTCAGGCCCAGCAGGAAAAGGGTAACTGGCTATCCTGCAGAGAGCTGCTTCTCCCACCTGCCTTCCTCCTTCAGAGAAATGCAGTCCTGTTTGCTGGCCCAAGATGAGATAAAGTGCATATATACTCATTATATATATATAAATGAACAATAATATCAAACAAATACATGTTTTTATATAAAGGGATATATATAGCATGTATATATTAAAAAGCAGAAACACCCTCATTTTACTTTATACTTAATTCTGCAGTGGGAATGCACTAGTCTTTCGACATTGTTCAGTGTAACCCAGGAAATGATGAGAACTGGAAGAAGAATTTCCATTGTGTTGGACTACAACATCTTTTGACTCCAGGACTGCTTCCGTCTTTATCAACTGTCTCTGTCTCTCAACAAAAAAATTCCCCAAAGCAGAGCAGTTGCTCTCTGCAGACTCATCAGTGGCACTAGATAATCTGTGGCTGCCAGCACACCTTGAAACCCCTTGTGTTTCTCCACAGGTCTTACTAAGGTGCTCAGCAGGCACAGCATAGCACAGCTTGTGAAGTCTGACAGAATCATGGGGCAACAGGCTGCAAGCAGGTTTTCCAGGCAGGGGGGTGTTCAGAGGTAGAAACTTAGTTTTAGTCTGAACTTAATGGCAAAATTGTCTCTCTCTCCCTGCAAACATTGAAAAACTACAAGTTCAGAGGCAAACTGATAACTGCAGTAAAACTGTCAAAACTCTGAGTTTCTTTCTCTGGCTCCCAGGGCTTGTAGGGTTTGCAGCTGTAGGATGATTTCACTCACAGACTAGCCCAAGGCCACGGGCCCTCAGAAGTACATCTGAGGACTTCTTCTCTATGAATCCCAGATTTATGGCACTTCTGACACTGTAGCCTCAGCCAGGACTCAGGGTCTCCAGGCTCTGTGGTTTAAGACCAGGAGTTTTGTTTAGGAGGGAACCAGAGCTCCCAGGATTTTCTGGCCATGCTATAAAAGCCTGGTGACTCTGGTCTGGCCACCTTCCCCAGATCTCCCCCACTTCTGAGACCCACAGTTAGGAGATCTCATGTTTTGAGTTTCTGCAAGTGAATTGAGATGGAACTGGGCTTTGCATATCCACCGTCCAAGAGCTGCTGGAACCAGATTCCCTGGATCTGTGGCAGATCCACAGGGCAGATCCCTTGATGAAACAGGAAATTTCTATGTCTGGGTTAAACCTGCCAGATGGATGGGTCCTGTTGCTCAGAGGAGGTGCACCTCCAGCCCAGAGTGTGGAGGCTGGCTGCCCACTGCAGCTCTGCCTTGCTCTCCAAATCTCTGCATTGCTCTTGCATTCCCTTGCCAGCAAGGAAGCTGCTTTGGAGTAGGTGAAAATGTGTCATGAGTTGAGATATTTTCATGAGAATAGCCTTAACAAACTGTCATTTGCTGACATCAGTAACTACTCATCAGAATCATCAGAAACTACTGATCAGCAGTATTTTGCAGTTTGAGTCAATGTGGCAAAGTTCATATTGAGTATCATGGATTTTGCTTGGAAACCGACAACTATTTATGGTATTACAGCAATTCCTTTCTCTCTTCTCCTAGCTAAAGCAGGATTTATTATCCTGAAGATCTTGGACATACAGGTTTTAATACACTCTCTTGGGATCCTGTGAGTAATGTTGGGTATGATCTCACAAGAAGACATTGCTGCCTTCGGGGAAGTGCAATGGAAACAATAATAATAATCTCAACTCCTGTAGCTTCTATTGCTTGAGAGCCAAAAGTACTTTAAATACAATAAATAATTAAACATTCTAACTCTATGAAGCAGAGAAGATGCATCTCCATCTTTCTGATGAGGAGAATAAGGCAAAGGGTGAGGAAGAAAACAATGGTGTTTACACTTTTAAAAAATGCTTATTGATTTTAGATGGTGGTATGAGGGATTAGAACAAGACTTCACTTCTTGTGGTTTATTCCCTCCATGCTTTCAAGATTTAAAACCAGATACCTAAAAGTGTGAGTACAAGCAAGCTAAGAGGTACCATGCATGAACCAAAGAATATCACAGTGCTTAAAGTGAGGAATGGAAGGACTGTGGGAGCAAAAAATGGATTAGAGATAAATGATGGATGGAAAAAGGTGAGAAGGGTGGGAGATTAATGCACATATTGTAGCTTGAAGGAAGTTCATGGGAAATATTGAAATTCCGGATTTGCTTTTATACTAAGACTTCAGTGTAAACTGACCTTAAAGCATAAGCAACTTATACTTTGTCTGTAGTATTGACTTTTATTTACTGGTAGGGTATTCTTTACTGTGACAATTGTCTGGTTTTGGTCATTGTTCTCTCTTGCTACTGATGCTTTTTTTCCCTGCTGCAAATCTAAGTTATAGTGACTTTGGTGTAAATGAGATGTGACCCAAAGGGGCTGAGCTGCACCCTGAGGAAGCCAGTGGTGGAGCTGGGTTGGGAGGAGGAATGGGCTGGTATGTCCTTGTATGCCTTGGCCAGCACATGCAGGAATGAACAGCTAGGTGAGCTACTGGGAAACGTGGCTGAAGCAGCCAGCATGAATGAATTTGAGAGCCTGGAGAAAACAGAGAACAGAGGAAAAAATGCATGGAAATGGCATTCAGCTGAGCCAAATCTAATCTGTTTGCTTGTGCTGGATTGGGCCTTCCCATCCCTGTCCCTGAAGCATCAACAGCCAGTGACTAGTCATGGTTTAGATGTGGCTTTGCCTCTGTATGTTTCCATCATTGCAACTCTATAAATATGATGGAGTGCTAAGTGGAGAGAGAGGTCAGTGGCTGCTGGGCTGGGTCCTTCCAGCTGGGAAAGCCTTCTGGACAATATTGATTGAAGGTCTTGGTAAGACGGATTGGCCCTGACCTGTCATACTATTGCAGGCACAGCATGGTCTGGTGCACGGCACTAATGTACTGTGAAAGCATATTGTATCCAGCAACTTGATCGCTGGTGCCTTACTGGTCATTGAACTCAGGAAGAGAAAGATAGGGAAAGAGGAGAGTGTTGAGTGGGAAGAGTAAGGAGGGACAGGAGAAGAAAAACAAGGCTAACAAAAAAAATACCTGATTTGCAGCTGTCAATTCTCCCTTCACTATCACTTCAGCATTTATTGTGAGGATCAAGTTTTTCTAAAGAGATTAGTGTTTTTTGAGATGCTTCAGTGTTGGTATTGTACAGCTCCAAGCATTTGAATGGCACTCTTTTTGCTGTCTCACATTGGGTTTCCTTTGTTACTTCTTCTGGCTGGATTTTGGGTTGTTTGTCTATAAGTAGTGATAACTGGAACAGAAAAGTCCTTTACCAAGGATCAGAGTGAGGAAAAAGGAAGGGACAAGGGACAGGCCATTGCAAGGAAGGAGACTTACAACAAAGTTTTCTGAGTACTCATTTGTCATTTCTAGTGGCCTGACCAGAGCAAGCTTTTGACACCTCTTGGCTGTCGTGGCTGTGGCATGCCTTTTTGCTCATGCTAAAAACACGTCTTGACCCCTCTCACTTCCTGATTAATTCCCTGTCTCATTTCATGAGCAAGGCTGCTGTTTTCACGGGATCCCTTGGTGACTAAACCCCATTTTCCAAGATGCTGTATACCAGTGGAAATCAAGAGGTCATGGGGCTCCCGAGGGATGCTGGCAGTTTGCGAAACATGGCCCACCAGTGTCTGTAGCACTGCAGCTTTGTCCTGGACCAGTCCATAGAATGCATCTCTCTCTCTCCAGTCTGCTGCCTCTACTTAGCAGCTCCTTTGCCCCCCTTACATCTTGGTGTTTCGGGCATCAAGCCACCTTCTCTGTCATTTCTGCTGTCTGTAACACCTTTATGAGAGCCGGATCAGGTCTGCGGAGCTCTGGCACTCTACTTCAGGGCTATTTAAAATTTGCTGTAATGGTGCCACAATGAGCAGAGGCGTTGAAAATAGTTTTTCCTATCTTGCCCTTGCTGCATGGGCTGCAAGACTGAAACATGCACCCATAAAGATCTTTCCTAAGGGATGGGGAGGTGTATGTTTTAAAGCTTTATCTCATGTCATGCATTGTATCTGAGGAGACTGGCAACAAACTGGACTGTATCCAAAGCACAAATGTAGTTTGAGGCTGTCTCCCTCTGGTTCAGATGCCCTTTTTGGAATTCTCAGCATTGTAGAAGAAGGAATCACTCAAATTTTGTCTGAAAAAAGAAGAACCTTATTTTCTTTCCCACTTAAGGTATGTTTTAAGAAATCTTTGTGATTTGGCTTTTACAATGTTTACATCTGGCATCCAAAGCACTTAAGACTGTCTCTTGATGTGAGACTTTGAGTAACCCGTGGGATTTCAGCACCAGCGTGGCGTTTGGCAGCTGCCTTCAGGAGACAGTGCAGTCTCTGTCTGCCTGCTCGATGTTTTCCCTTCAAGGATATGGTGCAGGGAACAAACAGGTACTGAGTGAAGTGCGTGAGAGAGTCTGGGGAATGGTAAAATCCTTCCACCCTTGGAAGTAAAAATTCTCCTAATTTTAAAAAATATTTTGAAATTCAATATAACAATCTGCCAATGCACAAAATGCAGAGTTGATTAAGGCTGAATAGAAAACCTCAAGTTAACACAGCAAATAATGAGAAATGCCAAGGATGTGCTTCTCCAAACCATCCAAGTGAAGTTAAATGTGGTCTCTCATGGATATTAATGGATCGGAGGTATTTAAATCCCTAGCATTTGGAAATTTCAGTCTTTAATGCCCTCATATAATTAATGTGCTGTTGATTCTTGCTTAGGAATTAAAACTGGAAGTGGAGAATTAAGAAAGGAAGGAAAGGATTGCCGCATGGTTTAACGGATTGTTTCAGTTCCATTTAATTGGCAAAACTGGTGTTGCTCTGGTGCAGCATTCTGCTGCCTGTTTAAACCTAGTTTTGCACTTCAGAAGGCAAAGCTACTTTCAACCATGTTGAAATCCCTTTGGAGGGACCCCCCACACAGTGACACGTACCTTGCTCTGAGCCTGGATCCAGTTCTGAGATGGGGCAGATAACAGTCAGAAGTGGGAAATAGTACATGTCTCGTAAGCTCTGAAACTCTTGTTTCAAATGGAGCATGCATGGAGTGACAGCTGTGGCAACTGAACCCTCCAGGTGGTGAGGATATTTCAGTCTCTGGCAGGGAGGGCCTGTCTCTTCCCTCTAAACTTGTCCAAGCAGGATTCTGGGGGGGTGTGAGATCCTGGCAGGGGAACCATGGCTCCAGCCTGGCTCTGCAAGCCAGGCTCACAGAGTGCGATGGCTGTGCCAAGCCTCTATGCTCCGGCATTTAGAAGTTGGCACCGGGCAATGCCAGACTGACCTGCTGTCTCGTTTAATGGCTTTTGTGTGTGACACTGACTCCCGCAGCTCTGCACGTGTGTGCCAGCCTCAGTAAGCAGGTCAGACTTGCTCCTGCTCTCCCTTGCCCAGCCATTACCTTCATTCTCCCTCGCTCATCCTGATGAGGACCTGAGGGAACTCAGCTTATGAGGAGGGATGAACACAGCTGAACTTCTTCTGCAGCAGAGGAAAGTCCCAAGGGGTGATCAAATAACCATCTACAAGCATTTTCAGGGTGGAAATGGTGAGTTGAGAGGGAAAATTGTTTAGGCTGAATGAAGGAGATATTATTAAAGTAACAGGATAGCTGAGCAAAGGGAAAATTTAGGCTGAGTTTAGGGAAAATTCTAAATGTTAGCCTTGGAGCTGTCTCCTAGTAGTGATAATCCTATTATTTAAGTTGTTTCAGAGCAGGTAGCATGCTAGAGAAGATACCATAGACAGAAGTCCTAAAGTGACTGGGGGAAGGGCAAGAATATTAGGCAGAGGATTTTAATTTGTAATTTCTGTGAATCGCTTGGTGTTGATCTCAACAGAAGCTCTCAGGCTGTGGCTGTATCAGCTATAACCCATGATTTGTAAAATGTGTGGGTGGGAGGAAGTGGGAAGGACACTGGGAACTTACCCTTGGGCAAGCTTACAATAATGAGACATAGTTCTTCATCTGTTGGGAATGATATGGGTCTAATTGATGATCAAAGCATTCTTTGTACTGCCTTAAGTGTAAGGAGAGAATTGCTCTTCTCCTTTGCATGGGGCAGAACAAGAAGAAGCACTTTTTCACCTTATTCTTGGCTACATCTGTTTGATAGGCAGAGGAAAACTAGCTGCTGGTGATGAGGAAGAGTGAGTATGGGATATATAGGATGAATCTGATGCTGCCCAAGTCAGAGAGGAGTTTGTAGCTGGTTTAATAAAGAAAGAACAGCTTGGGAGAAAATAAATAGAAAACAGAAGTAAACGTATGTGCTACTTTCCACACCAAGTGTCCATGGAAGGAAAGCTATCAGGAAAGAAAGCTAACAGGAGCTCCAAGGGCTTTGAAGGTTTTGGTTGGGATACATGATGTATTCCCCAAAAGAAAAAGGCTGATTGGGAGAAATAAGGGAAAAGAAGAAGCAATTTGTAAGTTAGATATAAATGAGTCTGTGAGATATTACAGGCATGGACAAAGGTACATGTTAGAGAGAGTGGTTGTGAAGAGCAGAAAGAAGACCTGCCCAAAAAGCCTTGGAGAGACATGTGTTTACCACTGACGTAGGAACATATATAGATCAGAATGAGAATGAAAGTGATGTTCGAAGCTAGTTAAAATAAACTAAAATGTACCAATTAAAATTTTAAACTACTGAAATGCTCCTGGTAGGGGGATGGGGGGGGGGTGGGATATTTACTCAGAATCGCCATAATGAACCATTTTGGTCCAGGTGCTGAATTGTTCTTGCATTCATCACTGTGCATGACATTTTCCATTGCCTCTAGTCTCTGCCATCTTCCTACTTCGACTGTGTAGAAATTTTCCTGCAGCATCATTCATTCTGTTTATCAGCATCTGAAGTGTGCAGGCTCTTCCAAGACATATCCATTGTGCCCCAGATCCATCCCCCTCTTCTTTGTCTCTGTTGACAAAATTCCTGAAACAACAGGGCTGTCAGCCAGAAGATCTATGAGCACTTATGTCACCTACCTGGTAAGCAGTAATACAGGAACAGCAGTGGAAGACTTATAATTGTACAAAGCCTGGGCTGAAGGTAGAGTAGGACAATGGTTAAAGCTGTGTTAAAATGTGAGGGATACTTGTTCAGAGGCATACAATATGCAGCATGTGTGGACTGGGGAGATGGCAGTAACTATGAGAATAGGAGGCTGTCTTTAGCTGAAGTTGGGCTGCCAAAAATCAGAGCTTGGAGAAACTTAGGTGTAAATTATGGTGTGATTTAAGCTTTAAGCCCCAGCTCTTAGGACTAACAGTTCATGAGGCTGCAATCAGTCCTGCCCCTTTCTTTGCACTGGTTTTCTTAGCTTCTGCAGTTCACCTGTAAGGCAGGTAGTAGACTGTTGTGCTGGTTCAGCCATCATCATTTTATACTGCCATCAGTTGCCTGATCACACAGGCCAACACTGAACTCAGCAACATCCCCTCAGAAGTCTTCTTTCAGACAGTCCTGCCATAAGATCCTGTGGGCCCAGCTCCTTCACTGCCCACTGCAGTGCTCACATTGCCTGCTAGACATAACAGACAGAGGTGGCTCCCTCAGTGGCCCTTCACATGGAAGAACACCACTGAGAGAGCTCAGCAAGACACAACCAGCCCCAACAGAAGCCACACCCAACAGGAAGCTCAGCTCCTGGTTGATATAGCCCTGGACTCGCCCACCGCCCCAACCATGACCACCTGGGTGACGGCAAAGCCACAGGTGGACCAGGTTCTGCCTCTGAAACATGAAGCCAATCGGAAAAACAAAACATTCTGCTAGGTTGTGAGTCATCAACAGGTCAACTCCAACTCAGGGCCCACAGCTCAGGCCCCGGCACTACATAGACAAAAAGATTCAATATGCACCAGTCTTCTGAAGTTGGTAAACACAAAAACAGTGTTCTTCTTTGGTCTGAACATACAGGCATTTCCTTGCCAGACAGCCCAGCAGCACATCTAGCACCATGCCAACTTCCCTACAGCTTCTAGTGCATTTGCTATTCTCTGGTGGTGTGTTGGATACCAGGCACAAAGCACCTTCCAGCTTTGTAGAGTATCTTGGAGGTCAAATGAATTTCTTCTTACCCACAACTAAGGCTTGAAACACAAGCATTGCTTTTTGATTCATTGTCTGATACTGCTCAAATGTCTGAGAAATGAAGCCAGTGTGAATTAAAGTGCTGTCAAAGATGAGCAAATACTGAAGGGTACAGTAACACTGATGGCTAACCCTGGGGCTGGCAGGACATTTGTCTCTGGGTAGTAGTGGAACTGGTGAGACTTGGAATGGAGTTAGTGATCAGGAATGAGAGTAGGGATGGGAATTAGCATTGCAGTTGGTGCAGATGCAAAATTAGCTGTTGAATTGGCTTGAAGTCCTCTAATTGGACTTCCTCATCAGAGCTCCCAGGGAGCAGAGCCCAGAAAGCACTGGGATATGAACTTCCACATGGCCCTCCAGGAAAGTACAGGAGGGGAAGGCTGGAGGTAGGTGATGTTCTTCTTCCTCCAGTATGGAGCCAATGTCCCTTCAGAGTTTCCTCTGCTGGTGGCTAGTGCAGACTGTTCAGCCTCCTGTCCCAGGCATTGTCTTCCTCCTAATTAGGAAAGCTACCTTCAAGGCAACTTTTTGTCTGGAACTATAGTATTACAAGACTTCCTTTCCTCTTGCTGTCTTGAGCTTGGAGACAGAGTGTGGGGGGCTTCCCAAGGGGCACTGGGCAAAAATACCCTCCCAAGGGGCTATTGTGCAAGGCTGCCCAGCTGGCACAATTGCAGCAGAAGGAGCTACCAGCATCAGCACATAACAGAACTGCCCCCAAACTCCTGGGACCAGCCTCGGTTTCTTTATCTGACCTGAAGATTGCCTAGCTTTTCTGTACACTGCCTGAGTAGTACTTTATTTACAGTTAGCCTGGTTGAATGCACAGTGACCTATTTGTGTACTTTCTGTATTTTGAAATATCGTCCAGAAATATCTCTAAATGCTGAGCTGTATTTTGCCTCTGCAGCCTAATAATTTTCTATTAATACTTATCTTAGATCTGATCCACATAGAAATGCAGTGTCAAATAAGGTTCTTATGATATTTTTAAGCAATCTAACCTTTGGTCCTGGCCAAATTCCAATCTGAATAATTACCGTCTGACTACCTACATTCCTCTTTCATTTTCAAGTGGAGAATTTAGCTTTCCCTTCCCATTTTAACAGTGATTGCGTAACATTGCTCTGCAGCACTAAGTAGATGCTGCATTTCTCTACAATGGTGGATATGTTTTATTGGTAAGTAAAATGAGATTATAGAGGTATAATGGTTTTACAGGCATGTTTATAACTAAATATAGATATGTCTGTAAAACCACTTAGTCTAATGGCCCTGTCATATATTATTTTCCAGGGAGTAAGGGACAATGTAATAGTGTGGAGTAAGATGTAACGGATTTATTTACCAGACTGGAGTTTGGGATTTGCTAATTTTTTTTGAGCAGCAAAATCACAGAAAAGACTCCAAACACTGTGTTGCCCCACACCAAGGGGGAAACCTGCTCATGTAAACCACTTTGTAATAAAATATACTGGCACATTTTAAAAATCATTCTTGACTGGTGAAATTAGACTAGCAATACTAAAGTTACTTGAAACAACCAAGGGCAAATGCCCTGTTTTACAACTGCAGCCTTGTCAGGTGCTTGTGAATTTCTCTATGTGTGAATTTCTGTATTTCTCTTCTTCACTGGAAACAAGAACACCACTCAGGAGGAGATCTACATGCTGCCTCCAGTGCTTAATTGACTGGGCACCTCAAACTTTTGCATTTGAACAGCATAGAAATTAATGGATAACACTTGCTGCTGTGTATGCAAAACCACATTTTCACAATAGTTCTGGGGTCACCTTAATTTGATAATAAGTCTCTGCTAGATCCCCCCACCTCTCCTCTACTAGCACACATTCAAGAGGGGATTGTGAGCCAGATCAGAGGAGGGAAGAGAGGTGGGGTTCGTGCTGGGACATTTGTCCCTTTCTCTAACAGCCAGCACTTGCATGTGAGCGGAAGTGTGGGTAGTGGCTATTGCTTGTGAACAGAAGTCAGCCCCAAGGAGGATAAGGGAGGGACTGTAACAGCATGAGCACCCCATTACAGTCTTTGAGCAGCTAAACTCTGTGCTGTGAACCTGATGCTGCCTTGTGAGAGCTGAATGATGGAGACCACCACTGAGCCCTGCGTTGAGTGTGATTTATTGAACTTCCCCTGCCATATCACATCCCTGGGTCCCATCTATAAGGGAGACCAGCCTGGACCTAGTACTTGCTATTCCCTCAGAAGGACATTGTTCTCTTGCATGCAGACCACCCATGGAGCACCTGAAATGCATAATGAACATCACAGAAGTGTTACCTGTGAGCAAGGGATGGAGGGAGAGCTGTCTTGGGTGGTACAACACAGGCTGCTTGATTCAGAGAAGGCTTATGGCTGAGGATCCAAATTAGTGATGCCAGGTTGACTGTGGAGACACTGATGACCTCCTCTTCACATTAGTCTCTTCCTATCCTTGGCTACTCCCTGCATATCTGGCCAAAGCCTGAGAATCTGACATACAGGGAACTCCATCATCTTATGCTGAATGGAAAAATCTGCCTGGAGGGCACATCCCATGAGCTAGACACCCAACAGATTGGCACCTATCTGCTTTTTAGGATCTGGGCTTTTTTCTTCTGCTTGGCGATTTATTGACTTTGATGCAGGTGAAGAAAAGGGAACGGGTTTCTTGGCCAGCATTTTTCCTAATGGGAGAAGTCTGTGTTTGGGTGTGAAGGCAGACAGCTGCTGTGATCACCTGCATAGCTCCTGCATCGCTGCTATCCAAGCCCTGGGTTGGAAGACTCTATAAAGTATTCCTGGTGGGAGAGGGGCTAGGAACAACCTACACTCCGCTCCCTGGGCATCACTGCTAGCCATTGCCTAACCAAGCGTAATATACCGTGTGAGCCTGTGTAGAGGGATCGCAGGAGACATATTTTAAAGAGAACAAATATAGCATTAAAGTGAGTGAGCAAGAGAGTGAGAGACAGAGAGCTTATAGAGTGCATTAAAGTTAATAAAGCATTGCAGTAGTGGGGACTGCATTTCACTGTGAAGGAATCTAATTTAGTGACTCGTAATTGGACGATAACAGTCCTGCCGGAATGAAGTTAGCTGTTCATTTTGCCAAACTCTCAAAGTCTCTTGGTTCTCCTTGTGAGCATCTCTCAGAAAGTGGATCCGTCAGAGAATTTAGAATCGATTAATGCTTCACACCCGTGGTCCCTTTCAGCCTCCTAAGTGGATTTGGTTCCTCCAGTGCATATTTATTATCTATTTTATTATCTGCTTATTTATCTGGTAATATCAATGCAGGATACATTCTCTCTGCTTAGCATGACAATGAGGGAGAAGGTGCTGAGTCTGTGTTCTCCCGGGCAGGGCAAGATGGGGTCCCTTGCATCCTTTCCATATGGGTGGCTGGTGCCAGGTAGGGCTGTTTTGTGGACTTCCAGCTTTCCCAGTCTTGCCAGCCTTGTGTCTGCTGCTGTGGCTTTCTGTTCATTTGATAGAGGCATGTGTAGTAGTGAGGAGTATGGAAGACTACCATTCCTGGACCTCTAAGACCAGCGATGTTGTGCAAAGAAATATGGTGTATTTATTCCAAGAGTGCCTGGCTGCTGAAGAACAGAGTTATGGACATGAATAGCTGAGCAGGATCTTTTGCACTGAGGGAAAGTCTTCTTTAGTTTGAAATGTCTGAATCTCCTTAGGACAGCAACATGACCCTAGGTGGGCACACTGAGAAGTGCTGCCTCCCACAGGGGTGGTAGGCAGATGGGGGACCGCTGCTCTGGTTTTGTCCCCAGATCAGGGTGGGTTCTGATAGTTACACTGCATAGGTGTTGTAAGGATTAATTCATTAGTGTTTGTAGAGTGTCTTGAGGATGAAAAGTGCTGTGGAAATGCGAACTATTATTAAAACCAGACTGAATAAAAAGAGCTAGGAACAATTCCGCAGGGAACAGTCCCACTCAGGCAGGGGCTGGAGAGATGACCTCATCGGGTTTTTCCATTTCTACTGTTATGATTATGAAATAAAGTGGACATGTTCAGGGAAAAGATCGGTGTAACACGCCTGGCTGTAGCAGTTGAAGGTGAACCTTTGTAAGCTCTGTATCTTTCTGCTTCTGGGCAAAAATAGCTGTCCTATGGGCTTTGAGGGAATGTCTTCCCCACACTGCACTGATCCAGTTTTGGCCATGACCACTGGGAAATTTTGTGTTCCTTGCTTTTTAAAATAAATGAATCTTGCATGGGTGAAAGTCATATGACTGACTGTACTGTGGACTGGAGCTGTGTGTGTCCTGGTGGCAGGAAGATTGTATGTAGTGGACACACACATAGGCACATACATACACATCCAATGGCCTCGCCCATTTGTCCTCACTTTATTTTTGAGAGGCTGTGCTGAGAAAGTAGAAGGGAGTCCTAATCTGCCGCATCCCTTCGGCCTCCCTGCCTATACCTACAGCAGAAGGCCAAACTGATTGCAAGCACCAGTAATTCCTCTGTGTTGAGGGTGAGCACTTAGACATGAGCTTGACAGAAGCAATTGATTTCATAAAGATGGCCAATCAGCCGTCAAAGGACAATATTCTATCACTTTTGACTTGGGTCTCAGAGTGACATGGGACCTGAGAGATGACATGATCCCATCTTTTGTTGACAGCTGTTGTCTGAAATGACTCTGAACTCTGAAGTAGAGGCTGGACTAATCTGACCCCCTGACTTTAACAGAGCCCTGACCCAAAGGTTTGGGCATCAGGCAAGAACGGTTGGTGGGAGGAGGGCTAGGGGCAGAGGAAACTCAATGGATCTGCCTCGAAGGCTGAGTGCATGATTGACTTGCCAATTAATTCATTTTTCCATTCTCTTACTTTCCTCCCCTTCCCTTTCTCCCTTTCCTTTTTTTCCTTCCTCACTTAGGGAGTGTAAGAGCCGAAGATGAGGCCCAGGGTGGAGTGCTACTCTCCAAGGTTTTGGCTGGTGCTGGCAGTCCTCGTGACAACAGGGAGTGGGGCCCATGCCCAGAAAAGCCACCCGAGCATTGGCATTGCGGTCATCCTGGTGGGGACCTCAGACGAAGTGGCCATCAAGGATGCCCACGAGAAAGATGACTTCCACCACCTCTCAGTGGTGCCTCGGGTGGAGCTGGTGGCCATGAATGAGACAGATCCCAAGAGCATCATCACTCGCATCTGTGACCTCATGTCAGACCGGAAGATTCAAGGGGTGGTATTTGCTGATGACACAGACCAGGAAGCTATTGCCCAGATTCTGGACTTCATCTCTGCCCAGACCCTCACTCCCATCCTGGGCATCCATGGAGGCTCCTCTATGATCATGGCAGATAAGGTAAATTTGAGCTTCCTTCTATTGCAGACCAGCAGATTGAAACTTGAAACAGAAAGAAATATCTTCTGTGATTTTCAGGTGTAGTCTCATGGGGCTGAAGGGTTGGGGGACTAGAGAGTCTCAGATACAAAGAGAGATTAAAAGAGCTAACTGCGTGTAGCACTGCTGAGAAGAGCCTATTAGTCATGTAGAATTATCTGCAAGAGAGAAAAACCAAGGAGGGAAAGGAGCAGGCAGAAGAGAGCTGCAAAAAAAATCAGTCCTTTTCTTCTTCCTTAGGAAGGGTAAAGAGACCCTCACAATTGTGATTTTTCTTTTTTTTTAAGGATTTATTTTTGCCTGTGTTTTACCTTTGAAGAGCCAAGGATGCTAGATTGTGTTTTTCCTGTATGCAGCTGGAGGACGTTGTGGTATTTTCAGGGATGCTTAATACAGCTCTTACATCTTAATTGGAAAATAATTGAATCTTTAATAAAGCCATCCTCTCTCAGAAGTGTTCATTATCTCCTGAAGTTAAATAGGTGTTAGCTAAAGCAACAAACCAGTCTGAACCAGTCCAGCTAGGTCTTCCTTTTTTCCACTGCACTACTTTATTCCTTCATATCACTGACACTTCACTGTTTTCCCAGGCCCCAGTAATTCCCCTTCTGGGGAATTACTACACAAGCCTTCCTACTACTGGTTTTGAACAGGGCAAGATGCAGAAGGAGCAGCATCTTTGGCCAGCTAATTACTCACAGCTTAGGGGAGCCTCCACAGGGTCCCTGGCAGCTAGACCTGATACAGGTCTTCCCTCTGGGAGGAACAGAGGACCCAGCAATTCACACCTGAGCGTGTGTTTGGCCAGATGATGTGGCTAACAGTGGCCTATGGGCTCTGTGGGCCAATGGGAATACTCGACAAGAGTGTGCTGTCTTTTTTCCTGCAGACTTGGTGCCAGACAGAGTTGGGGCCAAGCCCTTTATTGGGAAGACCCTCTTGACCACACTTTGTGCACCACAAATAAGTAAACAGGGGCAAAAGTCTTTTTCTTTTATAGGTCACTCTTAAGCAAATCTGAGACATTTAACTAGGCAGAATCATGTCTAATTGAATGAAGGAGGGCAATTAAGCTGGCCACTGTGGCAGCTTTTCCTCAGAAAGAGATCTAATGGGCTTGAGAAATCCAGGCACTTTCTGTTATATTTACCTTGTAAGTAAATAACCCATTGCAGGTTACTGTAGATGAGTAGATGGGAATAAATTAATCACAAATTATTGTTCTCGCTCTTTGACCAACCATTCAGTTGCCAAATAACTTGCAGTTAATATGCAGTGTTATTTTCTCGTATCAGCCTTTGAACTAAAATAGTCACTGAATAAAATAATCACAGGCCTTTTTCTCTCTCTCTCCTTGTATAGTTGCACATGTGCTAAAGTCATTCTTCCCCATTCCACCCACAATAAAGCTTTTCTGTCTTGGAGGACAGTCAGGCAACAATGCTGCATCTCGATGCTCTCTTGCCTGCTGCATTGCATGGTTATCGACGTCTGTGCAGAAGAGGTCTGAAGCATTACTTGAGTGCTGCATTTCACACTTGCGGTGGCATTGTAAATCCTCTTGGAACGAGCCTAAGTGTTACTGATGCTGGACCTCCTAAGCACTGGGAAAAGGTCCTTGTGACTTTGAACGTGGCGGACCAAATTCTGATTTCCGATTCCTGCAGTGTAAACCCAGCGTAGCCCCATTGCCTTTGGCAGGATTAGATCAGATTTATGCTGCTGTAACTCAAAGAGAAATTTGGCCTGTTGAACTTTGCAAAGGTTTTTCTTTCTACTTATCTCTAGTCTCTCCATGGGAAGGCAGCATCTCCCACGACTGCCCTGTGTACCCCATTGGCTCACTTCTAAAGAGCGTTCTGGCAGGCAGGCAGACGACTGGGAGCTCAAAGGTGGAAGCCTTATGAATGGAGACTTCTGTTTTATCAAACTCCCTTTTCTTGTAGTTTTGCAGACAGGAGCAGGTTATGTACAAAGATGTGCAGTTTTAGGAAAGGCCAAGATTTCTTTTTAAACAGAAATTGAAAATGCTGACCTTTACAGCTTCTGATTCACAGGTGTGTAATCTTTAATGGATAATGTTTATTTGATGAATTGAATTAAAACATGGTAGAGAGTAAATACATTGATATTCCACTAAAAATACTGAAGTCAGTCTGGTAAGTCCTTAAACAATCTATTTTCCACAGATGGCCTTGACAGAGGCTTTGCTTTTAGTGACTTAGTCACGTTCTTTGAGATGAGTTGTGTGGCTGGGGTTTGATCCTGCAGGCATGGATTGCTTCTTTCAGCATCCCCTCAACGCCCACAGCAGTCAGCTGTGATTGAACTTGCTCAGCATTTCACAGGTTCAGACCTGCACTTATAGCTTCGTTATGCTCCCTGTGCATTCATGATCAGTAGCCCCAGTGCAAACCTAAAGAATGCTACAAACCCACTAACGCCTTGATGTGACAGATAAGCCCCTCTTCCCTGGAGGTTAATGCAAAAACCCTCCTCAGTGAAACCACTTTGCCCAGAGTAGCATGTGAAATTCTGTTTCACCTTCAATGAGGATTTAATAAGTGTGTCTGGGAGGAAACTTAGGTCCATATGTAAGATGGGCTTTGTAATATACTATGAAGTTGGTAAATTGAGACACAAAAGGTGAGGTAAAAAAAAAAAGCAAAAAAGAAAGGATTTCACACCTGAATTTTCTTTTCTCCTGTATATAAACCCAGAAATATCATATACTGTGCACCATAGGCTTGCTTCACCTCAATTAACATGCATCTGGAAGTTTGCTACCTGCCAGGGGTATCTGGGTATCATTACAATCGGTGGGAACGAGGCACCACCTGAGGACGATTCACCCCACCCACCTCAGGGTGCAGTGAAATACTGGAGGGATCATCCTATGTCTCCCCACTGATAACTGAAGAAGGCTCTACCCTGACTTGCTCATGATGCCTCAAGTAAAGTGCCATGAACCCTGCTGTAGGTGTAACATAGCAGGTGGAGGTATGTTGCTGAAAGCGTAACATCTGGATTTCCTGATTCTTTTATTTAAACTCATGCTCTTTAATATTGCATTTGATTAGATTTTGTAGATGTTTATATCTTCTTGTTTTCCCTGTGTTTTAGCTCTTCTCAGAGGAGCAAGCCCTGCAGCTGTGGGGCTGGGTAGGAGAACCATCGCAATGTTTCAGCCCTACAAGGAAGCACCTGGTCCTTGTTTTGGTGCTGACACCTTGTAAAGGGATTAGGATTATATAATCTCACCTGGACTTCTGATAAGAAAGGGATCACTGATGATTAGTGTTTAATCTGGAGTAGATGAGATGGAGAGGAAAGAAATGTGCTCCACCACCAATGTGATTCAAGAACTTTGCTTGTGGAAGCTCTCTGGTCCCTTCAGTTTGCCTGAATTCACCGCAATGCCCTTTCTTTTTATAACTTTGTGTTGCCTGATCTTAAGCACTAGTTTGTATTGTCCAGAGGGCTGCAATGTGCTCGGGATGGGTGAGCATATCTGCTCCCATTATGGGGCTTAAAATAATTTCTACTTTCTTCCCAGTTGTTTTGAAATCATAAATTCAATCCTATCACAGTGTGGAAATAGCTGACAGATGAGGATGCTCTATGTTAGGAGACTGATGGTGGAAGGAAACCTTCAAGGTTGCAAACCAAGCTTCAGTTCAGATAAGCACACAAACCAGTATCTTGTGTTTGCAGACCCAAGACTGGAAATCTGGGCTGGGCTTTTCTTCATTATTTTTTCAGTATTACCTAAAATCACTTCTGTGCAGAACTAGGAGGTAAAGGAGCAGTCACAGAAAATGAAATAGCAATAAAAATGTACATTTATAGGTACTTTAAGAGAAGAGCAAATTGTTGTTCAGATTTAGGACATTTACTGTGTTGGAAAAGATTTAGCTTCTTGCCTAAAAAATGACCAGACCATTTGGCTAACTGGTCTGTTTTGTAATGATAGATTATTTATTTTTTAAGATGACAGAAAAAGTCTACTTGGTGATAATGAAAGCAGAAAAGGTGAGACCAGAAAATGCCTTGGGTTCTCTCATAGCACAGCGGGTGACCATAATTTTTGGTGGAACTGTATCTCCACACTCGCATTATTTTGCCAAAGCTTCTTGTCCTGTATGGCTTTGCAGTAACACAATAGTACAAAGACAGCACCCAGGAAAAATATTGGAACAAGAGGATGATCATGCTTTCCCAGCTGAAAAGTGTTCTCTATCTCTGCATCCCTTGCTGTTTTCTCCAGGGCTTGTGCATGCATCATATGGTAGCCATACTGATGGAAATAAAATTGTAGGAAAGAATGATCTGTTAAATTGGCCTGTGCCTGTAATAAAATCTGTATAAAAGCTGCATGAGATTAACTTGAAATCTAAAATCCCTGATCTGTTCTAGGCCAGATTCTCCTTCCTTTTCTCACAGAGCATAGAGCTGACTTTTCTGCTGCTCCCTCCATTACCTTCCTCTTTTTTTTCCCAGTTCACACCAAAGCTACAATTTCTCCTCCACCTTTCCATCCCCACTACAAAAATCCCTGTCCCCTTTCTTTTGTTTTCTGTTAAGGTTTCTGAGTCTCAATCAGTTTCAGTGCTGAAGGTCACTGTGATCACGCCATGCCTGGGCTATGCTGCTGCAGCAATGATACTCATTGGTGTTTTGGTGGGGAGCAAGTCCAAATTCGGACAATAGGTGTAAAGCACAAGGGGGAAAAAACTAGCTGCCAGTCAGAGTGCAGCAAAGTGATGCTGCAGGTACAGGGATTCCAAAACTAGCTGGATAAGCTGAGCACCTAGATACACACTGAAACCAGGACAAAGTCAAAGACACTGGGACAGTGCTGCTAAAAGCAGAACATCTGTAATTAAAAGGAAAGCACTTTCACTCTAAGGTTTCCAAAGGTTAAATAATAGAGATGCATGGGGAATGCAAACCTCATTTTTTGGATGTAAATTTGCCTCATTTCCATTAGAGATGACATCTGAAGTTTTTAGAGCCCTTGTGTGAAGGAAATTCAGTAAAACAACAAAAAAATTCCAAACAAAATGCTGCTTAGAAGGATGGGGTGGGAGACATATTTTGATTGATAAGCATTGAAAGAGTATAGCTCAATGTTGTTAGAAGATTTCTATCCTTTTTTTTTCCCCCAAAGCAAAATTATATGTAGTTTATGTAAGTTCACAAAGCGTTTTCATTTCTCTGAAGCTGCTTTTGATTATGGTAATAGTTTCAAGGTTTCTTAGACTAATCTAGTGATTAGCAAAGATGAGTTTGATTTAAAACAAAATAAAAAAAATTAGCAGTTTGCCTTCAAGCTTTTAATAATTTTATTGAGGACATGGTTAATACACTTCTTTTGCTTTTGGTACTCAGCTTTCTTTTGCTGCCAAATGAAAGCTCTGTGTAGCTCACAAATAATGAACGAAATATCTTGTGTTCTCAGACTACAAGTCTGCTGCAAAAGTTAGGGAGGGAGAGGAAAGGTAGGTCACAGAGGTATAGAGAAAAAAGCCAGTATTGTATGCCAATGTTATTTTTCCCTTGAGTACACACATGTAATAACAGGCCAGGTGGATCTGTAATTTATGTTTATATCTGTGTCTAATCCATTCATACAAAATTACTTTTTTTTCATATAATGAAAGGGAGTATAGGTAGCATATTTCTGTGGGGTTTAATTAACATCTGTGAATTTTGCTAGAACAATTTTTACTACTTTACAAATAAATTACAGCACTTAAAATCCCTCAGATATTAGGAGACCTGGAAATGAACTTTTAAGAGCTTTAATCTCTCCCCAGGGCCATTAAATCCTTCAGTGTTACCTTTCATTTTCTAAACAAGAGCTCAAGTATTTTCATCAATGTTATTTTAATGAAAAAAAGACTTTTCAAAGAAATTAGTTGTTTATTTCATTAAATATCCAATTAATATGGTATTCTTTTTTAAAGTTTCCCGCTACTTTTTCTCCCATTTTCTTGGAAGGAACTCCATTTCAAGGCTTTCACTTTTTTGTAGTATTGTCTTCAAGAGTCACAAGAAAAAAATATAGAGTTTTATTATTTTTTTGTCACTTAAAAAAATGCAACTAGACATTTCCTTTTTAAAAAAAAAACAAACCAACAAACAACAATAAAATCTTACCAAAATGTAAGTTGCCCTGAAATATCGCCAGCACTTTTTTGCCTCCTACTAATTTCTACTGGATACGCTTCATATGTGTGTCCTGAGTTTTGAACACCTGTAGCCTGAAGGCATCATCTGAGCTTGAGTGTCACAGGGCTGGGGAGAAAACCTGGAGGGACCCTGGTGAGGCTTATGCTCTGCCAAAGTGCCCTGGAGCACTTTTGAGCAGTGGCAATGTTGGGGCAGGGGTAGGATGCTGAAGAAGAGCACTGCATAGAGGCGTGGATGCCTTCCCTTGGCAGAAGTTGTCCCAGACAACAAATGCCAAGCAAAAGTGAAGTCTGATTCCTTGACACCAGCCTTTTGTAGCTATTTATAAGCTGCTTTATTTTAGGTCATAGAATTCTTCTTCCAGGAGTACTGAATGTTAAGATTTTTTTGTTGTTATAGTGATGTTTTCTTTTGAGTGACAAAAGGCCTTTCCTTGCCTAGCTCTGAACACAACCACTGCAACCTACCTGAGAGAAAGAGAAGCTGAATTAGCCTCTTTCCTACTAATGTTTAAAAGCTCTGATGCCATTGTCTACCAGAAAAAAGAAATATTGAAATATTTGTAAGTAAAAGGTTGATTTCCATCCAGCTTGGACTTGGCAAGCAACGGGGCTTTTGTGAAAAACTTTTCTTGCTAGATTTCTAACCTTGATTTTCACACTGATGATGTTTAGGTAGATCTCCAAATCTGTGAGCACTTACCTAAAGAAAATCTGGGAGCTTGATGAGATTTGACCCATAGTTATTTATAATCATTATTATAACCTCTTTCTTCAAAACAAAAAACCCAGCACAAAAGTATTAAATCAATTTGTGCCATCCACAGCTGGACAAGGAGATTAGTTTCTTCATTCTGGAGCAGTCAGTCCTTTACTACAACCCTAAGTGGTTACTTGTCTCACAAAATCTAAATTAATTACACTCAAATTTGTCCCTACCCTAAACTGGCCTCAAAATGAAATTGAAAACATGGAGTGTGAAATTGCCCAATGCTGCTGCTTTAGATCCGCGTGTCATTCCCCTGTAACCGCGGGACAGAGAGAAACAATCCTTTCCAGGGAATCTCTTATTCTCTTTGACTTTTATTTGCCTCATTAACCAAGTTTGGAGGAGATGGATTATAAAGGAAGTTAAGGGAATTACATACACATAGGCTGGAAAAAAAACAGGCTAGAGAAAAAGATGTAATTGTTATCTGTGGCTTTGTTAAGGGTCTGGAGGAACTAATCTACAAAGAAAGACTGAAACAGCTATACATGTGTATTGTAGATTGGCTGAACAGTGAGTCAGGGTATGATTTATATATGCAGTGAATGGAGGTAGACTAAAATTAGAGAAAATAATGCTTAGCGTAGCTGCCAGAAGTAGAAGTAGGAGCAACAGAATAAAGTTAAGATATTAAATAATAATAATAATAATATTAAATGATATATATATGTGTATCAAGAAAAAAGCTCACACACTGAGTTTTATTAGGATGTGTCCTAGTCTCCTTAAGGAAGAGCGTGGAAACCATGTTGCTTCAGCTGTTTACAAGCAGGACTGAACTAAGCACTGGAGAATGTGGATATATAGCTAGAGTGGAGGAGGAAGAGGATGAACAAGAGGAGATACAGATAGGAAAACTTCTCCTGCAACTAGGATCATGGGGAGGTGGGGGTAGAGAAAAAAAAGAATAAGTTTAGAGAATGACTGAAAAGAAAAATACCCTAAAGGCTCTGTTGAGGCAATTTTTCTCTGTGCTTTGGCAATAGCTTCTAGCTGTGTTATCTGTGAGGTTCCTGATAAAACAATAAAGGTGTTTTTGCGGAAGGGTAGAAGGAGGAATGAAGGATGTGGAAAGTCTAAACCCGAACAGGAAGAAAGCAAAAAAGGCAAATACACAGACTGAAGGAGGACTGATCTAAAGGGTGTCAGCAGAATCAAGCAGGTCTGGTAGACCTGAGCCCTCACTGCAGCTCTGCTATAAATCATGACTTTAAAACAGTTGCTCAACTTCTGTCTACAGCAATTTGCCCTTTGCAAGAATATTGTAATGATGTTTTTGTAAAGTACTTTGAGCCCTACAAAAGGCAAAGGCTACCTAATTGCTAGGGAGCAATTAATGGATTTTTCTAGCTGAAGTAAATACAATGCTTCATATGAAAATCTGAACTCTGGGAGGAGAAGCTGTAACCCCCATTAGAGGTGGTTGAATAGCTGCAGCAAGCAGGAGAACTTGCTGTATGCAGGGCTGATAGTACCGTGTATTGTAAGCTTGCCCAGCATTCCCCATTATAAGATCCTCTTGGGGGGGTTCCTGTCACTTTGCCAGACTGTGACTGTTTGAGCAAAGTTTCCTGTGCCAGGTGTATGCCTCAAGCTGATTGATTTTTTTTTTTTTTTTTCCCCATTTATTTGGAAAATAAAGTAGCTCTTTGAAAATGTGGCACAGGAAGGTATATGATTTATCCATGTTGCAAGTGCTGGTATGTTTTCCTCCAAATATTCTGCCTGACCACTGCAAGTCCTCAGAGCAAAGGCACAGGTCTGGAGGGGGTATCTTGCAGAGGAGGACTTTTAACCAGAAATGTGCTTCTGCTGCCACTGCATAGGTTGCCCCAGGTTTGGACTTGTAAGCATGACAAACTGCGTATGTGCAGTAGAGACTTTTGAGATGTTTGCGACATTATCATGCAAAGATCTTGTCCTCGCAAACTGTGCTTCAAAAGTGCACCTGAACCTGGGGGCTGCAGAGGCTGTGCTGGTCCTGGAGCTCTCCTATGGGGTGCTGGTGGGATCCAGCCAGGAGAAATGCACAGTGCAGCAGGGAATCAGGGCTGGAACATGGCTGAGGTGAGGGAGTACACGCAGAGTGTGATGAAGAGCCAGTGCAGAGGGGGAGCATTTGGAAGATATTCTGAAACAAGGAGATGGGCGAGGAGTCTGGAAAAAAAGGTGGGAAGCAGGAGGTGAGGAATAGGAAAAGGTGGAGAGGGAGAGGAAAGAGGGGGAGACATGCCTGCCGAGGTGATGCTGCTGCCTGGCTTGCCACGGGAGCAAGAGCCGGGGAGTGGAGGGTGGCAGAACGGCTGAGCAAACAGGACGTAGGGTGTGAAACGGGAGTGGAAAAACCTTCCAGGTGGAAACCGGGCGAGGAGGGCTGGCGTGGGCCGAGGCAGGGCACAGAGCAGTGGGATGGGGCAGCGATGCTCTCTGAGGGAGCGCTGCCTTCCCTCCGTTCGGTCAGAAATACTCCCTTCCCACCCTGCACGGAACCACAAAGGGAGTCAGAAATGACTCCTTAGGGCTGGACCGGGACGCTGGCATCAGTGCTCCCCGCTGGGCAAAGGCCAGCGGGTCTCCCAGAGCCTGCCTGGGGCTGGCTCTGCTGTGCCCGCCCTTACCCAGCACACGCCGGGGCCCCAGGCCTGGTGGGGAGAGGGAGAAGCTGCTGGGAGGAGGAAGCCAGCCCCCCGCACCCTCCGCCAGCTGCCAGCTGCCTGGCTCGGGGCCGGCGCGGTCGCTAGCACGCCGCGGGCGCTGGCGAGGTCCGGCAGAAGCCGTTCGGAGGACGCTGCGGCGGAGCCGCCGGCGCCTGCAGGTGTGTGCCCGGGCCGCGCAGCGCTGGCTCCCGGCTCCCCTCGCTTTGCCGCTCGCTTTCCGCCGGGGCAGAGCTGCGTCCTCACCCCCTGGGCTTGCTGCCGCAGTCCGGAGGTGCGGGATGAAGAGCCACGCGGCGTGGCCCCGACA
>VZZY01006349.1:57570-323450 GCA_013400335.1 Eurystomus gularis | reverse complement strand
TTACTGTTTGCAGTGTGCTTTGAAAATGTAGTGTGCTCTGTAAGTGTTATGTGTTGTTATTATTATTATTTCTGCTTTTTCATTTGCATCCCTCACCCTCTCTTCTCTCGCTATTGTGGCTTCCAGCGAGAACGTGTGGGCTTACATTATTTATAGCTGTGTGAGAGTAATTACAGAAATGATTTAATTACTCAGTTAATACCATTCTCCACATCACCAGCTTGACAAGCTGGTGATCCTCTCACCGCAGCCAACCATGCAGTCTAGCGTTGTCTATACCATGTCACGGATGAGCGGGTAAGGGGAGGCAAAGCTTGGGGAAAGGCTTGTGACAGCCTTGCACTTTGTTGGTTACTCCCCCTGGGCTGAGGGATGAGGCTGCTACCCCCCTGGGGACCTGGCGAGGGGCAAGGTGTGGTGTCACTTCAGCTGCCTGTGGAGATGTGGTATGCGGTGAGGGTTTGTGGCTCCCTGATGACGGGGGGCTCCCTCCAACACGAACCTGTTTGAAGTGAAGTTTCAGTGTTTGTTGTGCTGCATTGACCAGCTCTTCTCTATGAAAAGTCAGAGGTCTAGGAGGTTTTTATTGTTTTAGCTTCAATTTAAACCTATCAAATCATAGGGGCCGTGCACCTGCATGGGGCTGAGTGTGAGGTAAAATTACCATTGCCAGAAATATTATTCCTTGCAAGTGACTGCATGTAGCTCTGACCCTCTTGAAATAAATGAATTTTCTTTCTGAAGGGGGTGGCTTCCTCTTGGTGAGACTCCCCTCACTGGAAATACACTGTTTCCATCATTTCCAGTTCATGAAGGCTTGTGGGAAGCAGGAAATTTCCTGTTGCTAGTGCAGAATGGAAGGAGGTTGAAAGAGGAGAGTATATGCTTTCCTTTTGTTACCTACTAGAGATGGACTAAAAAAACCCCACAAACCAACTAGTGAGCTCAGGAGAAATGTAAGGAAGACAATCCTCTTCTGAAAGTACTGTAGATAAAAAGGAGGGGGTCAATGGATTCTTAACAAAGGAAACAGTCACTCAGGAAGTGGAGAGAGAGGCTCTTGTTGGATAATGGCGCGTTTGTCAGATAGTGGTATATGGAGAGAGCATCTCTCAGAAGTGCTTGCCTTCCGTGTCTCCAAGTTGCCTGGCTCCTTCATGGTCTGGGCTGCGGGCCAAGCTCAGCCTGTTCCTCAGTGCGGCAGGGCTGGGTGGGCGGCGGGAAGGTTGGGAACAGGTGGCATCGGAGCTGGTGGAGTGGAGCGCCTTTTCCACGTGGCACTGCCTGCCAAGCTGCCAGGCGCAGGACACCTGGTATCTTGAATGGGCTCTGCCCACCTCCTAGCAAGCGGTGGCAATCGAAGAAGTAGGCTAAGGCATTTTGAGTGTGAACACTGATTATGGGTGCCTTTTTTTGTTTCGACATCCAACATGAGACAGTTTAAGGAAGCCCAAATTTGAAAAAATGATGGGCATCTCCACCTTCTGAAAGCTGGCCTTTTCATGTTGCATCTCTGAATGGACACCCAGAGTCCTCATGGGTTTTGCAAATCCACACTAAAGACTTCTTTTCTTTTTTCTTTTTTTTTCCTCCTATCTGGCACACTTGAAAGTTAATTTTATGACCTGACATTGGAACAGCTTGTTGAAAAGACAGAGTGGAAGGGTGATGAAACAAGTAATTTTGTTAGCTCCCAAATGAATGAATCCTGTTGTCAGTGGATTCACATCTCATGGTTAATCGACTCTTTAACTGAATTATATACTAAGGCTGTAATGTGAGCTCAGCCCTTAGTAGACACCAGAGAGTCCACAGAGGAGAGAACTTGAGCTGGGTGAAGAGATTTCAGAAGAGCTGAATTCATCCTTCCTCCAGCTGTGAGGACTGGGGTCATTAAAAGGACCCCATTTCTCCACTGACCACTGTGTTTCAACTAGAAGATGTATTTTCAGTCCAAGTAAGTGTATGTGCCCATAGCAGCCTCAATTTTTCAGGAGCTGGCTACACCTCCTCCCTACAATAATCCCATTCCCCCCAGGTCTTCTGTTGCTTTTCTCCCAGTTTCCACTGTGGCTTTTATATCGGCTGTCTGGGCAAAATAGAGATGTACTGTGGTGCCCTGGGGGTTCTGTGTATAGGGGCTGCCCACTACAGGCATGTTGCCAGGTCAGTATGAAGTTTATTTGATTGCCTAGTGAGCCTGTAACTGTGAGTGGGTGAATCATGCATACTGCTGTGGGGCCAGGCAAAGGCTTTGGGACTGCGTGCAGTTGCGGGCTGTATTTTGTACAGCACTGGAAAAATTTAATTCTCCTTGAGTCCTCTGCCCTTTTGTCAAATCAGGTGGAAATTGGCCAGCAGGTTCAAGAGTTACTGGGAAGCCTGACTCATGTATGCACAAACACACACACATCAGGTTTGCAGGAGCCTCATGTCCTAAGGAAAATAAGCTAAAAATGTACACAGAAGGTGGGCAAAGCCCTGCGTCAGCTTGTCTTGGGAGCTGTGATTTCTGCACAAGTGACCCATGCACAGTGTGTCCCAAACACGCTTGCAGCGTGCTTGCCCTCCCTGCCACGTGCTCCCGCAGTGACTCACTGTGATTCACCCCAGTGCAGTCCTGCTCTGTGATCTGCATAGACGACATGTAATGCAAGCGATGCTGTCTCTCGGGGTTGGACGTTCAGTTCACACTTGTGCTCGGCACACATGTGTGCGCTCTGTGAATCAAGCACTGCGGTGGTTTGGATCACAGCAGTAAATGAGATATCATCATGAACAGGCACTTGCTCAGTGTCACATGCACCTGGTGGTTAGCTTGTGAAGGAGAACATGGTGTAAGGTTTGGAGATTTTAATATTTCTATCCCAAAACAGACCTCTTGAGAAAAGAAATTAGCCTCATGACAGCAGCAGAATAATTGGATTATTCTGTTAGTATCCTCTATGGAAGAGGAGAGCATGTGCCTTTAACTATATTTTCAATGCAGAAACTTAAAAATTGCACTTAAAATGTGAATTGCACCTTGGTTTTCTTCATAACTGACAAGCAGACATCTGTCTTCTGCCCCACATTTTTCTGCCTTTGTGCTGGCCGAGCTTTCTGTCTAGCCTTATTCTTAGCCTTGTGGGAAGGCTACAGCAAACTGTGGTGTTTTGGGTTCCTCAAGTGGCACTGAAGGAGATCAGGGCATGTTCTAACCAGTGAGTGCCTTGGGTGGGCTGAGGAGGAGCCAGCCTGAAGGTGAAAATAAGGGAATATGTACCCCTTGCTCTAGAGGAGGAAGTGTGCTGAAAAAGGGCTGGACACCTGGGAAGGGGAGAGACAGGTCTAATGAGATGAAATGCAGTGCAAGTAAGTGGAAAGCAAACTTTGGGCATGTCTCTGAGCAGTGAGTCCTCCTTGGCTCTATAGACTAAAATTCTCCAGTTGCAGTCTGAACGCTGAAATAATTTATAATGAGATGACAGAGTTTTGGAGGATGTGTGTGCCTTCAGGAGACAGCCCTGCTGAGGTGGAGGAGATGGGAAGGAACTGGACAGAGGATGAACCAGCCAGACTTCTTTTTCTGCTAGTTTTGGTCATCTGACAGACTCCCCAAACTCATGTGGCCTCCATCTCTTTTGTTTTAAAAGTCTCTATTAAGTTTTGGTAAACTTTTGCTTATTTGGAATCTGTCAGGTGAGTTTTGCTGAGCTTTAGGCACATCCAAATGTTTCATACAGCCATTACCTGGGAAGAGATATAATTTTTTCTTTTTTTTTTTGCTAGTCAGTTTGTTCCTTAATTTAGATTTAATAAGTCACTTTGTGCTCCATTAATTAGGCCTTCATGCAAAATGTTTAATGACAAAGTGTGCTCGCCTGCAGATGGTGGAACAGCTTCATTTAGGGAATGGCTGGAGACCTCACTGGGCTGTGCTGTTCCTTGTGCCCATGGTCCATTCTCTCCCAATGAGCCATGCTGCCGTTAACCTTCGCTGTCTCCATGTCCTGGCATGAGGCCACAAGGCTTATTTTCGCAAGGGCTTGTCCCAGACATTTTCTGTGTCTGATCCCTCTGCCCTTGCCTGAGCACCCTTGGAAGATTTTATGTGTACATGTGGATTTTAAGTTTCATCTGCTTAATTGTTATAAACTGAAGCTGTGGCTGGAAGCTTTCTAGCCAGAGGCAAAATGAGCTGGCAAAAACATGCTGTGATACTGACCACCAGGAGGAGAAATGGAGGTTGTGTGTGGTATTTGTCTTCTGCTGTGTTTAGGGCCACATTTCTGTCATGACAGTGTCACTCACTGGTCACTGTACTGGTCCAGTAGTGTGTTGCTCTATGTCTTGAGATGTGCCTGTAATAATACTTAGTAATACACAATACAAGCTGCGGGGAAGCATTTTGTATTTCCAGAGTGCAAGTAGCCAGTCAGCAGCTCCTGCCATGTCGCTGCTGTAAAATACACCAGTCTCTCGAATCATACGTTGATAGCTTTTTTGTTTGGTACCAGGGGAGTGAGGTTAGTTTTTCCACTTCCCCCTCTTCTGGTCTAATCTAGATTGTAATACTAGGGAAAGGATTTTCTTGCATGGCATGTTTGGGCTTCTGTGGCCAGGAAGAAGTGGTTTTGTATGGGAATGGGTCTCTGTGTAACCATGCCTGTGCAGAAGCATGTCATGTCCTCCTCCACACTGCATGCATCCCTGCTATCAAGGAATCCTTTTGGCCAAATGTTTTGCTGCCATTTGATGCATAAATTGGATAGGGAAACGAGCTGACATGACTAGGTTAAACACAAGATGACAAGGATCTTGTGACAATTAATTTACCTCTCTGCACCTAGGAATCTGTAGGGGATGGTCCTTTGGGAACTCATCCCCTGGGATTTGTTCCTTCAATTACAAGGAGGAAACCTCCAGAGGATAAAGTAATATTCTGATACTCCTTCCTTACTCCTCACCTAGCATTTTTCTTCTTCTTCATACTGGTCCACCTCCATGTGCCAGCACCCTTTGAGGGGTAGCTCCTGCAGGATGGGTGTGACTTCTCATGGGGACTGAGAAAAGGTGGTAGAACTGTGCCAGGGGTAAGAAAAGTATAAGGAGACCTGCTGAATTGGGGTGTTTGACAAGAGGCAGCAGTGCAGACGAAGGACTTAAGGTACCCCAAGAGAGAGGGTGGAAGGAGGAGAGGGTGTGAGAAGAGGAGGTTTGACGTGATATTCAGAGTAATTCATAGACTAAAGCAGGCAGAAAGGTCTCAGGGTGAGATCAGATAATTAATTAATGACTACAGGGATGCATCTTCCTCTCTCAGCCAGCAATACGTGCGTTGTGTGACTTCTAGTGAATGTATCTCTCCTGACGCTTCTCTTGCTTACCCCATGGCCAGATGTGCTCAGCAGCCCTCAGCTCTCTTGCAGACATCCTGTATGCACCTCCTCAAGGCCATGGACCAGAGGCTGGAGCTGCTGGTGGCTGTTGCCACCCTGTATCATACTGCCACCTCCTTGGTGACATATGCACCCTGCACTGTTCTCATGTCATTTGCCATGTGTTCCTAGTTTCTTCTGTGTCCTGGGATGCCTTTGAAAAGTGCTTTAAAGAACTGTACAAGGGCTCCTGATGCTTTTTTTCCCTCTGTTGCCCAGGAGATAGGATCTGGCCCCAGTGCTAGTGAGCACCAGGCTGGGGAGGGAAGGCAGTGCAGCGAGGAAAGGGTGACTCATTCTCCAGAAATGAAACAAATGCAAAAAATTTGTCTGCACCCAAAGATGGGGGAAAAAAAATACAACTTAAGACTCAAAAGGTTCACTTCAGTTGCCCGAGTACCCCCAGAGGAAAAGTCTTTGTTGTCAAACACTTTCCCTTCCACATCCCCATTATTTCTTTCCCCTTAGTATTTTCCCTTAATGGTTGAATCGTTTAACACCACATACAAAGTCGGATCTGGCCGCTCAGGGGCGATTCTGGGTTGCCATGGCAATGAGGCCTGTCTCTCCAAATTAGGACATTTTTCCTGCTCCCTTTTCTATGCAAGGCTTTCTCTCATCTCTTTTTCTCTTACTCTCCCTTGATGTCTGAAGTGCTGAGAGCTGCCTCCTCTCTCAAAGGCTCCCTGAAAGGGATCAGACTTTGCCCGTCTGAATTAATTCCTCTGAAGCTCGTGCCAGCTTCGTGTGTGCCAGCTCTGTGAGGACCAACTTCTGCTCCTCAACCAATCCGCCATAGGATAAGGGTGAGGAGGGGTAGCAGAGGTGTAGAGGTGGTGAGGTTAGCGGGGGATGGCAGTATGTGGCCATGATGTGCTTAGTCCCTGCTCCATACACCATTGCCTCATCTGCCTGGGTGCTGCTGGAGCTGTCTGGTGCTGCGTGCTGGAGTAAGAGCTGCTTAACTTAAATTTTAGGACTAGAAAAGATAGTGGAATGAACCTGGGGTGAACTTAAATGTGCTGGTATGCACAAATCTGTTGGACAGTCTTGGCTCCTCACGGTCTCATCCTCTACAGGGCAGGCACCTGCAGCGAAACAATAGAGTCCTCTCTTTGGGGTGTTGTGCTGCTGATCCTTGTCCCCTGGATACGCTGAGCTGTGCCTGGTACATGTCAGTGCACTGAAGCAGACAAGTGGCTCTACACCACTTCTGCACCTGTATATTCCCCTTGCTGGCTTGGGACTTGGCATCAGTCAGACCCACCTCAATTTATTCTGGCTGCTGTCAGAATCCCAGGGCCCCTGTGGCAGCTGGGATTAGTCTGACACGGAGATGTCCCCAGCCAAACTGTCTTCCCTGGGCTATGCCTCAGACCCAAGGGAGCAGGAAGAGAAAGGAGTTGGCACAGGCAGCACTACAAACTCACAGAAATGGCGGCATGCCTGCAGTGGGTAGGTCGGGGTGGCTGGGAGCAGATCCGCTGTCCCAGAGGAGTGTTATCATGACAATGTGAGGTGATGCTGAGCAGAACACTACAGTCCAGTGTTTTCCACGGATCAGAGCAGAAATGAAAAGGTGATGTAATGAGATTTCCTTGCTCATTCTTCCCCTAGCCAAACAGGCTACTTACCCCAAGACCAGTTTTTAACCTTGTGGTATATTTGGGGAATTTCACATATAGCAGAGGGCAAAACCAATGTATTATTAATGTCTGGAGTGGAGATGAAGGTGTAAATTTTGGTTAAGAAGATGATTGGTCTCAAATTCTGTTCTGTCCTGGCCACAGTACTGTGTTGCTGTTTTTCATAAAGGATGTTCTAGAGCTGGGAGTAGTTGGCTGTGAGGAGGGTAGGAGAGTGATGTGCCATGGCTGAAGTCCTTGGGCTCAATCCCAGGTGGTCTGCATCTTTGGTGGCTGTAGGACAGCAGTAATGTCCCATTAGACTGAGCAGGTGATCAGGCACACTCCTTTTCTCCAGGAAGCCAAAACTTGTGGTTCCGCTTAGTGATGTAGCCTTTAAACAAAAAGAAGTGGGTGGACTTGTAAGTTGGTTTGACCCATAGTGATAAGAACTTTGCTAAACTTTCCTAGGAGAGTTAAAGTTGTTCAGTAAATGTTAATTCAGAAGCCTTTCTGCAATGGTGTATGAACTGGTTGAGATCAAAAGCTGATTTAGTCCCGTATTCTGCATCCAACAGCAACTGATAGAGGATCAATTAGTGATACTTCCTCAGAATATTCTCCAAGCACTCCATGAGTTACGGCTTGTGACTTTATAAGCTAGTCAGTGTATCTTTGTATTTATACACTTATCCCCATGCAAATTCTTGGCATTTGTGAACCCATGCACACTATTAATATCCAAGTGACAAGGAGTTTCACCACTTAGCTGCTTGTGGGGTGAAAAAGTTCTTCTTTGCTGGAAACTTGCCACTGGGCATTCTCATTTAATATCCCCTCATTCTTTTACTGGAAAAAAAGTAGCTAACAGTTATTCCTTCTTCACATTCTCTATCTGGGCCCTGATCTTACAAGCCCTTACCATATTCTCCTCTAGCTGTCACTTTTCTGCAAGAGAATTGTAATTTATTCGGTTGATTCTCAGGAAGACCTTTCGAGTTGTGCCTACCATTTTTGTCTCTTCTGCATCTCTTTGGGGAAGGAATTCAACAGAGACTCTCCAGTGGAAACAGGAAGATTTGTAGATTTTTTTTTACTTGCAGTGTCTAACTGAGCTGGCCCTGACACAGATACAACATACCTTCTGCTGTCTGGAATTGTTTTTGGCTCTGCCCTCTGAGATGCAAGTAAAAAGTATAAATATCCACCACTGTTTGAAGGACAGTTAGAAAGATGATGGAGCCAAACTGTTCTTGGTAGTGCCAGACAGTGTAATGAGAGGCCATGGTAGCTCCTTGCACATCAGGAAAAAGATTTTCAGTAAGAGGGTAGCAATGCTGGAATAAGGGTCCCGAGGTCACCCACAGCTGATGGGATCTAGTGTTAGTGATGGCCTTCTTGCAAGGGGATCCTTTAAGGCCTCATCCTGCCAGTGTTCTTGTGATGCCATGAAGTGACATTAAGATGCCCCAGAAGTGAGATGTGAGTCTGAGGTGCAGAACTTTCTAGAATTGCCCTTATGGTACAAAACCTCTTTGTTACTATTCTCTTCCTTGTGATTTCAGTTTATATTGGCATTGATCTGTTAGGTTTTTGTCCCTTTGCTGCTTCCTTCTAGCAAGCACACTGCAAGCTTTTGGGCTGTGATGCTTCACAGGCAGGTGTTTAGCACTCTCTGACCCAGGAGAAGATCCTGTATCCCTAGGAAGTTGTGATGTGCTGAATCGCTGCTGCAGAAGTGCTCATCAGATGTTCTCATCAGCCTCCAGTTTGTGGTACACCAACGTTGTTTGCCCAGGTACATGAGGATGCTTGAGCAGGCCCCCATCAGCAGAGAGCAAGGTGTGAGGCATAGCTTGGAGTGAGCTTGGTTTGCTGAGCAGAGCAGCATCTGGGTCACAGAGGGGGATACTGATGCTTCCCAGATACCAATTCTGTTTCCTAAACTTTCTGTACTTTCTTCTTCTAGTTGTTCCTGAAGTACCTGAAACTTGTCTTTCTTGTAATGCTATTATTTCAGGTGCTTGCCCTGTCTGGAATGCAGAGATGGCTTCAGCAGTTGAAATGTGCAGGATTTAAAGGCCAAATTTCTAGTTACCTTATTTTATATCTGCCCTGACCCTAACTGTTTCTGGACCCAGCGTCTTCGTTGTTGTGCTGTTCTCTTATCTTCATGACTTAGAGAATACTGAGGTTGAAAATGAATGGGGAATGGGAAAAAGTATCTGGACTTAAAAAAAAAACAGCAGTGGGGTGTGTGTGTGTCTGGGAGAGGTTACTGTGAAAATAATTTGTTCTGAAAGAGTATGGGGCATGCAGAATGGAGGGGATTTAAAGGGCTTTGTTTAACATTAATAATGCTACATTATACATGTAAATGGCATTATTAAAGGCTTCTGGGTATTTCAGTGAAAATAATTAGAAGTAAAAACTTTGGGGCAACTTGTGTAAATCAAACCAAGAGAATGAGCTGATGGCAAGAATGAATAATTATTCCCTTGCCTCCTACTGTGTCCCTGCCTTAATTTCTACTGCATCCTTTCCCCCGGTCTAGAACAAACAAATAGCCCCGGAACAAAACAAGAACAAAACAAGAGCACTCGGTGCTCTGGGCATCATCTGAAAAGAGGAAACTGAAGTTTTCTTTGAGTGGCTGGGAGAAATGAGGGAGGACTAAAGGAAAAGCAACATCAAGAAACTCTCGGGCCTCCCTAGAAGTGCAAAGAATTTAAATCAGTGCTTGTAAAATGCAATGATGAATAAGACAGGTAGGTAAATTTCTTGCATGTAATACCCAAGTACTTGAAGTTTTTGCTAGAGGGGAACATTTTAACCCCCTTACTTTCCTTGAGAAACAATTCCCTTTAAATTGGATTGAAAAATGCAAGATGACTGTTTATGTGTGGATTACTGCTACAGGATGGCTGCCAAAGCAGTCAACTACAGTGAGCAAAATAGGAAATATAATTATTGCTGCAATTTCAGATCACAGAGAAGGAATTGTAGCCGCCTCTAGGAAAAACAGAGATGTAGCATTTGAAGGAAACAAAATTTTAATTTTCCCAGCCACAAAGTCCCACAGGAAAGAGCTCATGGGGATGAGGAGAGCTTTCAAAAAAAGATGAAGTTGAGAGTGCAATCCAGTATGCATGTGCAATATCTACATGCTTCTGTGCAACAGAAAATATGTAGGGACTATACGCTTGGATTCTGCATGCTGATATAATGTGTGTGCCTTCAGCTCCTCGGCAGAGCCTTATGGATTCCAGTGAGGCTCTTCACAGGCATGGCGGAAACTACTCTGCAGTCAGCAGTGGGATCAGAGCCCAAACCAGCTAAATACTGCTAACCAAAACTGAGGAGAGAACCAGAGCCTTTGGATGGAGATGGAGGGAAAAATTGAAAATTATTGTCTGCTTATGAGTTCCTCTTTCAAAAGCTCATGGTGATCATTTGTCATTTTAACTGTGATCAGAATTTTAAGGGGCATATTCTACTTTTTTCTTCTTTGGGGACAGTCACTTAAAGTATTTGGAGATTATAGAGTGTGAATAGTATGTGAATATATGCTAAGCATAGTGGTGTATATGAAACATTTCTAAATCTATAGTACAGTTGCCTGAAAGTTTTTTTCAGTGGAACAATTTCCTGCTGGAAAATGTAGATTCTACAGTATTGAAAAGTCCTCTGGGAACATGTCAGTCCTGTCACAAGTGTGGATGGAAATGAGGCAAGTTGGTCTGTCTGCAGAGACTGTGTGGCTCTTCCAGATCCCTCACCTGCGAGCTGAGTAGATGACAGGCTAAAAGAAAAATAATCTTTTTATGATGTCCTGATTTTTTTTCAGTATTTCTCTTTTGTAAATTATGTCAAATATTTTATTTTTCATACATGATGATGGGAGAACTTTTTGTCCTCCAACTCCAAACAAAACAGCAATTCTGTTTTCTTGCCATCTCAAAAAATGCAGCATGATTAACCCACGTGTGTCCCTTCAGACAAAATCCATTGCTGGAATGCCCCTCACCCCTCCATCACCACCAACTGCACAGATGCTTCCCCATCCTGAGGACATATTTAGGTTCATGGTATAGGGTGCAATGGGGCAAAGGAGAAGAGCTGGCTACCTACAGAAAACATGGAAGATAGAGGAGAGAGGCAGGAAGTTAGTATGTATGATTCCCCTGGTGCTTTTTTCTCTGCTGGGAGTCTTCCCTTTGGTCTGGGGCTTGTCTGAGCCATCTCTACCTCCAGTGTACTCCCTTGCTGAGGACACATGTCTCTTTTTCTGAGGGGCAGGGGTGGCCTGTGGGGCTGGTAGGGGGATGTGACAGTGGGGATTTGTAAATGCAGGATGATGCAGTCTATGATAGCAATAGCAGGATGATGCAGTCTATGATAGCAATACTGGGGAGACAGAGGCTGTGTTTGCTAGGAGCAGTGAGGGGGCATCGAGCTGAAGCTGTCAGAGATCTGGGAAAAGCAGATGGTATGGGGGGGCAGGATGGACTGAGAAGCAAGAAATTTCCATTCCGAGGACACACACGTATGTTGGAGCAAGGCTGTGCTCGGCACTCAGTGCTGATGCCTTGCGTTACATCTTACTCTGCTGCGTTCAATGGGAGCTTGTATGGGTCTAAGATGTCATGTCTGCATACTTCTCTGTCTGCAAATATATCTTTGGAAGAGTCTAGATGAAAAAAGGATGCTTTTTGACTTTGCTACGACAAAGTGCTGTCTGGGCCTAGTATATCTAAACCACACCTATGGAAGAATTATATTCTTTTTCTATATAGATCTGTGTTCTTCTCTCCAAGTGCTGTTGAGTGGCACGGTGGGCAGAAGTGCTTTGCTTGGCTTCTGTGTGGTGATTATCCAGGATGCTTATAATTTTACCTTCTGCAATTGGCTTTATCTTGAATTTGACGCCTTGTGTGACTGTGAGCAGGGTGACCTTTGCAGATTTTCTTGGTCCTCCTGCAAAGCAGTGTCAGTCCAAACTATATTGATCTGGGTAATATCCAGGGATTACGGGGGTGCAGAAATGACAGATCTGAGGGGCATAGCTGATAAAATAACTGAGCCAGACATCCTTGTCAAAGGGAGTCCATTCAGCAGCTGTGCATGGGTAACTGAATCTGCTTCCAAAGTTTCTAATGACCATGGCCAGTCACTCACCAATAGCATCTGCTTCTGTTTCTGCATGACTAGAAGCCCTTGGAAAATGGAGCGATCACGAGGCCTTTCCAAGAAAGGCTTGGTCATCATCAGAAATGTATTCTAAAACAAGCCATGCATGGGCAAATCCCACACATAAGAGTAATGTTGATTTGTAATGTGGGCTTAATTTGGAGTGGCTTTTGACTAGTAATTTCTGAGCTGCCTGAGCAAGCCCTTGCACAGAACACACATTCTACAGGGCTTGGTGGGGACACACAACTTTAAGATGCTTTGGCAGGAGCCAGCTGTAGCCAGCTGTTGTGTTACAGGGATGCTCCCCTTACTCCTGTGGAGCAGGCTGTGAATGGATGCTGAATGAAGCTGGCTCCTTGGCTCTGAGCGACTGCTGGAAAGCACATGGCACCAGGAGTAAAATAAGCTGTGAAAACATGCTGAGTAGAAGAGCAGAGCAGACAAAAGCCTTGCCAGAGCTGAGTCTCTCTGAAAACACAGGTGATGCAAAGGAACACTTGCATGGTAACCAACCCTAAACCTCCAACCAAAATGAAAAGTGTGAGTAGGTGTGAGCATGGGCTTTTCTCAGGGGGTTTCAGCCATATGAGATTTCCTTTGGAATGGGAGTATATAAATGGAGCAATCCTGCAGCCAGTGCAAATTCAGCCTGTAGTTCTGAACCAGAGTATTAAAAAGAAGACAAAAAACTTGAGAGGGCTTGTGAAAGTGGAAAGGATGAAGATCCCCATCTGGCAATTCTGAGAGGTTAAACCAGTCCCTGATAAAAGACTGGATGGTGGCAGGAGAGGACAAAACTCAGTGATGATGACCAGAGGGAGAACATAAGCACAAGACTTTCCATGGTAAACCCAGGAATAGTACTCTGAATTTCCCAAGTGGAGGAATCACTGAGTCCAAAGAGAGCCTGGATTTGGTGAGGAATCTGATATGCTGCAAAAGGAGAAATCTGCAAAAAGTGCTTTGGCCACCTTCCCACTTCGAAGTCAGTGTCCACCAAAATGACCAAAATGTTGCAGCAAACAGCAACTGACACAGTGCCGACATTTGAGAAAAGGGTGTAAGAACTGCAGTGCTGTGCTTTACTTTGCAAATGCATTCCCAATATAGATAAAGAAGATGCCAACATCATCATTAAAACTGGGCAGCTCTTTGTAGCTGCAAAGGACAGTTTTGCAATAGCAGATTATTTTGTTGTCAGCATCAAAACAAGTGGGATATTTCTTGAAGTAAAGTTACATAGGAGTATATTAGTCTGATGCCAGAAAAAATGACATTAGCCTTGAAAGAAAAAGCAATGGAAGGAAGTGATGAAATACAGAAATTCAGGATGTATGGTGTTGGGCTGGCCTTTTGCAGGGAAGTGGCCCAACCAACCTGAGAAGGAGTGTTCCGTAATACTATTGTTGTAAGGTTCAAAATCAGCTAAGCTGGGGTCTCCTCAAGGTGCCATTTGAGGATATTTTCCTGGGGTGAGGGAAGCTGCCTGGCTATAGGGTAGAGTGGTAGGAGCCAAGTCAGCCCATGATTCATGACCCTAGAAAATTCCCTTTTGGTGTAAGTGAAGATTAGAGTAAATAAAAGATTTTATTCCTCTGGAAATCATCAGGTGATGAAGTGAAGTGTGTAAAGCTGGACATAAAGGATCTAAAAGAGTAAATAAATGTTTAAAAATAGATCAGCTCCTGCTACTGCAAGGGGAGGAATTCTGATATTGAGGGCAAGAATGTTTAGATAGTGGAGATTTTGAGCTGCATTCAAACTCCATAAAGCTCTTATCAGATGATCTGAGAAGCTTTGTGAGAAACCAGTACCAATATAGTGTAAATGACATACTCTGAAGTAATGCAGTAGATCACAGTATCGCCAATACAGCCTCACAGATGAGGAAAAAGTACCACAGTCTTTTGTAAGAAAAATCAGAGCTTCAGTTAGTTTCAGCAGCCCTGGTCTTGACAGCACGTCTGTGCAAAGATGTCCAGTGAATACGAGATGAGAGACTGAAGATTATATGAAGGTAATTTAGGGATTTAAAAGGAACTTGAGAGGGGCCAAAGAGGTTTTATCCTGAGCTCAGAAGAGCAGTGATATTGAAGAGGCTGTCAAAGCTTTTCACACACATACCAAAAATGTAGGCCATGTGAAGAGAAAGAGTTAGTGGTACAAGGAAAACTGGCCCTTTGCAGCAAAGTAGCCACTGATCTTTTCTTGCTGCCTGAAAAAAAAAAAACAAACCCATCACACACAAAAAAATAAAATTGGCATGTACTTGTCCTAAAGTAGTATTCTCACTTTCTTGAGTTAACCTTATTAGAAGACACTACAGCTAAGTAGGTGATCATGCATACCAAATTTGGTTTTCCAGGCACAGTACACCTAAGTTAGTTATGTCTGACTCTAGGCCAGTTTAGTGGGCATGAATTTTAAGCAGTTTGCGTGGATTTTGACATGTAACTGCTAGTTTTCTTCATCCATGATTTAACAGAGGGGTTGAAAACCTCATTAAAATAATAAAGAACAGAGTGAAAAGGATGGAGGTTATAGTTTGATCTGTATTAAGCTCTTTTAAATCATAGCACGCCATGAATGGAGTGACAGTTGCCTCTTGTAGGCTTTTTGTACCACAGAAAACTGGAGTCCAGAACTGGGGTCAAAGTTCTTTGGGATTTGTAATTAGTTATATGAAGGGACAAGGAAGGCAAAACAAACAGTTCAAAGCATTTGGGGTCTGAGAAGCTACTTTTCTTCACGAAATGATATTATGCACATACACACTGAAGAAGAAAAGCTAGAGGTGGGCCTGGTGACACAGGAAAATACTCTGTTGTTGCAGGAGACTGTCAGGTTAGGTGGATGCATATGATGGAAGACAGGTGATCCTCTTCATGCTTCATAAGGGAATATAACAAATTAGTCATTTTCCTCAGCAAGCCTTCAGATGAGTTACAGCCACAGCAGGTAAGAGAGATGTGGCCCTTGTCATGACGTGACTGATAGACTCAATACTGCTCCGCATGTGGAGAAGAGCTGGTTCACGTGACAGCACAGGTCACCTCAGAGAATAAGGCAGTGTGCTTGTTTGAGTAGGCAGTAGACAGGTTATAAATATGCAAAATTTGGTATTATGTTGATATTTGTTGATTGCTATTATTCTGACACTTGCTCGGAAAAAGAAGGTGTGAGGGTCTGTGCCCTTGATGGGCTCTGACCTAAGCTAGTTAGAACTGGGCCCTCTCCTATCCATGGGCTCACTTTGCTCCATGCATGTCAGATGAGAGCTGCCATTTTTGACAGTACATAATGCAGCTCTCTATCATTGGTTGTAAGCAATTTCCAGCCTACTTGGAGCAAAATTTTCTGGCCTATTCTGGTAATACAATATCCTTTTCCATACTTTCATATTGGAGAACAGTGTGTTAGTAAAGCAGAGAGACTAGATTTCTCTCTCATTCTGGATATGGTTCTTCCCTCTAGACACGTGGTGGAAAGTCATAAGAAGAAGCTCTTGCTTTTTTGCTCCCTGTCAGTTAGGTCTTGACTCTCACTTGCCTCTCTGATGCTGTCCCTCTGAAATTTAGACCTTCCTTTTCTTGTCCTGCTCCTGGGGTAAAGGGTCTAAGCACTACAACTCAAACTCCTCATGATGACCTAAGCTGTTATGGACTGACCTGTCAAGGTCGTGGGTCAACCTGTGGCCTTCCAGCCAGTGGAGATGGCTTGCTAATGCTCATAGGCTGTATCTCTTTGAAATGCTAAAATGCAGGCTCCGTGTGCCTTGTAGTGTGCACATCTGATGCAGGGAGGAAATAACACAGATCTTGCATACACCTATTGTCTGACTTCTCCCTCCATTTTATGGAGCCCTTGCCATGAGGTTTTTTTAATATGAACCATGGGATGGGAAGCTAAAAAAACTCCAAACCCAAAACCAGAGGAGAAGATTAAGAGAAGCCTGTTCTATATTCTAATAGTTAATTAAATCCTTCACTTTTGCAAGCTAGTGTTCCAGGCAGACAAAGGAAGATAAAAGAACCTATTGCATGAGATTATTGGGTTTGCACCTTGATATATTACCAGGTGAAATTTTACTTGTGCAGTTTCAAGCTGAGGAATTTTAACTCTAGGTTTTTCTACTTTCATGTATGGAAAGGGGGAAAGGAAGTATGCTATTAGTTTGTTTTTTTTTTTTAAAGGACACTTTTACAGTTTATGATCCAGGGAGCAGCCAGTCAGGGTCCTGCTTTTCCTATATACTGCACCCTTTAATCATTCGAGACATACAAGGAGGTCTGGGGGCTTGTAGTGTGGAGGTGGGTGCTGGGGAGGAGCAGAGAGATGTTTCAGCCGCAGAGGGGCCCGAAGGCACAGATTCGCAGAGCGCGGTTTCCATGGCAGTGCTATGGAAACCAGGTTCTGCCGCTCACTGCTGCTCAGGGTGGAATTTCAATGCTCCACGCAGCCCTGGTACCCAAGAAACAACAAACCCACAAACAAAACGGCACCAAACCTGTAGATGCCTCATCAGAGCGCAGTTTCTCATTCAGCCTGTGTGCTCTGCCTGCCACCCTGGGGGAGGAAAGGACGAGCAAGCTTAAATCAGCTAAAATTAGAACTTGTTACGCACCTGTGTCCCTGCCTCCATCTGGACCCCTCAGAATAGTTCTGGAGGTTCAAGTAAGTTTGATCAGCTCTAGGATCTTTGATCTGCTATTATATGTAGGCTGCTGTATGCAGCCTGGAAGCTTAGTGGCTGTATTGCAAAGAGTGGGGATGCAGAGGGATAAGGAAGATGCAAAGCAAGGAGAGCTCTCTTCTGCTTTTGGCTCATCTGTGTTAACTTCACTTGCTTCCCCATACCTCAATTTCCCCATGTGTAGAACAGACATGATAATGATAGCTCCCCATAGGCTGAGCAAGTTCGATTTCACCAGTGAGTGCAAGCAAGTACTTCGGGGGGATTTGGGCTACTGTGAAACTTATTTAGTTGATGTTTGGAAAGTAGCTTGAGGCCCTCTGATGAAAGTTAGAAACCTGCCAAATTTTGCCAGCTCCCAGATCAGTAGGCTGTATAAATGTTGTACTTAAAGCTTATACCTAAATATATATATATTTTACCTGTATAGGTATAATACATATATTATACCTATATATAACTTATACCTATACACAAAGTCTTACCCTCATGTTCCCTCTGATTTGTATTTCTCTCCAGGATGGAGCACTGGCACTATGATGCTGTAACAAAGAGAGATTGGAATACAGTCACTTTAGTAGCAATACTATGAGCATTAGGCCTGCAGTACCAAAAACATCCCTTGCATAGGAAAGGAAAAGGAAGATAGCCTGAAGGCTGATCTTTGATTTTACAGCCTTTCAGTGCTGGTTAACTTTGTCCAGTGTAGCCTGAAATCCAGCAATCAGTTTAGCCTACTTAAAATTTTCCAGTGATTTGCCTGGGATGCTTGTGAGTATGTCCCTATGCCAGTAACCATGTCCAAACACCTTTTGGCTGGGAGGGGAGCACAGAGTCAGAAGAAGCCATAGGAGGCAACCTTTTATGCTCTCTTATCCTACTTCTGTACCAGCAGTGCCAGTTTTGAGCTCCAGAGCTCCTGGATGGCACCTTCTAGGGGAAGGGGGGGGGTCTCTGAAATTCCCTGGGTGCTTTGAGAGCAACCCTGGGGTGTCCCACCACTCTTTCCAAGCTCTCCCTTCAGCCACCCCAGCAAGTATGGCACACCATGTTGTGTCAGTAAAAGCAGTCCGTACCTACAGTGAGGCATTGTTTTCTGAGTGTATGCGCTATAGAGTGGAAAAGCACATAGCTGCCTGTGATGGCACAGACATGCAAAGTCACAGCTGTGTGGCCCACAGTGCTGTGCAGAGCTGGAGATAAAGCTGAGAGGGAAGTGTGGGTGCTAAAGGTCCCATGTGCAGGTCCACTAGTCTACTGGTCACCCTGGGGAGTGCTCCCCATCTGGCTGTATTTCTTTAGTGCTCAGAGAGCCAGGCAGGGGGTACATAGCACCTAACAATCTTTGAGGGCTGTCAGGGTGATGGTAATAATAAGCGATAACTTGCTGCAAGAGCTGTCAGCCTTATAAATACCAAGCCTATGACAGGATGGTCCTTAGTCATATGTTGGGGGGAGGATCTTGGAGAATCCTTGGGGGGCCCTGGCTGTGTGTTCAGAACAGCACCCCCTCACTTGCCAGGGATGTAGGTGAAGCTGGGGCCATCCCTAATCCCGAAAGCAGCCATCCCTTGGGAATCAGCTGTCCTTCTCCCCCTGTGGAGGAATTGCCTACTGCTTAATAAATGTCTGCTTGTAATATTCTGAAACAAGGAGGCTAATCAAAGGCCCTGTTCTGTGGAACAGGGATGCTAAGTGACAAGATTAATTTCAGTAATCAAGCAGCTTAATTTGGACATTTTTTTTCCCCTCTTCTCTGTTGCTGATGGAAATTGAGGCAAATCTCATTCTGGAGAGACACTCCTTCCCTGCCTGGTAACACCACTCTCCAGTATTGAAAATGGTTGTGCAGGGACGGGAGGAAGGGGAAGAAAGAAGAGTAGGAAGGGGTCACAAAGGACAGTATCAAGAGAAGGTGTGTGGACTGCTATGACTGATGTTTCTCGAGCATCTTTTCTCTGGAAAGCTCCCAAAGTGTTTTATAGACTGCATTGCAAAGGCTCCAGTCAGCACTGAAATGCAGTCATCTTGGCTGGATTGCAGCAATTGAAAGGACGTGGAAATTCGACTGGTTAGGAGAGGGCAGGCAGGCGGGAGGCTATGATACCACCAAAGGGAAATTGCTAGATGAAAGTCTCTGTGATGGGTTGGGACTTACCTGAAACACGCCTGTGGCTGCAAGATCTCACTCTTAGAATTAACAATGAATTAGCCTTCATACTTCAGTGATGTGGAGTGCTGGGGGCCCCTTTTCTCAGCTTAGCCCAGGACTGGTACCACCAGCACAGCCACCTGCAGTGCTGGGATGCAGCTCACCTCCATTTGCCCAGCCACTGATGCTGCCACCTCACCTTCCCCCGATCTGCCTCGGGACCTTGCCAGACACAATGTCACAGCGAGCTGAGAAAGGGGCCCTTAGCCCATCTTGTCTGTTCCCTGGTGACAGAGGGTGGTGGAGGCAGCTACTGAGAGGGTTGGGAAAAGACCCAGAAAAAGTGAGCTCTTCTTGAGCTTTGTCCTTGCTCTAGTCCTGTGAGGAAACACTTCTTCTTTAGTTGCAATTTAGACAGGGGAACAGATTCCCATGGGATATAGCAAAGCTTAGGACAGGGTAAAGTCCTGGGGGAATGTTGTGCTGGCCTAAGGGTGAGGTGTATGTGTGGGCAGGCTGGAGAGGACAGTCTAATAATAGCTATTTACTCATTCAAATGCCTGTGATCTGAGGAAGCCTGGACAGGCACCCAGTGGCGTGTGACAGAGCCCTCCAGAGCAAGCGGAGTGGGTTTAAGGGAATGACGTCCTTGCCCGAGGCAGTGAAGTTTCAGGTCTGGCAGCTTTCCACGCTGGCCTCTCCAATCCCCCCACCACTGCCAGCATGTTCCTCCAGTCCTGGCACCTCTCTCGAATGTCCCCCTTCTCCCTTTCACTCCCTGCGGGAGGCATCTTTAACTTGACTGCACCCCCTGCCATCTTCTGGCAATCAATTTTTCTGAGACAATCCCTGACGTTCCTGACCCCCCTCCTTTCCCTCTCCTCCTTCCCCTCTCTCTCTCCCTCCTGCTGACTTGTTATTATGTACTGCAGCTGCCCGGAGGATTTTAAATAGACCCATAATCGCACAGCAGCTCCTCTTGGAAGTTTAAATATAACCTCCTTGTTAATCTTGCGTGTGGCAGCAGCACAGCACCTGGGGAAGGGAGGAACGGACAGGCACTAACCCATGGCTTTAGATCAGGGCTGGGAGGGCTGAGGATTGTCTTTTTAGTGAAATCATGAGGCAAATGCCTTGTTTCTTTTAACCAGAATAACTCTGAGGCTGGTGCAAGGTGCCAAACTGATGATTTTTGCAGTGCAAAATTATTTTTTTAGTTGCCACCCCAGACACAGCATGAGGGAATATTGCCACTCTCTGGTTTGGGCCAGTTTCTTACCACTGCTCCAGGAAAGCCCCTCTGAGAGGCAATGGCAGCTCAGACCTCCTCCACCCTTTGCCTCCTGGCAACAAGGTGGCAGTTGTTCATGTTGCTGTGAAGGAGGTGTTTTGGAAAGATCAGTAAGAAGCTGAGAAGAGATCCTGCAGATTAGTTTACAAATTATTTTGTGGTAACAGACTAATTTCAATCTCATTTCTGGCTCTCCAAATAACTAATTTACTCCTCAGACTGGAGTATGTTTTGCTGATCATCACAGTTCAGTGACACTACGGAAGAGATCACAATTAATAATGGATCTTCCCAAAGGACCTGTTCTAAAAGGGCAAATCTAGTGCTCACTAGCCCATTAAATTTGGTGAGACACTTTCAAAAAGTAACTGTCGCCTGTTGCTTTAGGCTAATAGGATCCCTACTCTTCTTGTATCCCAGATGCAGCCATCTTTTCATACAGAAGGATGAGGGATGTGCATGAGGGATGATGTCCTAACTAGTTCTTGTGCTGTTGTTGGAGGGAGGATCTAGCTGACTGTTCAGGGTCATGTGTTGACCTGAATCTGTTGAGGTGGTACATACTGGGAAGTCTGGTACATACCAACACCAGGAATGTTGCTTCTTTGTTTTCCTTCTCAAAAAAAAAAAAAAGAGGGGACACTGTCATTTGATTTCTTTTGTGCAGTGCTATCGAAAACTTAGGTATTATTATCTGACTACCCAGAACAAAAAATAGTACGATTGATGCTAAATTATCCATCCATTTTAATGATCCAGCCATAGTAATTGCTAGAGCTGGGGGACTAATTCACAACACATAATTTATTCAGTGAATTTAGCTGCTTTTTCTGCTCATGGAATATCAATTGTGCCAGATCATAATTTCCTCAGATTTGTTTGAATTTATTCAGTGAACTTCTTGGAAAATATTTACTCTATGGATTGATACAGGCTGCATTACTTAATTATGGTTGGTCAGAGACATCTATTTGGTATTGTTTCTATTCCCTTGTTGAATGAGCACACAAGCACTTCTGGCTTGAGTACTTGCATATGAACACGGGAGATGTACACTTCTGTGAGTTTTTGCACATTTCCATACATGAATATGCAGATAAAACTTCTATGCAGGAGCATTGACAGCAAACAAACACAGACAAGCCAGATCTAAGCAATTTTGCATAAAAAGTATGAATGAATATTTTTAAAGGGCTTAAATTACCAGGACAAATGTCTAACTTTACAGCAAAGTAACCTGGTTCTCAGTAAATGGCATCTTGAATGACAATAATGGCATGTTGAATTAGAACCTAATAATTTATCTCTTTGCCTCTTTCTGCTTCTCAGTACAATGATTTCCTGTAGTAATATAGTCCATATATATATTTTATGAAGACTGTTTTCTTTTTCTTGACTGGTTGTATTCATGTGACACCTGCTGTAAATGTGCTCGTGTCCTGCAATGGGACACTCACTTGTCTCGCTTCCATTAGTTACCCATTTCTAACCTGTCTCCCTTGGTCCCTCCTCCCACATCAGAAATGAGATGAAGTGTAGTGTGGCTAATTTGAAACTTTCTAAACTGCAGAATTGTAAATGTTTCCAAATGTCTGGCTCTGGTTTATGGCATAAGAGTGCGAGAGATTATGTTCATGAGGATGTTTGTGCACACTTGGGAGTAGTGTGATCAATATAAAGTGGAATAGGGAACAAGCAGGAAGAACTGGAGAGGATTGATGACTACAGTACAGAAAGATGGTGAAAGGCACCAGTGTAAAGTCCAGGGACACACAGATAGACAGGTCTACAGTGCTTGGTTGGGAGCCACATAGTAGAACTGCCATTAGATCTGAAGGACATGAGCAGCAGAAATCGTTTGGAGTCTGCAGCACTGACATATTTCTATTTCTTCTAGCTGATCTGGGTGACTTTGCACAGTCTGCTGGCCTGTATGGGAAAATTCTTTGTTACTCCTACTAATTGATCCTAAAAACAATGGGATTAGCAGTGAGAAGAAAATGAAAAAGAGAAAAAGTGGGAGTATTATTTACTGATGTGATGACTGAACCTTTGATATGAGACATCAGCATAAAAAGCAGTTATGTTCCTAGGTGCCAGGCAGGATATTTCCTGCCAAGGCAAGGAAGTATCAGTATTGTTGTAAAAGGCTCTACTGTAATTTCCTCTGTGTACAATTCTGTGTATAATTCCAGTTGTCTCAATTACAGCAAAATGGAGTCAGAAAAGTATCTGATTGGTAGAGAAAGGGAAGAACACATTTTACAAGAGGAGACTAAGACAGTGTATCTTATCTAACCTGGCAAAATGCAGTCTGAGAGAATATAAAAGGCTGCCCTCCTTTTAAACAAGAGTGAGGGGAAGATACTCCAGCAGTAAGAGAGCTCTTCAAGGCAAAGAGCAACTAGGTATTAACTGTCCAGGAATGGGCTTCAGCAGACAGTCATGAGTACAATGAGGTTCTGCCTCAGCTTCCAAACTGCACAGGGAAGGCAAGAAATCTAACCCTGCTTCAGTGACAGCATGATAGTTTCCTGGAAAGACTAGCATGGAGAAACTGTCTGGGAGACTGGGGCTGGGACATCCCTTCCAGACTGCTGTTCCTTAATTACATCAAACTCCATGTAGGCACTCTGTTCTTCAGAATTAAAAGGACCTTAATTCAGTTTAGTTAAATTTTCTTCTAAGGGTTTCTTTAATTTGGAAGAACTGTGTCCATTCAAGGCTAATGTGATTTAATGAATTCATGCTAAACTCACAACTTTAGTTAATTTGGATTAATTTTCCCAATCGTTCCTCAGCAGACAACCCTTAAGACATGTAGCAGAAATGGCCAAGAAATCATGAGCACTTCAGTCCTGCTTGTGAATCAGTTCTGAAATGGCAAATAGATTTTCTGACTGCAGAAGGCCTGAAGAAACATCTGGCCTTGTCTAACATGCCTCTCCCTGGAGCGGTGCTGAGAAGGGTGTGAGCTCCCAGACCCAGTGTCTTGGCTGTCTTCTTGTGTTTCACATCCCTACTGTGGGGGCTGAGCAGAGTGGCTGAATAGCCCAGGCATATCCTTGTTTGGAAGGAGTATTAGTACTGTCCCATAGGAAGGTGGGCTGTGTGGGACAACCTGTCCCGAAGGGTAGACTTGGCTTTTGTTGCAAGTGGCATTTGGCAGTAGATCCATGGGAGTGCTGGATGCTTGGCCATGTGCTAAGGAGCTACCTGCATGTAGGAAAAAATATCTTCTTTTAATTCCCTGAGCTGCACTCCGTTGATTGTCACTGCCAGCTTCCAGGAAAGAAAATGCGTTTCTCTGTAATGCTGTTCGAAGGGCTTTACAGCTCACCTGTGATGAGAGGTGTTATTTCTGTTACTGCTATTAGTTCATGCATCCATATTTGCCTGTTTATGGTCAGCACATCACGAGCGGGAAATCTGCAAGCCCTAATCTGCTGGGCTTTGGGAAGCATTTAAGGGGTCACTGCCAGCAGGCCCCGGCAGCGGCTGGGAGCATCAGGAGGATTTAGCAGTGCAGAGCACGGCCACCACAGCCAACGATGGGCAGGAAGGGAAGGGACTGTGCTGCTGAGGCTCTGCATGTTGCCATGGAAACAAAGCTGGATCCTTAATCGGGATGCGTGTGTATGTGGACGTGAACCCACCGTCTGCTGTCCTTTTGGCCTCACCTCCTGCTGCCCCAGTCCCAGCACAGTCATGGCTGCCCGGCACCCAGTGAGTGGGAGGGGAGCTGATGCAGAGAGACCCTGTGGGGCTGGGAGGTGCAGGAGCAGGGTCCAAGGCGGGCCTGAGAGGACAGGTGTAACTTGTTCCCTGGGCCTTGGGAAGCAGAGAACTGCCTTTGCTGAGGCAGTTGGGGCAAAGGGAGCCTAAGGAGCAAACAGGAAGTGTAAGTCTCCCATGGCAGCTGCAGTGGGAAACAGCCTGAGATACTGGAGTGCCCAGGTGTTGTGGGAAGGGAGTGAGTCCCAGGGAGATCATATCTGCATGACATGGTTTGTAGACCTTTAGGTAGCACCTAGCAGGCTAGCTCCAGGGATGGTACAATTGTGTCATCACACATTTGGCTTAGGGACTTGTACTGAAACCACTCTTCGGCTTCAAGGATCCAAGCTAATACTTCTGCAAGGTGGTATTGTGCCTTGTGGGCTTTATAGGTTGTTAAGGTTAGCTCTGGCATCTCTGACATGGGGCTGTGGCATTACACAATTCAGGCATGGTTTTGAGAGGCCTGGAGACACAAGGAGGCTGTTGTTGGGAAGTTGAAGCAATCATACAATGTGTTTAAAACAAGCTTATGCAGGTGAGAGTGAGCAAATAGATCTCGTCTATCGTATTCCCTCTGCACTGAGTACATTAGCTGAGAAGAAAAAATTGCTAAATGAAAATCTTTTCTGTTGTAATACCTAGCCCATTCAGTACCTGGAGAGGAGAACTTCAGGGAAAACCTAGAAAAAGTTCTTGGCACTTCAAGAGGCAATAATCTCCCTTCTGTGTCCATAAAGAATGCAAGATACTGTTGAACTCTGAGGACATGGTTTGGTGCAAACTGTAGGATGAAGGGTGTTGCCCACTTACAGTCCTGAAAAATCCCCTATCAAGACTCACCAATAATGGGATCAGTTTATGTCTACTATCCACATCCCAGCAGGAGGGCTAATGACCAGCCTGCTTAAAGTCCTCCTGATGCTTCCATCTGAAATGCTGTTCTTCTTTAGTTTAGACTGTAAGCCATTGGGCAGCACTGCTGTGCACTGTTAAAATGTTGCTGTTGGTGGGCCTGGAGGACTGAGGGCTTCCTTTGTTGAAGTCCAAGACACACAACAGACCTTGTGTAAGGAAGTAAACTGCCCCATTTAGAGAAGCCCTGAGAAGGGTTGAGTCCAAGACCAGGAGGGCTTGTATAATTAATCTCTGCTGAAACAGACATGCTGGTGAGTATGGAGTGTAAGAATCTTCTGAGGACCCAACAATTTGCTTGTTGCATAGCAAGGAGATAGGAGAATTATCAATGGGCTGTGCAAAGTGCCCCCCAGCAGATGGCAGAAGTGGAACTTATGGCCCTGGGAAAGCTCCATGTAAAAAGGGGGATTTAGGATCCTCAGCCCTTTATTTATGAATGGAGTATGCACATTTTAAAATATGCAAATATGTAAAACTATTGCATACTTTCCCCTCCTTGGATATCCTAGAGCTACATTATAAAGAGAGGCTCCACAAGAAGGAAGGCTAGTAAGGGATATCTATAAAGGCCACGTTCTCCCACTCATGACTAGAGAGGTTTTGTCTGAGGAACCTGACCACATTCTTGCTTCCATCTAGAGAGTATGGTGTGACCTTAAAATTAGTGGCATTAACCTGATGAGTGAAAGATATGGAGGCCTACTACTATCCCTTAAAAATTACTGGGTAACGTAACAAGAGCAGCTGGATACAAAATGAGCTGTAGAGCACTGAGTTGATAGCTCCCATGCGGTGTCCTTCATTCACCAAACATGCCCACCCTGCAAGGCTGCATGCCTTGAAGAGCTCTGATGTAAAGATAATGAACATACATAGTTCTTAAACTCTGTTTCTTTTAGCACAGAGAAGAGGAGAACGTCCTCTGAAATAAAGGGTGCACAGTGACTGCTGCAGGCTCCTACGCAGTGCAGATGGATGCGTAGTGTAGGAATGTACACATCCTGCATCCAGTGAGATAATGAAAAGGTCGAGCATCTTGCACTAGCCACTAGACTTGAAGGAAAGGTTTTTTAGCTCAGTACTTCTCAGGAGGCGGATATTCAGAGGTTTTGCATGAAAAGGAAAAAAGGCACTTCTTCCTACTAGCAAAAAAGCATTCTAAAGATAGATGACCAGAACGATGACTTTGTCTCAGTTTCCAGAATTGTTTAGCTGCACCCTGAAATATACCTCTCTGTAGCTATTCCCTTCCCATATTTTCCATTCGTTCTGACCTGCCTATAGGAGAAACAGTTTCGGTTTGTGGTTTTGTTTTTGGTTTTGTTTTTTAAGCCAGATCGTGTTGGTCTATATTAATTAGATGACTACTTACCTTCATGAAAGATGAGTCCTGAAGGATTGTACTTTGTCAGGAAGTGTAAAGTCTGTTACAACCATCTCTCCAATGCTTTCACTTACAATTTGCAGACATGCAAGCTCTCTTCCTCTGGGCCGTGGCCAGGTCTGTGTAGTGAAGCAGCCTGTGTAATCCTTGGCATCTCTCTGAGAGCACTAACCAGAGGCTTAATTAACTCTGAACGCATGTGTGGTGATGTAGACACTAATCTTCAGTAAGGCTAGACTGCACCATCACCTCATTTCATAGGGATCATTGTCAGATGCTAATCCACTTCAGGTGCTGCCAGCCTGAGTTGGAGTGGAACTGGCATATTGGAGATGAGCCAGTTTGCCTATCTTGAGCCATCTCTGCATGTGTATGTATATACACACCTGCATGCACTGGAGGACCTGGAGGCAGCAGTGTTCAGGAAGACAGGAAATAACGAGACAGAGTGATACAAGGTGGAAGGGAAGGACAAAGCATCACAGCCAGTGGCTCTTCTCTTGCAGGAGGTGCAGTCCTGGACATGGCTTTTTCTTTCCCCTCTCATATTCTTATTTGCCCATCTTTTGCCACAGGCTCTGGCCGGGCAATGTTCAGACTGAATAGCTCATTTCTCTCTGGCTTACTGGAGCTCCTGCTGGTGCTTCCATCTACATTCCCACTCCCCCGTTGTGCTGGAGTGTGTGGTTAAGAAAGAGGACAGACAACGGGAGGTGTAGGAAAACAAGATGCATCAGCTTTGCCTTTGAGTCAGTCAAAGAGCTATTTCTATACCTTACACGCCTCACCCTGGCTTTTATTCTCTCAGATGCTTTTGTTACTCTTATTATTAACGGCCAGCAGAGGCAAATTCTTTTGCTGCTCCATCAATCCCTTTCTTTGCTGTGCCGATCCTCGACAGAAATCTCAGTGCCTCATGTGCGTGTGTGATCTTGAAAAAGATATGGCATTTCAGTCCCAGCCTTGGGTTTTGTTAAAAAAAGTACAAAGCCTGATATAGATAGAAAAATTTGAATTCAAGTACAAAAAGAGCAACTTATTTATTATGCTGCTACTTTTAAGTTATGTCAAGGGCATATTGAATATATAGATGGCACCTTCTATTAATGCACAGATAAGTATAGAAAAAACAGTGAATTCATTTATGTGTGCTCTGGCACAAAGTTAAGCTGACTAGAAATGGGCTTGTTGACTTTCTTTGCCCAAGCAAAACGAAGTACAGAATTGAAACTCATAGCACTCTTATTGTAAAGGCAGATGGATTGATTCCCTTTCTGAAATCCTCATCATCAAACCCTGAGGAGTGTAAACGTTCATGTGCTTGGATGATGGAAATAGATATAATGGTCCTTCCAGCACCAATCACTGTAGCAACCATGAATGTGAATCGTTTCTAGAACTGTGGGGAGATTGCAGGTTCTAGCTCTGCAAGTCTCCTATTGTCCAGTCTTTTACCAAGAGCAACTTCCAATTCATTACAGTTCAGAAATGAACTTTCCTTGAACAGGAAGTTTGACACAATTTCTGCCTCAGTCTTATAGCAGTGAGGGATATGGCAAATGGCTGTTAATCATCAGGGCAAAGAAAAGGAACTAAAGAGCTATGATCCCAATACAAAATAATAGGAAACAATAATTCAGCAGGTGTGGATGTGGCATAACATCCTGCAAATGTTTGGATGGGCATGTGTGTGTGCAGAGGACTTCATATATTTGTGAGCGTTTTTGTCTGTAAAACTGTAGGAAACTTCCTATTGAATTTCTGAGACTTAATAGATGGAAGCTCAAGAAGAACATTTGAGGAGAGAGCTTCTTTCCTTTCTAATATCTGTGTAAATAACTCCATGTGTTTTATTGGTCTCAAAGTCTCCACAGTGGGGAAGAGGAGAATCAATAGTCATTTAAAACTTTATGAATCAGTTAGATGAGCAAGACAGGCATGACAGCAGCTTCCCGACAGAGGCACTGCTCTCTGGTTGATTAGGAAGGAGAACTGGGTAGAGAGAATGTAGATGCTGCCATGCTTTTACCCATCCTGGAGTACAAGAGGCTATGGCCCCCCAGCTCTGATGGGGATCAAGCCTTCAGGCATGACAAATGAGGCTGCATATTGAAATCCTTATTGCCTGTTCCAGTGAAGGACTCTTCGTAACACAGTGATACAATCACTTTCCGAAACAGGGGCTGAACCCAGAGTCTAGGTCCAATGGTTCAGGAATCCACCTCTAGTTCTTCTTGTTAGGCTTAGAGAGTCCTCAACTAGGTCTGAAACCAGAAAAAATGTCACCATGCAGTGCAGGCCACGATTTGAACTAGTTCACTCTCCTGATATGGCAGGTCTACTGGACCTGAGCTGGAGTTTCTACATAGTGCTAATGCATGGCCTTAGGGCCAGCTCATGATTTGTGTCCTCCTAGTTGCCTGGTGCAGACACACACGTTACGGGCTAATGAGGCAGCTGTTTGCCAGTAGCACTTCCAAACAAAAGTGGACCAGGGTACTGTTTCTTCATTTTATGCCTGGGCTCTTTTATACTATTGTGACACCATAAGGAAGGTAGCAAAATCCCTCTTAAAATGCACCACACAGAGCTGCTTTCTCACCTGGTGTGCAATGAGTATTTGACATTGCTCCTGTTCCAGCCCATGCTGCAAAACATAGGTTGGAGTGAGCTGGGGTGAGCCAGGTTTGGGGGAGCTCAGGGCAAGGCGAAGGTATCTTTTGAGCAAGCAGCACCTCCTTTCCAAAGTGGTAGATCTGATTTGGAGGGCACAGTGAAGAGTAGTGTGGATCCTCATGGTGTCAGAAAGCTGAGTACGAAATGGCTGAATGCTTAGTCCCAGGCTCAGGAGGAGAAAAGGTGAGATCACTTCTTTCTAAATTTTGTGGCTGCCTCATGGCAGGAAGCCAGTGACCCGGGCTAACTGAATAAACCTGGCATTATCCGTGGGACTGACTCCCCAGGTAGGAGTGGTGCATGCCAGGGAAGGAAAGACAGCAGCACATACACTCTGCACCTTCCTTTCACACCACAGAGCAAAACAGCGCCAAGGAGCACGGAGGCAATCAAGAACCAGCCCTGGAGAAGGAGTCCTGGGTGGGCAGGATGAGTGGAAATTTTGACTTAACTCCTGCCTGCCCCTACTTACCTGACACAAGAGTCCCAGGTGGGTGGTTCTGTCAGACCCCCCTCTTCCCAAAAATCTCTGCAGTCCCAGCAGGCTGCTGGGGGATGAGTTCCACTTTGGGGTGAGGGTGGTGATGGCCAGTCCCAGCCTTGGCAGCCCATGCTGTAAAAGGAGCAACGGGCTGCGGGCTGCAATGGGCTGCAGGGTGCAATGGGGGGCCCTCCTTGCTGACTGCCAGCACCAGCCATAAGGAGCTTATGGCCACGGCTGCATTATGTGTGCATGGTTGCCAGGGAAACTCCGCTGCTGAACTAGGACCAAGCATCAGTTATGACCCTCTTAGAGAAGAGGAAGTCAGTTATGGGGCAGTGAGAAGTCTAGAGTCTGTGAAATCTAGTCCAGTCTCAGCTCTTGGTTTTGTCCCCTTGCTAGAGGGCTCCCCTTTTTAAGATTTTTTTTTCTTCTTCTTCTTTTGAGTAAAAGCATTGCCTGCTTACTGCTGGGCAGAATGAATGAGGCTGAAGCCTTTTTACGGGTCCTTGCTTTAAGGAAGGTAGAGGGCACATCTACACAGGCCTTGCCTTCAGCTGCTTGCTCACTTGCACTATGAGGCACTCTGATCCAAAGGGTATGTAAGCTATATCAATGCATTGAAAATTATCTAAACTGGTAAATAAGGCTAGTCTCTAAGAAAAGATTAAGACCTGGCACAGTATTACCTTAAACTGACTGCTTTGCTTCAGCTGTGGTCTGGGCCAGCTTAGAGCCTGGGCACAGCCAACTTCAGTCTGTCCATAAAGGCTGAGTAGACCTTGGCATCATTAGAAATGGAGATGCCACAGGATGCAGAGCAACTAACAGCTTTGCCCGCAGAAGGGTAATGCTTAAATATGCAATGCAGAATTTGAGAGAAGGGAGATACCACTACTTCATGGGACAGAAGGGGAATGGAAGCCCTCACAGACCCACTCTAACCTGTCCACAGCTGGGCCACAGCAAGAGATCTTCAGCTCCTGAGAGATTCAGAGGGCACTGGATGCAATGGTGAACTTCTAGGGCTTATCTAAATAGACTCTATGAACCTTTGGAGGTTCAACTCATAATAAGGTTTGCTCACAATAAGAAACCAAAGGCATACCTGATGAAATGGAAGAGCAGTTAATTTAGAAATGATAATAAGAAATAGTATTTCACCCTGGATAGTTGATTTGAGAAATTCTTTCAATGATATCTTGCCAAATACTGTGACTGGACTTTTTTAAGAGTGATGGATGGTTTTATGGCTGCTATTGATTAATATGGCTATACCAATGACATCCCATTCAGCTTACAGTCAAAATTCAGTCTGTAGTCTGGAGAGTAAGAAAGCCAGAAAAGAAGCTCCAGGCAAACACCATGGTGTAATTGGATGGATGAGTAATGGAGCAGTCTGACTTTTCTCTAACTGTTTTGGGCTGGCAATGTCAGGATATCAAGCCATCCCAGTGGGCTTGTCTAAGTTGGGACAGAGGAGCTAAGCCTGTGCTGTCCAGATTGCCAGCATGGTATAACATGGCACCTGGTGGGCAGAATCTACCCAGAGTGACCAGTGGTTTAATGCACTTGTGTAAGCTCATCAAACAAGGAAACACACACATACAGAGGTGAAAATGGAAATGCAACAAGCCTGGTGTGAAAACTGTTTATCCTGGCAGCTTGCTAACTGCCATTTCCCTTCTGTGGAAAAGTGCTGGCATCCATATGCGATGCTCTGAGAAGCTGGTATTGCATACCATCGTATACTAGCTTGCTTTGACCAATAATTGTGTATAAAAATCACAAATGGTGCACCCTCTCCTTAGTCAAGCAACTTTGGGGTTTTTTCTCTGAATTGTGTGTCAGCGGCCGTAGTGTGTTTGACTCTCATATTTTTTATTAACTGCGTGTGATATGGAGTGAAAAAATCCCAAGATCAAGATTACAGAATCTAGGGTATCTTGTGTTTCCTCTGTTGCAAAATGCTAGGAATGAATGATTTCTGTAGACCTTTAAGTGGAAAGTGGAAATCACTTAGCTGTTTTTAGCCCTTGAGTCATCTTTAATCAGAGACCTTTTTATTGCAGCTCTCAGGAACTCCGTGGTGCTGGAGCACTTACACAGTTGCCCCTGGGCTAGGGCTCTGCAGCAGATCTGTTTCCACTACTACAAAGAGATTAATGTCCAAGCCATGACTGGGATCTGTGTATATGATGATACTTGTGTGTATAGTTAATGTCACACATGTGAATCTTTGTATATTTGTTACCATTTACCAGGGTAACAGAATTGAGCTACACTAGCAACTCTGGATTCCTTATTGCAATTATTCTCAGTAGTCACCAGGGATTGTGGCTTCCAGAGAAGACCTAGTGAATTGCCACAGACCTTCTTTCTTGGCCACTTGCATGCCCTGCCTAGCAGGGACAAGAAGGACAGCAACATGCTTTTCTGTAAGAGAGGGCTCTTATAGCCCTCTATTAATTTGTCACAGTATATCCTGCCTGCCTTTTCATAGGTGGGGACACTGAACTGGGTCTCTTTCACTCATCCACCAAATTCTGTCATCACTTCTCTCTAACCATCATCTCTGAGCTATGTATCCTTCTGTCAAATAATATTAGTGTGTTCAGTAGTTATTATGAGAACAAGGGAGGGAACTGATATATGATTATATAAGCCACATTTCTGCATCTAACGAATTTGAACTTCCCACTGATGGCACATTCCCAGGGCAGCTCTGAGGATTTTCACCAAGAATGATCCACTCATCAGTGAATCAGAGCACTGGGAAAGGATTGCAGGAGGTCATCTGCTCCATCTGCTGTGCAAGCCAAAATCAGTAATAACCCAAGGAACCTGTTCCAGTAAGACAGGAAAGTTTTGAAATCCTACTAAGTAGTATCAACTAGGCACAGAGTCATTAAGAAATGACACGGTCTACATGCTTCAACCTTACTTGGAGTAGGTTTTGCTGTGAATGTGTGTATTTGTGGAAATGTGATCACGTATGTGTGAGAGACACAGAGATGCTGTTCTAGATGCCAATCTCACCACAGGGACATTGTGCCAGGGCTGTAGTGTCACTGTTCTTATAATCCCTATTGCAATCACTCAAGGAAAGGACTTGCATAGGATGATGCAGCATGTAATGTTAAAGAGTTTTAATGTATTGAGTTGTTGAAAACTAAATGAAAAAATTAAGTGCGGGGTGGAAAAACAAACAGGCAGAAGATCCTGACTGCAGGCTAGCCTGAGGCAGTGATGCATTAGTGGTAAGAATAAACAGGAGTAAATAAACACTTAAGCAACAAAGATCCTGATTTCCTGTCAGATCTATGATAACAAACAGGACTCAGAAATATAGAAAATTTAATTACAAGACTGTTGCGTCATTTTCCATCGTGAACAATAAAACTCCCAGTGAATCAGGTATCCCGCCAGGACTGTGACAAATAGGTACACACTGGTGTCTCAATTTTGAAGAAAATAAATACATAGGTAGGGAAATTAAGGTCTGTGTTTTCCCAGAAGTTATTTGGTGCTTGCTCACTCCTTTTTGCCTCCACCAAATGTGTGGCAGGCAAGGCTGAAGACTAAACAAGAGTCAGCCCTTTTCTTGATTTGTCTGTAGGCCATAGGGGAATTTTGCAAATCAAGACTGTACTAAAGACACACAAACAGCTTTTCTTCTAAATCAGGAAAATGAGAAGAGGGCTTTGGAAAGTGATAGTGGCCTGAGTTGTTAGGGTATTATAGGATCCCCTTTGCAAACCAGAAAGGAAGGGAAGGGCAGGCCCCAGCTGTTAAATTATGGCTGCACAGAAAGCTTAATGCAGCAGCATATGGGGTTAGAAATACAGATATTCCCAAAATCCTAGTAAAAAGGGGCTACTCCCAGAGCAGCACAAATTATATTTCTCCTGCACCTGTGTGGAGATAGCAGCCTAGGGCATTTTGCAAAAATATGGTTTATTTCTCCAAATCTGAGAAGCAAATACATGCTCTTGACTTGCTCCTCGCTCAAATTCCTTGTGCCTAACTGACACACCTGGCCCTTGTTGGGCACGGCACTTGGACTGGAGCTAAAGGAACTTGCCACCAGTGTAGCAAAAATCTCTTCAGGGCCCAGCAACAGGAGGATGCAGCACCGAACCAGATTGCATTCAGGTAGGTTGCACAGAGGAAACATAGCATGTCAATGTGCAATATCTGCATGGACCGGTCCTTGAGGGACAAAAGGGCCTGGACGACTTAGAATTGTGGTGATTACTCTTGGTTGCTCTCTAAACCTGGTGCCACCTCCACAAACTCTCTTTCATCTACCTAGGAACTCACCAGCAACCAGTCTCCAAGAGGAGACTTCATGGTGAGTGCTTTTGCACTTTCACCATGTGCAATCCAGCCTCCTTATCTGAGGGGTTAAACGTGCAGGAGGAGGAGGCAATACTTGTCCCAGTAGCAGTAAACTGAGAGCAGATTTTCTGTGGGAAGCCATCTGTCAGCTGGGGAGTGGTGCTGTGTCAATTGATCGGCTCCACCTCCAGCTCAGCTCTACAAACTACAGATCCCTGACCTTACAGGGTGAAAGTGTGGGAGTATTAGGATCTTTGGAGGCACTGAGATCCTGTAATGGAGCCTCTACTGTTTCAGACTGGGTGAGGGACACTATGCAGCATCTTGCTGTCTCTTGCAGCAGTTAGCTATGGGGAGTCTAGGTTTGCAGGAGAAAGACAACCTTTATCCTGTAGCCAGGGGATTGTACTTCACATGGATGATGTGCAATGTAAGGGACTTCTGCTTTGAATTCAACCTATCCCTATCCCAAACTTGTATCTGTCTCTCAGTGTCAATGTTTAACCATGTTTTGGCTGTTCCAAGGTGAAAAGGTGAGGTTGAGAGTGTGAAATTTCTGCAGGAGAAAAATAGGGGCTTGTAGTGTTCTGTAAAAACCTCTAATGTCCAGAGGAGTAAAATATTGCTTTTTTGCATTTAAACTATAATAAAGCAGTAATGATTCTATGGGGCATATATGTGTAAAAATGGTAAACCCCCCTTATATCTACCTCTAATTTAAAAGCTTTCATGGAAACACCAGAGTAGGGTTAAATTCCTGCTCTGTCTGATAGCCCTGTGGTTCTCTGTCAGTTAAGCTCCTTCTTCTTCACCCTGACTTATACCATCATGTGTGTTCAAAAATAAGGAGGGGAAGGAAATTGTAGCACTCTGGTATTTTTCTTAGGTTATTTCCCCAAAAGGCACTTGCTGAGATTCCTGTCCAGCTCTATCATCAATTCTCCTGATTTGTTATGAGGGATACTTTCTTCTTCACTGTTGTCTGTCGTTCCTCTCTTGCCCCTCTCTTTTCTGAGTGCTGAGTTGGTTAGGGAATGAAGAACATTTGGCTAGCCAAAGTATTGGGGTGATCAAGTGCCAAGAGACATCTTGGCAAACTAAAAGCTGGACTGGCTAGCATTTTCTTGATGCTCTCATTTTTATAGAAATCACCTCTTCTTGCTGCTTCTATAATAAAAATGCAAGCAATTGCTCAAGAGCAGTTATTACATACACAGCCAAGTGGTTTGTGCTGTTTGCTTTAAGGAAAGGTGCTTACATTTCTCAGTGGAGTGGAATTGTTTAGCTGTGTTGCAGTAAAGCTACCTATTTGATGTGTTGATTTTTGATGTTCTGATACACTGTGGTTAGTGAGGAGCCCCAGATTTTCTCCATGAGTCTTTGGGGCTGAATTCCCTTCAACAGTTGGGCTGTGCACTCTCATGGAATGAACTGTCAGTGAGCACTTCAGCTGGCGCATCTGACCCTATTTAAAAACACGGGGAGGGCAGTGCCTCCTGCACCACGCTATCACTCACACCTACTAACACCTGTATGTGTGTGTATGCAGCTTGAAATACTGCTGGATTTACCATCTCCTTTCCCCTATTTGTTACTAAGGAAAGCACACAGTATTTTTGCAGACATGATTTCAAGATGTTGTGTGTCAAATGTTCTCATAATTCAATAGCCAGGTCCTTCAGATCTTAGACTCTCTGCTAGAAACTGTGGAAATTTGAAGTCAGTTCAGAGGTTCTTATACATAAATATAGAAAAGCTTTTGTTGAACTTAATATAAAAATAAATGCTAGTCATCAGTGTAGCTGTCTTGCCTTTTCATGTTACGGTAAGGCTGTCTTCATACTCTAGCATTCAATTTGGTACAAGTGGCTTTCAAAGACACAGTGCAATGAAGGTATTGGAGATGCTTGTTCAGGCTTTCTTCAAACTCTGACAGATACTGTGACAATAGTGTAATCTTTCGTCTAGCTTTCCTGATTTTCTCCATAAGCTTCAAAGATAAAAGGTATATTTTTATTGGAAGAGTAAGTTGTATTCTTGAGCACAATTCTAGAAGAAGGGGGGTGAATTTCAGTGATAGAAAGTATGAGCTCTTTGCCACAGATTGAGAGGCTTCTGTGCTGTTCCTGTGTTGGTTTTTTTTTTTTACCTGTCTCCAATTTGTTGCTGCTTTCTTTTCTTTTTGTGTACATTAATTTTTCCAGTGAGCAAAGAGCAGTCCTAAGAGTACTTTCACAAGGGGTTGGTGAGCTGTGTGGAGGAAGTGAACGGAGTTCAATCACCAGACCTCATAGCAGAGGCATGGAGATCTGGGAGCAAGAAGCCTATCTTTCCTGTAGGATGTGACCCATAGGGAAAGAGAATCAAACAGCTAGGTTTGATCAAACAGCACCTAAGGCTAGGTGCAGGATCAGGGTTTTTTTTTTCCTGGAGTTGCTGAGCAATGGCATATTTTACCAGTACAGAAAGTGGCTATAGGTAATCAAAACCATGACAAAAGAAGGGATGGATGGATGGATGGATGGATGGATGGATGGATGGATGGATGGATGATTAACTGGCATCCCTGCTGAAAACAGCTTTACCTGCCAGGCTATGGGAGAGTGAATTTGGTAGACAACTGTTCTAAATGTGAATGTCTTGAGGTCATGTCTTGAGGCGTTTGCACAATGAATTTCCCCGGGTCTAAAACTCCCGACTGCCTCCTTTTGGATCTCTGGTTCAGCTCTTCTAGCTTATTGAGAGAAGGTGGGGCTGCTATCTTATCCCTTAAAGTGATGATTTGGAGAACTTTCTTATAATGGGAATCTCTGCAGAGAGATATCATTTAATTCTGTCTTTCTTTTTTGTTTTCTCTAAAACACAGTATAAACAAAACCCATAATAGTTTAGAATTTTATTTTTCTGTTTTAGTATGTTTTGTGATGTTCTGAGACTAAGTTCTCACAGTTGTAGTACTCTGTGCTACTGCATGCTTTGAGAGGAGCTTGCAGTTGAGGCTCTCAGAGTTATGTGTGTCCAACAGTTTTGCCTTCTCTAGTTGTATTTCAGTGTGGATACTCAAACTGGATTGACTGTCCCAAACAAAATCAAAGCTTCTGTGTATCCTGTTTATACTACTTACAAGGTTCTGGTAATCCCTGCATTATCATAGCTCTTAATTTCTGCAACCATGGAATATTTTGTAGATATTTTCTTTTTCGGGCCTTACTTGTGTACTGCTTGTTCTCTGTCTGTTAGAATCATGCTTAACGTTTGAAACCTTTAAGTAATTTTGGCAACCTGCCTTTAAAAATAAAGTAAGGACAGCTGGTCATAAAAAGGCTTTTACTTCCTTCCCACTTGCTGCACTTAAATTTTTAAAAGTTAAAAATCCTTAAGCTCTGACCAAGACATGAACTGTAAGATTCTGACTGCGTGCCTCCCCCTCCACACTCAATGGGTTGACTACAAATGCTGTTTATTTTCTTTGACCTATTCTTGTTTTCTTTTTCTCTCTCTTCCTCTCTTTGACTTCCTATTCTAGGATGAGTCATCCATGTTCTTCCAGTTTGGCCCATCAATAGAACAGCAAGCCTCTGTCATGCTCAACATCATGGAAGAATATGACTGGTACATCTTCTCCATTGTCACTACTTACTTCCCTGGTTACCAGGACTTTGTGAACAAGATCCGCAGTACCATTGAGCACAGTTTTGTGGGTTGGGAACTGGAGGAGGTCCTCCTCTTGGACATGTCCCTGGACGATGGGGACTCAAAGATCCAGAACCAGCTCAAGAAACTCCAAAGCCCTGTTATCCTCCTCTACTGCACAAAGGAAGAGGCCACCTACATTTTTGAGGTAGCTAACTCTGTGGGTCTGACAGGCTATGGTTACACGTGGATTGTGCCCAGCCTGGTGGCAGGGGATACAGACACAGTGCCATCTGAGTTCCCCACTGGGCTCATCTCTGTCTCATATGATGAATGGGACTATGGTCTTCCTGCCAGAGTGAGGGATGGAATAGCCATAATCACCACGGCTGCTTCTGATATGCTGTCTGAACACAGCTTCATCCCTGAGCCCAAGAGCAGCTGTTACAACACCCAGGAGAAAAGGATTTACCAGTCCAACATGCTCAACAGGTAAGGGAAAGGGCTGGGATAACCTTTCAAAAGAGGGATCGGAGAGGACCTCTGAAACCAGAATAACTGCGCTAGGGCACATGATGTTTCGGGGCAGCGCATGATGTTAGCCAGAAACTGGGTAAGGGGAGGTGTGCTGATGGTGGGACCCATATTGCTGTGCATCATGAGTGCTAGCACTGTCATTCCCTCAGAAAGCCTCCATACACCACAGGGGGCAAGCCAGAATGAGGAAAAGGAACAATGAGGGCACAGTGCAAAAATTTGGATGTGCCCCTCACTGCACAAAATTTTGCTTTTATAATAATGCTGAACTTCTTGGGGTGTCTTGCATGAATGGGTCTGTAACTCTCAGGTGGGCTCTTGCTGCAAGCAGTGGGGATTTTTCTGTTGAAGTCTAGACACCTCCAGGTTCTGTTCCAGGCACCAGCAGTATGTGAATGGGTGTCCTTTATAGGTGGTGGTTGTTTCATCCATCTGGAATAGTTTCATGACACCTGTTGTCTGAGAACCATATGTCCTTCTGTCCATTAGCCCAGAATTACAGGAGAGAAGAAAGTGCAGAGAGATCTGGAGAACTAGGGTTGCAAAAAGAGTTAGGGTCAACAACTCTGCTCAGCTCCTGCTTTATGCTGAAAGCCTTTAAATTCCTTGGGTGTCTTAAGGATCCAGATTACCTCAAAGGGGACTTATGCTATCACCCTGCTCATTGGCACCTTGTTGGCAATTGTCTACTGAGTGTTCTGGCTCCCATTCTCTCTTGTGCACATTATGCGGAAAGCCTAGGCACCTCCATCAGAATGGGCATTTTAAAATAGAGAAAACCTATTTCAATAAACATCTTATTTTGATTCAGATTCAGATTTTCTGAAGAAACAGTGCTAAGATGCCTCTTTAAGGTCATAGAGGAAGCCTGTGGTAGAACGACCTCTAGAACAGCACTCTGATTGCTAGATCTTCCTTTTTGTCCTAGCTGGAGTTTTAGTGTGTCGCTAAGCAACCCAGATAATTAGACATGGGAAGAGCTAGGGGAGGTGGTATCTGCAATTAGCCAGATGCCCCCTGACTTGTTGAGCTGTCATTCTCCAATGTTGTACATATAAAATCCTTGGGCAGGTTGGTCCCTTAGTGGTAGGGCAAGGGGAATCCAGGCAGTAGCCATCAGGAGAGGTGGCCACACAGAGCTCAGCATCTTTGTTCATTTGTCATGATGAATCATGGAACTGTGTAAATGTGATGGATTGGTTTGCATGCTGTGACCCCTCACTGTCAACTGTACTAGGCAGATAGAGGGACTTGTAGACAAGAAAGCAGATTTTGCTTTGCCTGAAAGTTGGGGACAGAAAGAGAAGTCTGTTCTTTGACCCACTGTATTATATGCTATTTATTCTTTGTCTCTATGATCCATTGGCATATTACCATGTCTTATTTCCTTTTTTTCCACTTCCCCATACTGTCTTTTTGCTGCCTGCAAGCTTTGGAACCACTGAAGGCACCCAACACTTCAATCAGTTTCCTTCCCAGCAAGGTTTAGGTGTAAGGGGTGTTTTCTGCTGCCCTTTTGAGTCATTCCTGAATGATTAAACAGGGAAAATATATTTAGTATATACAAAGTTATCAGAAGTAGCATCAGGGCAGTCTGTTGTTCTACCTTTCCAATTGAATAGGGATTTTTTGGGGGAGCTGTATGTGTCTTTTCAGCAGTTATTGAGAAAACAAAACATTGTTGCCTGCTATGTGATGCAGTGTTCTGCAGAGATCTGCTAATTAGTTCTGTTGACACTGTATTAGCCTTTGCATAACGTCATACCAATATAGCTACACTGCTTAGCACTTCCTCTGCATAGCACTTCTTTGCATCGTATAGAAGTCACCTCTTGAGTCTGTAGGTATGACAGTATTGTTGTGCAGTGTAGATATGCCCTCAAAGCCTGGGCACCCCACATGAAAGCAGTTCTTGTCACTTTTGAAGATATTAGCTTTCTTCTTACCTTCATGGCCCAAATCATGCTATTCCTTCTCCTTTGTCTGCTTTGGGTATAGCATTCACAGGGATGACGGCAGATATGTGTGGATGTACCCAGCTTAGTTTGGGTACTGACATCATGATGTCTTGCTGAGAAGGAGAGTCAGTTAGTCCATACCAACTTCCATTCTGCCACTGCCTAGATTACTGCAGGCACCTGAGCTAGCTCAGAAATAATTTTGCTGTGTTGCACTTGCTTCTGTGACCTCAGTGCAAATACCTGCTTTGCTTCACCCAGCGCTGGCCTGTGCTCTGCCAGTCCAGGGTTCTGAGCCCCTAAATGTTTCCACCTTGTGGTACTTCTGAGTGAGGTCATTAAAAAGTGTGACTTCAGTGAGTTGGGTGTTTGCTTTTTGACTTAGGTGAAATTACTTTTGGGCACCTTTTGATGTATAAAAACTACTGGTGTCCAAAATAAGCCATTGCTTTTACAAATCCAAAAGTTCAACAGAAATGTAATAGCTTCAAGCCCAGCATCACAGCCTGGAGTCTGAACAGGAGGAAGAGTAAAGGAGAGGGAGAAGAAATAGAAAGAAGCAGACATGAAGATATGAGTTCCCCTCACTGAACCAAGACCCACAGAGATTAATGGCTATATTTTGTGTTCATACCTTCAAGTCCTGTTGAATTTGCTGGAATTTACTATATGCTAAGCTTTAAACCTCTCCTGGTATACTTTGTCATTCAAGGGTGTTATAGATTCTGCAGAACTGGCTGCTTCATAACTTCCCTAACCCCTTTCACCTACTAAGATCCCATAGAACTTGTGCATTGTGCACAGCAAACAGGAGCAATACCTGCATGTCTGGGACGTGGTTTGGCTCTCTTTGGACTGGAGTGAAGGTTCTGGAAAACTAATTTTAGTTCTGTCTTGGACCCGGCAATACTATATTCAGCCATCTGCAACTTACAGTTCCCCCTCCGCATGCCTACACAGAATAGAGAAATGTATGTACGTGGGTTTGATGTCTGGGGAGACTGCAAAGTGTATGTGACCTCAGATAATACATCACAACATAGCTAGTGTTTCAGAACTCTTGAAGATAATCCAAAGTGGTCCACTTTGCTTCAAATCCATAACTGGGAGGCAGTGCAATAAAGGAATTTTTCCATTTTCCCATTCTTCGGAGAGTGACACATCCAACTGAAAAAAATGTGTAATTTAGTTCAGCTGGGGCACATTATACACCAAGAGTGTGAATTAGTCATTTCCCAAGATCTGCCTTTGAACTCTGACCATTTCTTACTTCTTTTTTTTTCCTTTCTGAAAGTACAGTAGTTCTGAATGCAGCTAAAATCAAATGGACTTGCTCAATGAGGTCTCAGTTGGTGGTTGATTTGGGTGTATAATGGAGTAAGAAGGAAATGAAATGAACTGAACGTTTCTCAGATTTAGAAAGAAAGCTCGGTTTCTCCGTGTCTTTCCCCCTTCTTAGGTTGATACTCTTGTTCAGTTTTGCAAGTGCTTGCGCAAACAAAGGTTTTGTTTAAAGTATGGCTGCAAGCACAGAAAGAAACAAGAAACACTGTTATCTAAATGCCATTTCTTGCCAATGTAGGTGTTTGGTCTGCATCTTCTGGTATTAATAATGGTCTCATAGCAACTGTTTCTTGTCAGTCTTGAAACTGATTCTCCTTTGTGTTAGGCTGGAACTGCAGAAGTATGATCATGAACATTGAACCTTGCAGATTTTGTCCTAGAAATGAGCCCCCTGGTGAGGTAACTTCACTGACAAGTCAGAAAATGGTACTTTAAGAAAGATTTGTTCTACAATAATTGTTAGTTTTCTTTTTTGAATGATTCTTGAGGAAGTTTTCCTCTAGTGTGGGATTTATCTCAATTTATGCTGATAATAGGCACAGGTGATCATTTAGAGTCCAAATATCCAAATGCTGTTTTCTAGTTCAATTGCACGCTTTAATTATTTGTTTTATTTTTCATAATTACCTGTTCATTTATTCCTTCATTCTCCCAGAAAGAAATCCAGTTGCAATATTCCAGTCTAACAAGTTTATAGTTATCTCAGTGGCCAGTCTTCTGGGTAACCAGCAATCCATGGTTCTCTCTGCTCCCTTCTACCAGATGAGAAGATTATAAAGGTTGGAAAGAAGTTTCTAACAGGGTTTCCTTCTGGAGAGATGCTCAGATATGGAGTTCTTCCCTCTTGGCCCTTCTAAGGAGAGTTACTAACCTTCTAGGCATTCTGCAAAGCTCATCTATTGTCCCTTCACCATGGTTGCTGAGGAGTGAGTGGGAAGAGGTGGATGTGTTTATAGGCAGCCTTCTGCTTATTTCATTATTTTAATTGATAGGACAGATTTCCTTGAGCTCAGGATTGGTGCTTCTCATTACATTTTAGAAATGGGAAGAAATAACTAAATGACAGGAGCATTCTTGGGAGTGGAATTCAGGGATGAGTCATGAACAAAGAATATCATTTCTGGCACATATTTGAGGAATAGAAGCTCAGCTGTTTTGTATGGATATTCACAGTCACTGGGCTACATAAGCTGTGATTTTATTGTAGCCTTCAGTGAGACCTGGGTTCTTCCTACTAGTTGTCATGGCTGCTTGTGAAAGCTAGGCCATAACTACTAGTTTGTTGTTGTAGGGTTACTAATGAGTTCTCCACTGATTGGCTTTAATAGTCTCTCATTTAACACCAGACTGCACACACCAGATTTCATTTTAATAAAAAGTGCAGTGAAGCATTTGCTTTGGAATGAAAATATAAATGTGGAATTATACTGCCTTTGCAAAGAAATACATTAAGAGGTGAACAAAGGTAGATTTAATTCTGCACCTCAGATTCCTCAAATATGAAAACAGCTGGCAAGCTGGCTTGGTGCATTGTTGGGACATGATATTTCCACTTCGGGGGAAGCACTAACTTTCATCTGGAGCTTTCCATGCCAAACAGTTAAGAAAGGCAAAAGAGCCCTTGATAAATTGTTGGAAACCATTTTCCCTGGAACATCCAGGGCAAGTTCTCTTCTCACATGGCCACATTTCCCCAATGGAAACTAGGAATTGCTGGGGCTTAGACAGCTGAACAGTGAGTCAGTGAGCAAAAAAAGTACTTGCAATAGGATTGTACAAATATATTGCTTCTCTAGAGACTCAAGACCACGGGGGCTATACGTATCCCTGGAAAGGTGCAGTGCCCCTTCAGGGTGTTGTGCCACCCTGATACCCAGGAGCAACACCATACCTATAGCATCCTGAACTTGCCTTCCCCAGGTCAGTGCCAGAGACAGTGCCCAGACAGCACCTTCCCTTGTTTACTGAACCTCTTGCAACCCACCCTCCTGCCCCCTTCTCTCCAGTCACAGCAGCTATCACCTGCCATGTTGAACAAAGGGATCATCGTATGTTATTTGCAGGTGATGCCATGGGGCCTATCTGTGTTGTTTCCTAGTTGGGTGAGCCACAAACCTTCACACAGTGCAGCAAGGAAGTTGAGAGGAAGAATGAAGAAAGGACCACTTGTGTAGCTTTTTCTCCATTTGTAGGACTGTTGAGTTAACCTTGTGCGAAGAGACAGGAGCTCTGGCTAGCACTGGGGTCTCTGGCTTTGGTTTGGCTGCATCTACCTGCTTAGCAGCTGGCTGGGAAGTCATGTTTCAGCCCTTAAACCAAGCACTGCTCCAGCGGTGAGAGGCGTGGTACTGGGACTTGCTTCTTACCTCAGAGGAGGAGGGGAGAGAAGGTATAAATGACATGTTCCCACTGGTGCAGAAATTGCCCTTTTCAGAAACTTGGAGGGTGAGGCAGCATATGTAACTTTTGACCTTTTGGAGCCTTTAAGCTGGTGTCTTGTTAGCAGCTCGTTATGTTCCTACTGGTTGGTGTGTCCAGCTGCTGCCAGGCTAGTGCTAGCTGGCAGTACATGGTATGAGCACTGCTGATGGCTTAGAGTTTCCTACTGCTGAAATCTCCTTGTTCATGTCACTGGTACAGCAGCAGCTGGAGTCCAGGGCTAGCCTGTGCCTCCTGCCTCTGTCAGGGTCTCTCAGCATCCTCGTGCCCCCTGTTGTACATCACCTTGCTCTTTGCTGCTTACATACCACCATCACTGTCTTGGATTTTTTTTCCTTCCTGCCTTGGATCTCCTGTTGCATTTCATTTGTCCTGTGTGTGTTGCTCCGTGTTATGGTTATTCAGTGCTAGTGAAAGGCACTGGGTTTGTAAGCCTGGGGCTACCAGTTAGTCATGCCGCCTGCCTGGGAGGTGATCAGTGGGTAAGTGGAGAATTTGTCCAAGTGCCATCACACCTCAGAAGCAGTGTTGGCTTCCTCTCAGTCCTTTTTTTCTGTCTCATGAAGTGGGGTACTGAAGGCAGCAAACTTCCACCATATGAATGGGCTATTAAGGGTGCCCAATGCAGAAGGACATGGTCTGTGCCTGCCTGTCCTCTTTGCTCTGCCCAGCTCTTAAGCAGTGCTTCTTGGGCAGTAGGAGGCATAGCTGTCTTGCAAGGGACAATCTAACATCAAAACAACTCAGCATACCAGTAGGATACTGCAGACCCCTGGCTTCTCACAGGGAGTATATGATGGGGGAGCACAGCAAAACTGCTCCCCAGCAGGTGCCACAGGATGCTTTGGTCCTGCAGAGCAGGGCTTTGTCTGAGAGGGAGAGGAAGCACTTTTTCTGTGTGGACAGCTGGATTTTTCATCCTCTTTGAAATTAAAATAGGATGGGAGGGTTCAAGTGAAGTGATGGGTTTTTGGCACGGATTATCTTTTGATCAGAGGACAGACCCTTTCATAAAGGCCTCCAAAATCCACCAGCTGGGAATGAATTTTGGTATGCACCATCAGTTTCCAGATGGGAAAATGTCCATGTTCTGCTTCCAGCCCTCTGAGACATCTCCTGCTCTGCAGCCAAGTCCAATTAGTGCTAATACCGTGGCAACTTCACTTGCTGGTGACAATATGTTTTAACTTGTACACTCAGGCTCTCTCTGCTTTTCATGAAAAGTAAATCAAAATCCTTCCTCTGTGGTGGAGCTGAAGGAAGCAGTGCAAAACCACAAACGCAGCTCTGCCTATGGTTTAGTTTCAGCTACAGTGGCATCTTCACCCAGTCACAAAATGCAGTTGGGGTCCTGTGGGTTTTAAAATGCCTCAGGGAATTTGAAAACCTGCTTTAGCAGATCAGCAGGGGGAAGGTGAGAAATAGCCTCTTTTCTTCAGGGACTGGCTTGTTGAGGCTGTGGATATTTTCTGACTTGCACACCTGCAAATCAATGGTTAGCCATATCAGGTTTCATCACTAGAGCCGGTAAGGAACACATGCGTTCCTTTTTTTCTTTCGGATAGAAACGTGATTTTTTCATTTTTTTTTCCCCCCTCCTCTCAGACTTAATGTTCTTACTATCTTTCAGGTTTTTAAAAATAGGAACTGCCGCGTTGCTATGGCTCCCAGTGCAACTGTGGAGCTGCTTTCTCTTCTCTTTGATGCAATTCAGGCTCACGATGCNAAAAAAAAAAGAAATCAGATGGCCTTTCTTGGCAGAGTGAGGTATTAACCCTGGTGCGTCCAGGATGAGATTAATTTTTGTTATGTTCTGCAGTCTAATGCCATTCCTGCAGTCTAACTTTCAATAGGATGTCCTTTCCCCCTTTTTGTCCTACACCCCTGTGTGATGGAGCTGAGCCCTGTCAAACAGCTGGTCTGTTCCCCTCCAGTGGCACCTACTGTTCAGTGGTTGTTGTCATATATGCTTCATCTAAGAAACCATTATACACGTTTCAAGCTAAGCTCGAGGTTAAGTACTTTGCTGAATTGAGGCTTAGAGCACTCCTGACTAGATGCTACTGATGAAATTCCTCTCAAAATCATTGCTTTAAGGGTGTACTCGAGTCTTGCATCCAGATTTTGGTAAAATGTGGATGTGCATATCTATAGGGCAGCTGAATACTTATCTCAGAGGGACCAAACCAAGCTGTGGCTTTGAACACCTGTTACCTGTGCAGAATCCAGACCTCCCTCTGCAGCTCACAGACCTTTCCACTGGCCCATTTTCAAGTAGCTATAATTTTTAAAGTACTTTCTTTTTCAAGTCGCAAATTTTATTTTAATTCTCAGTCCAAAGGTGAACATTTTCGAAAAATCTGAGAAACCCCTCCTGTTCTTCCCTTTTTGAGTCATGAGATACAGTGAAATGAATGCATTTATTCTGCTTTCAGATAGCAATAGGGCTTCCGTTGGTGTGAACAAATAACTCAAAGCTAGCTTCACTTCAAACTTCAAAAACTGGTTTGCAGTTTTAAACAAGAGATTCCTGCTTTGTTAAGGTTAGAAAATTTGAATTTGAATTTAATATGAATATTGGAAGGTGGTATATGTTACCTTAGTGTCTTTTTTTTTTTAATTGTACGTTCACTGTGCACTGTATTTCTTGAAGAATTTGAATGAAAGGTAATCTAGAAATGTGGTATTTAATGGTTAAATGTGAGTGAAATAGTAACAAAGAAAATAGAAATGGCAGAGACCTGTCAGTTTGTCCTGTTTGCTACCTGCTCTGTCATTCCCGTAGCATGTTCTCTCCTGATTTAAGTAATGAAAATGTCCCTGCTCAAGCCTGCAAGCACCTTAATATAAAATGAACATCAAAATCTAACCATAGTGCCCTTGAAATGATCGATCAGACAGAATGCTGTCAGTGTCTTCCTACAAAGAAATCTCTTTTTCCACCCCTGTGGAGACTTTTCTGAGCTTCCTGTATCACACTGAACAGGTCTCCACACCTGTCTTGATTGAGTAAAGATAGTAAGGTGATTAGAGCAGTAATGCGCCATGAAAAATGCTTGAAAACAGATTTTGTGAACTTAGGGTTGGTCTTTGTTAAAGATCTGGTGAGACAGCAGGTAATTGGATTAAGAGTTCACCAATTGATGGCGTGGCCAGGGTGGAAAAGAGCTGCCACACTGGACTAAAAACTCATGAATCTCTGTGGCCTGACAGTGGTTAAAAACACACAAATGCTGACTCGACACTGACTTTTCTTTCTTTTTTTTGAAGCTGTATTAAAACGAGATGGAAATGAGTTTTCAGTGTCTTGCCTGGTGTTCTTCCCTGTATTATTAGTGTCACAGATGAAATCATTTTTCAGTAAGATGGCTACCTCCAGTAGCAGTGTCAGCATCTTACATTTATTTATGACAGGCTGTAGTATCTTTTATCTGCAATTCCAAAGCACTTTACAAAGTAGAAAGGGATGGCTTAATTCACCGCTAAAATTCAGCCATCTCTGGGGTGAAATAGAGCAACTGTTTAATAGTACATAGTGTGAGGCAGAGATGAATACCACACCTCACTGGACCTGCATGAGGAATTTCAGCTGGCAGAATGAAATTGCTAGAGGTGGATTTTCGCCAAGACATTGGGGCTGTTTAATAAGCACAAGAGATTAGTGGCAGTGCCACACATGCCTCTCGTGCCTGTGTGAAGCAGGCAGCCAGCAGTTCCAGAAGTGGTTTCAAGGAAGGAGGTTGGCAGCTTTTCCAGCATGCAGACTTCACCAGCAGAGGTATCTGCTTTCAGAGACCTCCTTCATCACAAGACCATGACATGTTTGGGGCAGATGTACCTAGGTTCCGCACTGATTACCTGCTTATTTCCCCTGGAAACTCAGCCCTGGGCAGAGGGAGATGTCCAACAAGGCTGCTGTGTACCTGCTGCTGGGTATAGACAAGTGATAACCAGAACTGAATGGGGAGCAAAAGGTTCAACTGCAGTGAAGCTCTGGGAGGATGCAGCCACATAGATAATAGATGCCATATATAAAAGGTGGTCCCCCCAAAAGGATGTTTTTAATTGCTTTCTTCCCATTTAAAATGTGTCACTGGCAGATTAAGCCCTGTGAGTGACAGGAGGTACCTCAAACACAGACTGCTGCAAGAAATGCTTTCTACTCTTCTGAAAGATGCTGATGCTGCCCTTCTGCATCTGAGTGGTGACATGTGGCATGATGAGAGCTTAGAAGAGCTGGTACTTAAGCCATGACAAAATGCTCTCTGGCACCACCAAGGGACTGTGAAGACTTTGAGGTGCAAAGTACAGATACTTTCAGCCTCTGAATAAATCTGAACACCTCGCAACTGCTCTTCAGTATGCCTAGTATGTATTTGTGTCAAATAGCTGTTCTGGGGGGGAAGTGTGTGGGATGCTGGACTTTCCAGAATTTTACTTGCCCAGATCCAGGAGGTGCAGCAGGACTGATCTTTGAGGGTTCTGCATGTTCTGCTGCTCTCATCTCAGTTTCCTTTTCCTTCTCTTTCCTTGCAGGCATGTAGTTGGGATACTGAGGGAGCTCTACTTGCAGATCTATTTTGCTTTCAATGTAGCTGTGAGGAGGAGGCCTTGCTTTTTGCCAGTGTGAGACTACTGGTCAGATGAGGCAAGTACCTTGGAGATGGTGCCAATTCATAGTTTCTCTGATGGCTGTAGAAAGATGCTGGTTCTGGAAAAGGCCCCAGTTTCACTGGCTAGAGTGAGAAGTTTACTTAATTTACTGATCTGTATCTTTTTTTCTACAAGCAATTTTTCATGAAAAGCTCAAGTTTGAAGTGATGAAGGCACAAGCTTAGCAATGCTGTGAAATCGATTTGGGATAGTTTATTATATTCCCATGAAACTGCTTAACAAGAAAGTTTGGCAAGGCAAGGGAGCCAAATGAGAAAACTATGGCACTCCCAACAGTGGGTGGCACTAGAAGTACCATGTAAGCCAGTACGGAGGGTATGTAGTCATTCAAGGATACGATTAGCCACAGGGGAATGGAGAGCTGCTCAGTTGAGAGGCATCCACCACTTTCCATTGGGGATCAACCTGGTTTGCACTGTTGCTAGCTGCTTTCCTTTTTGCCACCCACTTCTGGATCCTCACAAAGCCTGGAGAAGGGATCCTGCCTCTTGCTGCTCAGCTGTGGCAGCCCTGAATCCTTCATCGCAGCCATGAGTTGGCAGCATGGAAGCAGGTCCCCAGAGAAGGGCACTAACAGAAAGGCAGCAATGGAGCATGAGGATGTGGTGCAGATGGAGGAGCACTTGGAGAAATAACAGGCATCACTGGGCTTGGTTTTACAGCACTCGCTGTGAAGGGCATGCAGGCTACTGCCGAGCTTAGCACACAGACAGTTCCCCAGGTGGGAGGGCTGTGGGTGGCACTGACCTTTATTCTTCTGTATGGTTTGTAGCTTAACATTTCAGCTGCCACAGCAGCACCAAAAGCAAGAGAGCTGCATGGATGCTGTGGCCTTTGCTGTGGCCATTCTGCCTGAAGCTGGGCAGTGGGGACTCCCATGCTAGCAAATTCCCACAGCTTTCTGTTGTTGCTGAGAAGTCAAGGGAAAGCAGTCATATAAATTTATCACATTTGTGACAGAGGCTCATGCTTGAAGTTTTTTTAAGACGCAGAAAAGAAAGTGTGGTAGCACTTAAGGGTCTCATTTGGAGATGGCTGTGTGAGAAAGAGTCCTTGGTCCATTCACCTGACCATTATAGAAGAAAGGTAATGTGAGGCTGGTCAAGGAGACAAATGCTGTTGTGCCTCCAGGAGGATGCTGCAGGAGACCATGAGCCCTCAGCACTCATGGATCTGAGGGTGTTTTCAATATAGCAGTGCTCTGGTGAGGTGCCAAGGAGCCTGTTTGGTACCACCAGGAAGCTGTGGGACAAGTTCTGCGGTGGCACATGCTGGTGAGATTGTGAAAGGTGGCGATAAACTGAAGGTCTGATTTACAGGAATGGCCCTCTGGTAACAGCTCACACTTTTACTGATGTAGACCTATGCTAAAAAGCTTGTTTTCACAATCAAGTCCTTACGTCTCTTGGTTTTGCCACGTCTGCTGTGTATTTCACCACTAAAAATGCTGTTTCTTTATGTTCCTTCTTCAGGCTAGGAATCCCCCTTTTTTTTTTTTGCGTTCTGTCTTGTTAGCAGGCATGGGAGTGGTGGGCTTGTTCTAGCCAGTGGGTGCAAGAGCAAATTTAGAATATTCTTCTGCAGTATTCAGAATATGTTCTTCTGCAGTGCATCTAACCAAGGATGTAAAAGGTGGGTAATCAAGTAGAGGAACAGGTGCAAGTAGAGGAACAGATGATTGAACAAGTACATAGATGTTTGAACTAACAATTTTTTTACTTCCTCCTCAACCCACTGATCCTAATGGGTTTCCCACTGTTTGCCTGAGAGACTGCTGAGAGGGGTTGGGAGTGGGACTCTTGTGAGCTCACCAGATCAACAGCAGTATTTGCTAATTGACATGTTCTTCTTTTTCAACTTAATTTTGGGGCAGGCTTGCATGAGTACATTGTGGAAGGAGAGAAAAGGAAGGTTGCAGGGGAGGTAATAACCCATAGGCAAAGCACTAAGATTGCACTGACGTATCCATGCCTTCATACTCGTGAAGATTTGCAAACAGCCACAGATGAACCCACTGCTCTTGTCATGCTCCCTTTGTGTCTCAGTGTCCTGCCCTTGCTCCCAACCTTCATCTTTCTTATCCTTTCCTCAATAGGTAATTCTTTTTTATAGAACTATTAAATCTTGGTTTAAAACAGAAGAACTACCCCATTTTCCCCACCTCCTTTCTTACCTCTCTTTCATCTTTTCTTCCCAAGGAAGTGTTTGAACTAGCACAAGTTCCTGAGAAAGGCTTTTTTTTTCCCTTTGTGCTTGGGCTCTGTGTCCCTTCTTCATTATATCTTCCCTTTGTTATTTTGTTCTGCCTTCCTCGTTCCTCTGTTTTCTCCCCATCTTTCAACCCTTCTTCAAGGCTCTTTCTTCATTAATATGTTAATTTCTAGCCCAGGAATGCTTCTTCTGGCTCACTGTTCACCAGGGAGAGCCAGAGGAGAGAGCCAGGAGAGAGGGAAGAAGGGAATAAGAGAAAGGAGGACAGTTATTTACAACAGGACAGAACAAGGGATGTCAGTGAAGGAGGAGTCTTGCACTGATGGGTTTCATGATGCCAGGGAGAAGATTATCCACATTTTGGACTGAGTTGGTCTTTTTCTATTGTTTTGATATTTTCAACTTCTGAAACATATATCCAGCAGGAGAAAAAAAAAGTTCAAAATTTAAAAAGCCTTTTTTTTTAAAAAAAAGTCAATTTCCAAATTATTTTTGCCTCTGCATAGTATTTTTTTAAACATCAGATACTACTCCCACCCTAATATCGTGCCTTGGTTTCTTTTGATGCAAACATGTTGCTTTGCATGGTCTTTACATAAGGCTTTGGGCACATTTTGCAGGATGAACAAAACCACACCAAATGTTCTTTGAAGGGAGTTTTGCCCCGACAGAAGTTTCCAGAGTTTGTCTTCTTCAAGTGAGAAGTAGTGGATGGATCAGCTTCTGCTCAGGTAAAGAGATACAGACAAAGACTATAAGATAACAGAAGCTATACAGCAGTGAAAATATTAAGGAATCTGGGGCTACAAGGCACATGAGAACTGCAATTAGAGACAGGTGTGATGAGTCAAGGATTTTCTTTCTTCCTACCACCAGTACAGTTACTGGGGGGAAGGTCACAATGGAGCAAGTGATGGAGACAGGCACCTCTGCAGCACAGACCAGATCTGGGAAGAATTCAGAAAGCCAACATTATTGCAGTTCTGCCCTGAAATTAGGAAACTTCTAACTACTGTGTTTGCTGCTTTATACCTAATGTAGCGAGACCTCTGTCTGTGCGTGGAGTCCTAAGATCATGATTGCCCAAGCAAATAATTAACAATGCAGCAGTGAAAGTCAGCACAGGGGAGCTGGCTGGGTGGGTGGCTGTAGGAAAGAAAACAGGTTTGACAAAGGGCATGTGGTAAAAGAGGGAGACAGGAAAAGACAGGCTCTAATACAGTGCTGCAAAACCGGTATGAGCTGGAAGCAAAATAACTGTGGAGGAAAACTCAGGGGGACTGCTGCAATGTTCTGTGAAGTCCAAGGCCCCTGAGCCAAGAGCCTTTCATATATTACGTACACACAACTATGTCAGACGAATATTATTTAGGTTGCAAAGGCAAGCACTTCAAACAGAAGAAAATGCCAGAATTAAGGCTGCAATCTTAATTTGGCACTCTTGTGTCTGTGCATTACAGAGCAGTGGTTTCAAAACTGCGTATTATCTTGCAAGACAGGACCCCTGCCTGCTTCCGTACGCAGGATGGGTGACATTTCCTGACTGAGCAGTGATTCAGTATTTTGTTTTCTTCACCTTCTTTAATGTGTAGCCTTAAGCTTTGTATTGTGCCTGCTTTCACAGGCTGCTGAGAAGACAGGATTCTTCATCTCAAGGTATTATCTGTGGCACACGTTAGGGCAGTGTCTCAGTACATCATGAAGTTCATGGATTTTCACCCTACTCCTGTGAGATAAGAGGACACAAACTGCTGTATGTAAATCCATTGTATAGGCAGAGAGCTCAGGTGCAGCAAGATTAAGGTCAGAAATGCCTATTAATTTTTCATGGCCCATCTGAGAAACCTAGAATCTCGTTATTCAAAGTACTGATCAGTACAGTATGCTTTCTGTGTTCAAAGCAAATTTCTCTTTGACTTCAACTCTGCAATTTGTCCTGTTGCCCAGCTAGGACTGAGCACCATTTTTAATTGATTTTTTTAATGTAGAAAGGGAGATCTGGTGACATGCAAGTTGTATGGGCTGTTTGTTTGTACCCTGTTTAATGGTTTGTTTTGCAAAAATCATCTTGAACCCAGGAGAAAAACAGAACAGTCTCCAAACTGTTTCCCTTTCTTAATTTTAATATTAATTATTTCTTTCAATATATTTTAAATGAAACATTTGGTTTCTTATTCAAATTAGTTTATCATTTCAATAGTATCTTCCTTTTATTTGAAAAAAGATGTTTGAAAATGTTCAGATTCCAAAGAAGATGGGCTGCACTATATGTTTTGTTTCAACAAAGCCAAAACATTATACTTGCTGATTTGCCAAAATTGGTCTCTCAGTACAGTACTTATTTTTGTTTAGAATTGCCACCAGACCAAAAAAGGAGCCAGTGTTTTTGTCCAGCTTTTGTCAGGCATCCTAGAGAGGTAGTCGATGCCCTATTCCTGTTAGTATTTAAGACGTATTTGGACAATGCCCTTAGTAACATGCTTTAGCTTTTGGTCAGCCCTGAAGTGGTCAGGCAGTTGGACTAGATAATCATTGTAGGTCCCTTCCAACTGAAATGATTCTATGCTATGCTATGCTAGTCTATTCTGTTGGCATCACTGCAACCCTTGTGCAGAGGTAGGAACAAATCCAGTGTTGCAATACAGCTTTCAGTTGGCTTAGGCATATGATTGCCCTGTTTATCCTAGCCATTCTCTGCCTCTCCCTTGATTAATGCCCACTTTCCAAACAGCTAAGTTTGATTCCCAGTTCAATCCATCTGGTGCATTGAATGAGACAGGGGTCCTGCAAGAAAAATTGTTGTTTATTATGTTATTCAGGACTGATTCTTATGGTTATGCAAAATGGGCTGCATTCAGGTTGCTTGAACAACTGTAATGCTGATGTTTCTCCATCTATTTGTAGTTAATAGGCCCAGACTTTGGCAAAGTGCATGGTTTAGGGATCATGAACTTTTCAGCTTTTCTCTCCCACCACTGACCTCTTTAGTCTTGTCTCCTCCAGCTTGCCTTGTCTCTTCTGCCCTTCTGGCTCCTTGTCCCAGTCTGGTTCTTACCTAGCAAAGCTAGGATCTGTCTCACAGATGTCCCATCTAAGCTCCAGATCCTATGTGTAGAAAAATCCAGTTTCCACTTCTGGACTCTGTGGCATATGTTTTCATCCATTTCCATGTATCTCACATTCTGCTCCTTGTCCCACCTGTCTTTCCCTCCCCTCAGCCCCAACAAGTCCCAGTCTCTTTGCCCAAATGTTCCAGGTATCACACCTCCCAGTTTTCTTCTCCTATGTAGCATTTCAGCACCACACATCTCTCAGTATCTCAAGTCAATGTATCCTGATCACCTTTCTGACTATTTCCTACTGCTTTGGAATTAGCCAGCCTCCTTTTCCAGTGATCCCTCTGTGCAGGGAGCAGGCAGGATCCAGGGAAATTCAAACCTAAGAGGTGCAGTCCTCCTTCTCTTGCTTCCTTAGTCCAGACGTAGACCTTCCTTGAGTGCATGTATAGAGAAAGTCACTTAGACTACAGAAGGCCCAGCGAGGAGAGAATTTTAGAAAGGTGTTGTGTTTTTTTAAAAGCTTTATTAAGTCTTTGTTGAACAAGTGTAAATTGCAGTTTTTCCAAAGGCTTATGACCTGTCTAGGTTTTCACAAATATCACAAAAATCAGCATGTGGCATGAAAGGAACCTTTTTTTCCCCTCTCATCAAAATTCAAGTCCCTTGAAAACAGAGAACTTGCTGGAGCTTTTTTAAAAGGTCACTATTTTTTCCTTAATATTGGTAAAAGAGCTTCTTTGGTCTAGCTTGATTTTGGAAATTAACGGACCACTTCTGCTTCCATTTTGCTCAAGTATCAAACCTGTCATAAGCCAGGAAAATGTCAGACTAAAAGATAAAACTTGGTGTAACTAGAGGAATCTGTAAGGAAGTCTTTATGGTAGGAAGCAGAAGGCAGCCTGAAGAGACAGTAGTACTAGCCCCAGCAATGCAGATCTCTCCTCTGTCTGGGGGCTTCCTGGGGAATTTTGAGGCAGTCAAGGAAGGCCTGCTCACTGGCTGAACATGTCCTTGTAGGGGCTTAAACCTGGTGCTCAGTCAGCAAGCAGATAAATGATTTGTTTTATTTCAGTTTGAATTTTAAAAAAGTGCCTACCCCAGGCCTTTCAGCACCTTTAATACTCATTTAAAAATGCATGTCACACAGTGAAGAAAAAGCAGTGCCAGTCCCCAGCGTGGAACTAAAATCAACCAGCCAAGTAGTTAGAACAAACAAGTGAAAGAGTGGAAAAAATCCAGTCCTCCACAGGTCGTCTTTCTCTCTCTCCTCCTTCCCCTTCCTTCCTTCTTGCTTCAACCATGGGTGTTCAGCTACTGGGCTACATTGTGCAGTCCTGCCTTCACCAAAGCACATTATCCTGTGCAGCTCTTGAAGCATCCCCAAACATTTCAAGCCTTGATGAGAAGAAAACAATGCCAGAGTTACTGTTTTTCCTCACATTTTGTACATCTAGGAGCCCAGTGGCACAGAGAAGTTACAGGCTCCAGCTGAGAGCTCTGGCTCTGTGCTACAGGACAAGTTTGAGGTCAAGATGCTGTGAGAGATTTGGCAATTTGTTTCAACAGTGAAGTATCTTCTGACACTTGATGCACCCTCTCTTGACCTCTCCCTGGAGAAAGCGCAGTGGAAAGCGTCAATTCTGTGGACTCTAGGACAGGCATTCACTGCTCTAGGAGAGGATTTGGGAATGGGTGGCACAGCCTTAAATCTCACCACTAGTGTTGACTAAATATTTATGCCCACTGATGGCAATGTGGTGGGACTTGTGAGATGAACAAGGTAGCTCAGTCTGGTTCAGAGATGATATTATGTCTTTCCTGAGCCAATCCCCTGCTCAGATAGTTCCCATGAATTGTCCACAGCAGAAGGGGCAGGAGCTTGAGAGGGGCTTGCTGAATTATGAACTGCCTTTTCCTGGCAGGTAAGTGATCCTTCCTGGCTGGCATTCAGAAGACAGCAGAGGGAACTTCCCTGGCTGCTGCCCACTTTATACGTTTCTCAGGCATAAATAAAAATCTCCAGGGCTATTATGATGCCTCCTCACATGAGCCTGAAATGTACTGAGTATAGATTGAAGAAAAAGAGGAAACAGGGAAAAACATCAGCAGCTCAAATGATGTGCAAGAGGGCTGGTGCCTGTGGCACTGCGTGTATTCAATTTCAGTGTGCTGTATTTACTTCTGTTTCTCCTCTCTGAAAAGGCAACCTTCAGGCACTTCGCTAAATGGATTGAAAGGTTTGTCTGGTTTTAATGATGCTTCTAAAAGAGCCTGTGTGTTATTCCTCCACTCAAATACTTCTGAGAGATTTTGCAATGCCTCTTGGTAAATCAGGACATTATGAATACCTTGGCATTTAGTGGGTAGGCAATGTTCTGTTCTGGGACTACTCTAGAAGGAGTGACTGGGGTTAATAAGCTAATGTTTTCTAGGAGGGGGTATCCTAGTCTGTGAGAGTATGGGAACAATCAGCAGATTAATTAAGATGTTTGTAATGGAGTGGTATGAACATTTAACTGTAGCAATCAGATGAATTAGAAGCACAGTTTCTGTCTCAGGTTGGAGCCTTTAGGGACACAGAATCTATTTGCCCCATGAAGTTCAATTCCCTGTGCACTTTTACAGCAAATCTGTCTTAGTGGGTACAGACTCAGGCTCTACCCTTAATTATCGTGGTATAAATCTGTAATGTCAGTGTCCAAAATGAGGAATACTGAGTTCCATAGAAGAACTGGGCAGCAGAGGAAAACTAAGAGGAGTCACAGTGGTTCACCTGCGTAGTGGAGATAAAACCTGGCTCTGTGGCCTTAGCAGTGGACAGGGGAACTTAGTGAGCTGGCATAAGTGAAAAGATGTAGTTCTAGTTCCTCAGCATGACAGTCATGGACCAGCATCCAGGGAAAAAAAGTTGGAGCTTTTTTTTTTTTTCCCCTCACATTCTGAGTAGCCTGGGCTACTCAGTACAGAAGGATGGAAGAACCTGGGGGAGAAAAGATTGATTTGCCTGCACTGATTGGTATTATTTATATATACAAAATGCTTGCATTAGGGAAGAAATCTCACCTGGTACTTCTGTGACTTCAAGGAGCAATCACTGTAGGGGTGGCACATGTATTTAATTATCAGTACAGTTACCTCTATCCTTAGCCAGATTGGGGCTGGCACTACACCCCGCTGTGAGGGTACTCTGCTTGAATTCCAGAATCAGGCTTCAAAAAAGATCTAAATATTTTCTGTGATATAAAATGACTTCAGAAGAAGGGATTTAGATATACTCTTCTATATAGGTATATATAACAGCTTCAAATTTAGGAGGTCTTCCCAAGGAGACTTTGGTTGACATCCTTATCTGAACAGTCAGACATTTAGGACTTAAGGCCCCTGTGCTTTAAACTACTGGGTTTAATGAGTGGGCTCTTTGGAAGGGAAAGGAAGATCTTGGTGACTGGCTTGAGTAAGGCAGTGGAGAGAGTGGGGGACACATGCATCTAAAGGACTGTCAGTAATGATGTGGAAGAATGGACATAAATTGTAAAAAGCTCTGTCTCCACAGAGGCATCATTTTCTCTTGAGCTCTGAAGAGTGTTTGAAGCCACTTTCCATCTCAAAAATTGTAAAACTTGAGCCTAGTGTGTGAGCACTAGCTTTTAGAAATGATGGGCCAGCAACTGAGCTCAAATTTGTAGTGTGCTCTATAGCACCACGTGGGCATAGAAAAATAGCCAGAACTGGATTCCTGAGTTGATCCTTTGCCTGTTTTTCACTCGGGCAAAAGACAATGATGCAGATAGCAGCAGCTATTCTATTTCTAAGAGGTATCATGTTAAAGAACTTGTTAATACACTCCTGCCTCCTTTCTATCCCTTAGGCAACCAGCACAGGCAGTAAGTGTAAATAAGTAAGGCTATGCAAAGGGCGAAATTTCATTCTAGCCCAGGCCATGTTCTGTCATGCAATGAATGAGCAGTTAGAGGGAAGGCTGGGATGCAAATCTGCAATGCTTCTTCCCAGAGCTGGAGATAATTCTTAAAGGCAGACAGAGTTGGGGTGTGGATGGAGCTGAGTGGGACTACGTGAGTGGGAGAAGAAACATGCCTGACCAACTCTGGCAATGGGGGGGGTGCCTATTTTGGCAGCAGGTGGGTGAGCATGTGGGCTGCAGTGAGAGTGGTGAACATGCATGACTGAATTATTAGTTTGCTATGCACGTGGCTGATTCAGGTGGGGGGAAGAAGGTGGTCAGTGGAGTAGATTCCTTCTGTCCTTCTGATCATGGTGTGAATTAAATACTGAGACCAGTATTTTGATTGGGCTGTGAATCTAGAAGGATGCCCAGTGAGCAATAGTTCAGCACTTAATCCACCTTTTCATCTCTCTGGGACACTACAGCATCCTAATTCCCTCCAGGGCCAGTTTCCAGCTATTGTAAATTGCTGCAGGGCAACAAATCCATTTACATCTAGGTAATAGAAAATACAAACTTTGTGCTATCTTCCTTGTCTGTCCATCTGTCTTACTTTGCCACCTTTGCTGCTTTGTCTTTGTTAGCTCTCCCTGGCTGTCACTTGAAGCTAAAATGGGTTTTCTTGTTTCCCCCATTGATTCTCCCTTTCAAATGTGGTTAGTAGTGATCCTGGATTCTGGGCCATGTACCACCATGCAAAGAGGTTCTGTGCCTCGGGGAGAGGGGAAGGCAGGGCAGAACCAATTTGTGATGAGAAGCATCTGGAAAACAGGGTATAAACAAGGCTGAAAGCAGTGGGGATAGCTCTGTGCATGCATGCTGGAGCGGTGACCAGACCCAGAGCTACACATGGTGGAGGCTGGGGATTAGCAGCTCTTCCGACCTGGACAGGGTTCTTGTTTTGGCCCTTGTCATGGGTGAGGTTACTGTGTGGGGCCGTGGGAGCTAGAAGCTGTGTCCCCCTCAGTCTCCTGAAGCACAAGTTGTTGTAGTGGGAAAGCCTCTAGCACCAAGAGAGAGTGGGAAAGGCAGAGGTTAGAGGGGGAGTAAGGAAGAGAGATAGATATGTGGAAGATGTGGGTGTTGCCACCATGCATGTGCTTTCCATGGAGACTGTGGCTTCTCCCCAGTTTGCAGTGAGTGGCTGCCTGCTTGTTCAGGGGCTGGAGATGGCAGGCATCAGGGAAGTTCCCCCTGCCCTGGAGCTGGAGGGGGTGATGATTTCTGGGCTAGGACCAGTCCTGCTCTGAGTTAAGCACTGCCCCCTGCAGACCTCTTCTCTTTCGTTGGTGGTTTGGGTATTTGATCCTCCTTCCAACTGTGAAAGGCTGAGACTGATGGGGTGTGTGGTGCATCCTTCTGTTGTGTGTGTGTAAGAAAACACCCCAGACAATTGGCTTCCAAGCACCAAGACGCTCTAGGGTAGAAAAAAGCAACTGATATTAACCTTGCACAATCTTCAGCTGTTGGTTTTCTTTTAGTGAATGAATATCACATGTCCTCCCTTTGCACATCATCCCCTCCCACCCCCCTGCTCTGGGCTTTACATCAGCCTCCTTAATGAGAAGTGCTCTGTTTTTAGTCCCAAGTGAGTGCCGAGCCCTTCACTGCAGGGCTCACTCTTGCCTGAAGCTCTAATCTGAAATAGCAAGCTGGCTCTTTAGGCATGTGGCACACCACTGAAGAGCCAGTCTGAGCTGGGGTACCCCGCATTGTGCATGGGGGCTTACAGCCCTCTCCTACCTCAGCTCCTTTTATTCAACATCATCATCAATGACTGGGAGGCAGGAGTAAAAAGCAAATTCCTTCATTTATAGTAAATTCCTTCAGGTAGCTAGCTGCCAGACTGATGAGTCTAGAAGACCCTCACGGAAATTCATGGCTAAGAGGGCCCTGTTATTAAAGGAAATCAGCAAGGATACACCTCTGCCAAGCCTAGCCCAGGACTCCTGTGTGTTCAGTGGGAAGATGTCTCTCTGTCCAGTGCTATTGACCAGAGCATGCACCAAGAGAGGCATGATTTCTCTCACTTATTTCCTCCCCACCCCATGATGATGCATTTTGCAGGGTACTCTCAAGGCATTGCTTCTTTCCCAGTCCTTTAACTGCCTCCACCTTTGTCTGAGAGAGTTTGCTTATATTTCTTCCATCTAAGTACTAATTTCTTGAGACTTCTTTGCCTGACCCTTTCATACCTTCTTCAATATTCCAAGAACAAATAGTATTTCCCAGGGTTAAGATACAGCAAATGTAAAATGTGTGAAAGGTAAAAGGCTAAAAGGAGAAGACTTAAAAATAGGTGTCTGATGAAAGTATGGAAATCGCAGCTTTAAAGGAATATTATGGCAAATAGCTTAAAAAAATACAAGAATAGATTAGCTGGGTTTCTGAATAGGACTAGCCTCACCTATTACACAGGGCTTGATAGGAGCAATAAAGGCTTATGCATCAATTCTGCAGAGACAGGAAGTTCATTTGGGCAGTGATGGAAGGGAGTTGCAGATGCTGTTATAGCTCTGTTCCAGGGAGGGAATCCTCTATCACCATTGTCACGGATAATAATGAACTGATGCACAGGGCAGGCTCTTCTTTAAGCGACTTAGCCTGGCCATATGCTTACTGCTCACTCTGGGACTTTCATCCTTCTTTGTTTTCTACTCTGTGTCCTAGTGCAAGGAAGGGAACTACAGCTCCCTCTCCAATGTCATCATCAACTTTCTTTTGCCCTTATAGCTGTGCACCTGAGCTGCTTCTGCTATGGATCCCTCTGCCTACACCTAGGGTAGTTCCTGATGGAAGTGGTGGGAGAGCAGATACTGTGGTCAGCAACCCCAATGGGCAGCTGGTACTTACTAAGGCTCTGTGGCAAGGAGACTCTGAAATCAAGGAGGCACCCTTCAGTATCTGAAACATAGCTGCTTAGCTCAACTGTCCATATGCATTAGCTCTGAAGTGCTGGGCTGGGAAACTCAGAAAAAATAAGCCCTGTTTGCAAGGTTTTTAATGTTTCTCGCTACTGCTAAAACAGATCCAGATGTTCCCTTTGCCACAACACTCTACTTCTCCATCCACCCCTTTTTACAGTCACATTTTTTGTCCTTCATTCTTTCATTTCTTGGTCCAGCCTCCTTTCTACTCTTTACCCATCATACCTCACTGCAGGGCGGTTTAGTGGTTTGGTTTGTTTAGTTATTTTTTATTATGCTGTTTGTTAGAGTAGCTCGAAAGACCTGTTGCTTCTGTTCACACTCGTTTGAAGACTGGGCAAAAAAACTCTGCGTGTGTGTTGTGCAGGTATCTTAGAATGGGTTACTGTGACATGAAACAATAGGTGACAAGTAAGTTAATGATCATAGTTTGATGTTTGGTTATTTCATTGGAAAATGATTGTGAGAAAATGACCCTCCTTTGAGTGGAAGGCTGTACCAGGTCACCTCCAGAGGTCCTTTTAACCTGAATTTCTCTATAACTCGAAAAATATTCTTTGCTGTAGTGGTTTTTTTTATCCTAAGGTGTGTTTTCATTTGCTTGTCTCACAGCACATGGCATGGCGGGACTGGACAGAATCTGGAATCTTGTCGTTTATGCACAGAAATCCAATCAAGTGTTTTTCCTTTCATGGCCTAAACAAATCTTACTTTGCAGGAGAGCACAAAATTACGATTTGAAGAGCTCATCTGTAGAAGAGTTTTGCCAATCAAGGGCTACAATGCCAAATGGGGTTGAAGTCTTCGTGTTTTCTGAGTGAGCGTTTGCTAAATCAGAGCTTGCAGCTGAAAGTAGAACTGCAAGGCTGAAACTGGACCCTTATGTGAATTCTTCAATGTAGTTCCCTCTTTCTCTGTGAAAATGGTTCCCTTTGAGAATCTCTGTGGGCTGCACTCAGTCTTCTTAGTCTCTGAACTGCCCATCATAACACCCCAGCTCCTTCCTAGAAATGCAACTATTCTTGCATGGTTTTTCCCATGTCAAAATAAAATTAGTTGGAGTGGAGGGAGTCATGATGGCAACTTCAATGTTCCTAATCGTTTAATGTTTTTCTTCCGAGGCACTGGATAGCCACAACAGCCTTGATTCTGGCTTTCTATAAAGACTCTGAGAAGGATTTTCAGGGATATCAAACAGTGTGATTTTTTTAGACATTAAGAAAGCAGGGTCAAGAAACCCTCTTTTGAATGACTAGCTACTTGATGTACCATGGCAATTGACCCTCTGGAGGCACTGCAGGCCTAGCTAGCCTCTGATGTCTCTTCTCAGCTACCCTTGTCAGAACTGCTCCAGAAGGACTCATCCTGGGATTGACAGATGACATTTGCAACTTGAGAGGCCAGGGATGCTCAGAACATTATTCCAGGGCCCACATCACTGAGCTGTGTCCCTGCACAATGTCCACCATGCAAAATTATTCTTCTTCAGTCATTGACTTGGTGAGTGGGATCCAGGAGCCATGAGGTCCCTATCCTAGCTCTCAGCCTTTCCTCTGCCCTGGCCAACAGATGCTAAAGAAACTTGTAGCATTGCTACCCTGGCTCAAGCTGTTTTCTAACACCACTATCATCCATGGCTGTTTTGTAGCCAGCTGAGGCAGCACATTTTGGAGTGGGTCAGCCTCCCCTCTTCCACAGAAGCTATTGGAAGTGCTGACTGCAAACAGATTTTCACTGCCCCGATGTGGACTGTTGTCAAACAGTGCCCAATGAAAGCTGACAAGCTGACAGACCCTATCTGTCAATGGAGGATGGGGTGGGGGGGGTGGGGGAGGAGAACATCTCTTGTGCATGCCTTCAAGAGACAGAGAGAAATTTCACAGATGGGCCAGCAAAGCTCTTGTAAGTGATATAAGTCCATATTTAATAGCCATTTATGTGAAGGCAGATAGAAGGGGGGGATACAGGGATATGAAAATTCGATATCAGGTACAAGTTAGTCCATAGGAGTCCAGCTTCCAGAGGCAGGGTCCTGCTTGGTTATCTCTGACCAGTAAATAACTGGAGGTGGGCTGGCTAGGAGCCCCTGCTGAGTTCAGAAGTAGAAGATCTCTGGAACCAGACTCTGGGCCACAAGAAATCTTTCTTTGCCCTTTGGACTCATGAATCCTGTGTTGCAGAGTACTTGCGAAGAATTGCGATGGTGAGGTCAGGAGAAAATTATCCGGGATTGCGTCCTTTTATTGGTGCATGATTAGTTGTTGTATGCACAGTGAAGAGCTCTGGACTGAGAACTGTCCTCATCAGTCCTTCATCTTTGATGAAGTTGAAGATACAGCTTTGCTGGAGAAGGAAACTTGTGTCATTTGGGTAGACATCGCAGTGTTATCTCAACTAGTTGGTCAGAATTAGGGCAGAGAGGGAGCCCTTGCAGCTTTCTCAGCTCGTGAGGCATGGTACCTTGTCCAGGCTCTGAATCAGATTGCATTTCACAGCTAGCTATGACCCAAACCTGAATTCATCCGAGCCTACTACCTTGCCTCAATATCATCCCTCATATTGACCTACAGAATGACAACAATTACCTTACTTTGAGCTGAATGGCACAGTCTGAATAGAAATATCCCTTATAAGATCACCTGTTTGAAGCTGGCCCCAGCTGAACAGTCTTATCAGGATCTTCTCAATATAGATCTGGAAATCAGCACTGAGTTGGACTTGGTTTATTGGTTGCTGCACAAGCAAAGTCCATGTGAAAAAACCCAATCCTGTACTGACTCCTTTCCACATTGACTAGTTTACTATTTAAACTCGTAACAGGGCTTAAGTTTTAATTTCCTTTTCTTCCTCCAAAATGCTGACTAGTTTCAGGTCCCACCAACAGTTCAGGTAGGAGCCTGGGACAATATTGACAATTTTCACCCTGATGCTGAGCTCATGACGGCATCAATGTGGTAGCTTTGTATCAGACAAAGCTAGGAAGTTACGAAGTTCAGAAGAGTCAGTCAGCTGCTCTTCCCTCATCAGGAAAGTTGGAAAAAATTCTGTTACGACCCACGCTCATTCGCTTTATCCCAAGTAACATGGCTAGCGGTAAGAATATTGTGGGAGTGGTCTGGTGACCTGAACTTGGGCCCCAATCTCAGCAATATGCAAAACAGTGCAGATGAATCACTTGGTGGTTCAGTAGAGCTTTAGTTTGGTTCTGGAGCACAGGGGAAAGGATTTTGTGTCTGCTGTAGCATTGTCAGTGTAGGCTGGCTGCTTTATTTCATCAGTGCAGATGATTTAGAGAAGTGAATGGTCAGAGTGCAGAGCACTTTAGGATCCCCTCTCTGAAAGATATGTGGGAAAACCAAGCTACTACTGCATTAAAAGTTAAGCTACTTCTTTTGTGCTATACTATCAGTAGTAATCCAAAGACATAGCTTAAAAGTGTACAAATCAGGCCCTTTCTGTTTGATCCATGTGTGGTGAACCAACCACATGATTTTTTCTGCCTTATTAAAACAGTGAGCAAAGAACTCGATTTCCCATAAATCTATTCGGCATAAATCCTCCAGGAAACCGGAACCGAGATAACGCCAGCCATAAATTTTGAAAAAGTAAACAATCGCTCTCTTTTCCGCCTCACTGCACAAAGGGAGCACATCGCTCCTGCTGAGTGCAACCCCCCCCCTCCCTCCGCCACTGCCGGAGAGGAGCAAGGAGGAGGGGGGGGAAACTGAACTGAGCTGTCAGCGCAGCCCCCTGAAGAAGCCAAGCAGCCAGGGGGGGGGGAAACTGAACTGAGCTGTCAGCGCAGCCCCCTGAAGAAACTAAGCAGTCAGAAAGAAGGGAGCAGCTGCCGCGGAGAGCCGCCGGACAGAACTGCTGACTCCCACTGCTCTAGGAATCCGGGGGAGAGAAAGAAGCCGTGAGCTGCCGCCGGCCGTAAGGTGCGCAATCGTTGCCACTGCCGTGAGCCGCCGCCACGAGCCAAAACTGAAAGAATCCAGAAAAAAAGCTGCAAGCTGCAGCAAGAAGAAGAAATTGCAACAAGAGGCCATTAGAAGCCGCGTGCTGCAGAAAGCCACGCCGCAGAAGGCCGCGTTGCCAGAGAAAGTGAAGAAGTGGTGCCGAAGAAACTGCACCAAAAGCTGCAAGAGAAAGAGAGAGAGAGAAACTCCAATCGCACCGAAAAGCTACAAGCTGCTGACGTCACTGGAAACAGTCCAGGTCTGCTGGTCGGACATCGTCGCCGTTCCACGGAGACCATCACCAAACGCCGAAAGGACACATGCACGCACACACACGCACCATCCACACATACAGGTCGTATCTTGACACAATTAAGTCCTTATTTGCCCTTATCTCTCGGTGGGTGAGAGAGGGAGTGAATGGGTGGGCGTAGTGTTCTTTAATATTGTAGTATTTCCATAGAGTAAATAAGGTTTTATTTGAATATATTTAGTAATAAACTTGTTAGATACTTTTTCGGTCTCTGTGTCTGCTTGCGAGCTTGGTGGGGAGATGTCCCAATTTACCCTCAACCCTTCTCCCTTTGGGAGGTGGTCGGACCTCTGCGCGCCCGACCGCGACACCATGTCCTTTCCTGTGACAAAGTGGAAACTGGCCTCTCCTTGCTTTATAACTGTCTGATTTACAGTCTTTCTCTCCCTCTTCCCCCACCCTCACATCAGCCTGTCCTCATACTACTGATTCATTGTGCAATCAGATGGGTGATAACAGATGCTTCAGGAGAAGGGAATCTTCCTCCACGATTTGCTTAGCCAGTTGTGTGGTTGGAGTAGGAGTCAATTCCTTCCTGCCGTCTGCAGCCGTCTGCAGCCTGAAACGACTCATCCATCCCTTACCATCTTAGGGGTACAACTATAAATACCAGCAAAGGTTCACAGAAGTTGCCAGCCCTTTTAAAGTTATTTCTTCAACATCTGTCTTTGACCACTTCTTAGGGCAGCAAAAGGCTTACAGCGTAAAAAGGGGTGTGAATGGCTGATCGTTCATTTCACTGAGCTGCCTGTCCTCTGAGTCTTGAAGACGGTTAGACTGCAGTATTAACTCATTTTCACAGTGTGCTTCATTTCCATTAGCAGAATCTCCTCTAATTTTTCACTTGGCCGCAACATGGTGGTATCTGTCATGAATTAGACATAGGTTGGGACATTTACTGTACTGAGTGGGATAGGCACAGCTGAACAGGACATAGCCCTGTGCAAACACATATCTAGCAAATTTTAGTCAGACACAGCCCTTCTTTTTGCCTCGGTAGCTAAGTTTGCTGGGAAGTAAGATTTCCATCTTGATTTCAGTGATTAGGAGTGACATCCTCTTTCTACAGCCATCTGGGGTGTGAAAACAAATACATCTGCATGGTCCATATCGATCCAGAAAGGTGGAAAGCAAACCAATGGCTATCAGAAAAATTATCCCTCTCTGCCTCACTCCTCCTTGCTCGCCCCAGTTGTTTTGTTTGCTGATCCATATTTCCTCCCACTCTTCAGCTGGGCCAAATTTGGCTCTGTCTGCTGGAGGCAAGGGCACCAGTAGTGTCATGGCGGGAGAGGAAGGGTGAGAGGAGTGGAGATGGGGTTTTCAGGGTAAAGGTACCCTTGGGCTGGCCAGGTGATGGCTCCTCCCCGCCCAGCCCCTCCTGGGCTCCCCTCCAAGCCCATTTCTGGGATCCTGACTGACTTTGGCAGTTGGCTGCCGATGCAAGAGGGTTTCCATGGCAATGTACCAGTGCTGCTTGCTCCCTCCTCACGCTCTGCCTTCCTTTCCCTCCCTCCCTCCCTCTCCACACCCCCCTCTCCAGCCCTCCTGTTTCTCAAGCCTGTTTCCATGGAAAAGTCATAATTCACAAAGAATTTCAGATCCCCCCCCACCCATTGGGGTTTTTTTTTGGTGTTAAAAGTTTGCTTTTCAGTTTAATGTGTGGGAAGAGGAGTCTCCATCTGCCTCTTTGAAGCCCTGCCCCTGGGCAAGAGGGAAGTCTCTGTCTTGGACTCAGAGGTCCACCTGGAGGGAGGGTGGTGGGAAGCTGCAGAAGGGAGTTCCAGTTGATGGGGTCCTCAGCAGGGTTATGGCTTTGAGAAGTGCTTACATGACACTGGAGGTTATGACCATTTTTTTTAAGAGACTGTGTCTTTGGGAGTCTGGAGTCTGAATCAATGACGTTTAAGCGCCCAAGACATGTTGGAGGAAAAGGAGGAGTGTGAGATTTCTGAAAGGTGGCTCCTGTGGAAGCTGCTTTTTCTGAAGTGATCATAGTGACTGCTGCCAACAGAAAAGGGTACAGACAACTCATACGCTGCCACAATATGTGCACAGCAAGAGCTGCAGAAATGATGCAGCCGAAGGTACTGAATGAGACCAGAACTACAGCCCACATTATCCCACCTGGTGCTCATGCTAATTCCTAGGTTTTCAGGGTATGTCCACACTCAGGACTTGTATCTGAGATGTGTGGGTTACATTTTAGTTTGTTAGCTTAAGCACCAATTAATGGTGAAATAAGTTAAGTTTCTGCTCAAATTAAACTTGCGTAGATATCTCTGAAAAGCACAGGGGTATTCTGATAGCTTTGTTGCTTTGGGTAGCAGAGCTGATTGAACTGGAGGGAGCTGTGGTATGGTAATAGGTATAGGAATTGACCCTCTGCTGCACTCTCCATGGAAGTGTTCTGGTCTCACTCCCACCATACTTGCTGTTTCCATCTGTGCTGTGTTCAGGCTTCCCGTAGTGGGCACTGTGGCCTAGGATCTTCAAATGCATGTTGGAAAACCTTATTCACAGTATTTCTAGGTCCAAGGAGTCCTGGAAGTCTCCTGAGCAAATAAATATTCTTGGGAGATTTCCCACCCTAACTGTTCGGGAGGGAGAAGGAAAAGGATTGAGATAATATATCCCAAATTTGGACTTTGTACTTGTTTCACACACCCTGAGAGTCTTTTATTGGATGTGATGTTAGCATCTCGCCTAAGGCTTCTTTAAACTGACCTTTTCCCAGAGAAGCAGCAAAGGAGTAGTTCAAGATCAAATGCAGCTCTAGAGTAAAATGGCACATTTCTTTCATTGGAGATGCAGCCACAGGGGCTGAAGTTTACTCTTTCTCTCTCTTTTCTTGTTCAGGAAGCATTGAGGATGCATGTTTTGTTTCTCTTTTATAAAGACAACTACATTCAGGCGGCCTGCTGCAGACACCTAACCTATGCATTGTGGTTACTTCCCTCCATTGTCTGTGTGTACCAGGCATCTGTGTCAATTGCTGCTTGCCTGGCCTCAGATGCTGTAACAGTTGCAGAATCTAAATTGAGCATGTGGAGTTGGTGATGGAGGATAAGCTGGAGTCTTTTCAGGCTGTTGGAAAAATTATTTACAAACCCATAAAATCACAGTTCTGGGTCATTGTAGCTCCTCTTCTTTTGCATTAATTCCTGGAAGGTGATGGATTTTCAGCTGCCACAGGCCGTGATCTGTCCTGCAGAAAGCAAAAAGCCTGATTGGTCAGCAGTGCTCTACCTCTTTCCTTGTCGATATGCCTTTACTCTGTTCCAGACAAACATAATTTCTACAGTCCCATGCCCTGGGTTCTTTGACTCTTGTCTTCAACATCCGTTCTGACACTGCTGAAGAATAAGCCTGAGCAGTTGCAGTGCCATGTTGGGCATCTCTCAGGTGGACCCCATCCATATGTTTCACAGAGGCCCTGAACATCCAGTAGCAGAGAAAAAATCTTCAATCACTACCAATCTGGTCTAGGAGTTGAACTGTTGACCAGAAGGCAAATGTTTCTTTTCTTTTTACACCTTTCAGGCCCCATGGATAGATCCTGAAAGATTTTCCAGAGCACTGTGTGAGAATGTAGGAGTGCAGTGACCGTATCGGCAGTCACAGTCACCCTCCTTGTGCTTAGCAAGACCTTGTGTAGCCCCAGACATCACTCTTTTACCAAAAGGAAGAGTGAGAAGGCGTGTAACTATTTAACAGAGCCTGGACTACAAACTACATCACAAAACACTCTACAAAGTTAATAATACAAGGCACAAGTCGGATGTGATATAAATGATGTAAATGTGTGAACTCTGAGTAGGACTTTGGCAGAGTTCCCAGCCGTGTTCAAAATGTACCCATGATATTTCTATCTCCCATATTGGGAACCCACTAGAGACAGGCAGAAAAGACTTAGGTTGAGTTTATTATCCATATTTATAATTCATTTCAGAATAGCATCTTCCTCCCACATTGATCCATCCTCACGACACTACATATGCACCCAGCTTAAAGCAGGAGGCTTCACACTCCGACTTTTGGGGCAAGAGTTGAGAATGGTGAGATATGCTTGAAGTATTCAGCGTGTTGGGAAACCCAAAATAGATGATGCAAGGGAACATGGACCCTGTAGCTATGCAGGTAGAGGTAATGAAAGGGGTTTGCAGGCTGTCAAGTCACGGGACTTTGGGGCAGAAAGAAGGCATGCCTGAGTGTAGGACCCCAGGTGAAAGACTGGAAGGAGATTCTTGGTATTTATTGCCCTTTTATATTTTCCCAGTGTTTGAAAAAAGGATGATGTCCATGGAGGAAGAGCACAGAGGGGTTATGGCTGTGACAGGGGTGGAGATAAGCAAAGGCTGGGGGCTACAGATTTGCAGAATAATTTTTTATTTGGGACTGGGAGTCCAACAGGCACCTAGATGGGGACATCTTAGCTTTCAAGGGCCTTGTTGGCCCACAGGGGGAGCACAGAAAGTGTCAGTGGTCTTGAGATTGAGCTGGTTGCCTTTAAAGCAGCAAGTGCCCCAGCAATGGCTGTGTTGGAAGTGCTGGTGAAGGTGATGGTTGAGCCAATAGGAAGGATGGCAGAGATGCCAGTTTGGGTGGAGAAGCAGCAGCACAGGGAAGGGTGCTGCTGGTGAGGGGGGTACTGATTGCAGCAAGTAGCATTTGGAGCACTAACTGCAAGTGAAGACAAGGGTGGCTAATTACAGACATGATTGTGAAGAGGAGGCAGTCTTGAGGAGGAGGGGTGAGGTCTGTGATTATGGCACTTTGCAATGAAGAAGCTGCTGCTTAGTGTGGGGCTACAAGGAGTTCAGCTCCAATATTGGCTGAAGCTGTGTTCTGCTCATGTGCCAGCTCATGGCTTGCTTGCTTCTCCTTCTCACTCTTCACTTTCTTTACTACTGTAGCATTTTCTCTGTTTGCATGTATCGTGGACAGAAATGCATTAATGGTTTTGTGTATAAAAAAACAAAAGATAAAAGAAATCTTAAATTAGACATTACCCCACTGGTGTTACATCCTGTGGCCCTTGTCAGACAAATGCTAGCTGGAAGGTCTTCTTGGGAAGAATTGAGTTTTTCCTAATGCTGCAGTGAAAAAATTCACAAGGAAGTTTAAAGGGGAGCAGGAACAAAAAAAAAATAAAAAGAACTCCAATTTTTCTGAGACCTTCCTCGCCTAAGGAAGGGTTAATGCTTTAAATGCAGTGTAATTTCAGTGGCACTAAAGAAGAAGTTTCCATGGAAACATCAACCCACGGAGGAAGAGAAAGAGGGAGAAGGGAGAGGGAGCTGCAGCTGTGAGAGAGCTGCTCCTCTGACAAAGGAGAAGCAGCCTCCAGACCCCTACACAGTTACTGACAGGAGTGATTATTTGTTTGTTTTAATCAATTCCCCCTTGGAGATATGATAAGGAAGAAAGTGATAGGATGCCATCTTGGTCAAAACACTATAGACCCAGGAAAATCCCGTCACACTTTTGGACTGAGTCTCCCTGCGGGCAGAGACTCTTCCTCCGCGAGCACTGTGAATTTGCTGCCCTTCAAATGTGTGAATGCTTTCAACACTTGATAAACGTTGAATAACCCCCAAATCACTTGTGGTTTCTTGGTGGGTCAAAAAAAGTTAAGTTAGTCAGCTGTTTCAGAGAATGTAATAAAGGGATTTATTTCAATCTCTCCACCTGGTTTAGCCTAGTCTGGCTTCTGGCAGTGGCGAGAAGGACCTTTCTCCTTTCTGGCAGATTTGTACTCGCTTGCTGGTCTTGACTTCCAGGACAGGAATGGGAATGAACTCTGGGTAAATACCAAGGTGCCTTGATGGTTGACTCCCAGCACGCCAGTCACCTTCAGAAGATCAAAGGGGCCGTTGAGATGCATGTCTACTCAGCCAATTGTTTTAAGCTCTGGTCCACAGCCACGTGGGTCCATGGGAGATTTCAAAGTCGTGTGCAAAAATGATTAAGAAAAATTTTTGTTAGTGGGGTTAAATTCACTGTATAGGGACAGTAGTTCAACTGGAATATTTTTTATGGTGCTGCAAATTGAGAGAGCTTGAAAAACATAATCCTGGGTAAAAAAAAATCACTGTGAAGAGCCTCATTTGACTTCTGTTCTGTGACTGCTTGTCCTATCAAGCTTTTATGACTATGCCCTAAGACAGATAAACTGATCTGAAGGACATCTCTTAACCTTTCACTATTTGCCTGTTCCTAGCAGTATGGCTTCCATCAGTGACCTGTTAGGTGGATGCCAAAACATAATTATGACCTTTTGTCAGCTGTTCTGACAAATGTAATTTTCCATGCTTTTACTGCCCCATGTGAGCAGATTTTTGGCCCTTTCAAATGGGAGAAATATCTTGAAGACTAGTTTTACTTTGGAGAAGAGTGGTATGTTATCTGTTTGTAATGAATAAGGAAGGATAGAAAGATGTAGCAATAAAAAATAATACTTGAAAAAAAAGTAATTGGCAGGAATTTATTAACTCAGTAAAGCTTTGCAGCTTGATCCAATTTTGGACTGAACATTTAGTTTTTATTTTATCCAGTCACTGTACAATTCTGACCTTAAAGCTATTTTTCTATTAGCTATTTTCTATTACTTAAAGGCTTGGTGAGTCAGTTCAGAAGTATATTTGTTTTTATCAAAGCTTTTTGGATAAAAAAAACTTTCTGAGAATAGACTGATTTCCTATGAGATTTATAGATATTTCCAGCTTTAACCAGAGTATGCTCTTAAAACTTTTTTTCTTGCTTCTGTTTTATTTCCAATGAGGCCAGAAGGTGTAAAGGTATATTCTCAAGCTATTTAGGACTGTGTCATTTTCCCAGCAAAAAAAGATAATTTTGGAAGAAAAGTTGTAAATCAAATATTTTTGGGTTTAGAATCATAGAATCACAGAACATATTGGGTTGGAAGGGACCTCTAAAGGCCATCTAGTCCAACCCCCACTACAATCAGCAGGGATATCTCTAACTAGGTCAGGCTGCTCAGAGCCCCATCAAGCCTGAGCTTGAATGTCTCCAGGGATGGGGCCTCCACCACCTCTCTGGGCAACCTGCTCCAGTGATCAGCCACCCTCATATTAAAGAACTTCTTCCTAATGTCTAACCTAAACCTACCCTTTTCTAGCTTAAAATCATTACCCCTTGTCCTGTTACTACAAACCCTTGAGAACAGATCTTCCTCTGACTTCTTATAGGTCCCTTTCAGGTATTGGAAGGTTGCTATAAGGTCTCCCCAGAGCCTTCTCTTTTCCAGGCTGAACAACCCCAGCTCTCTCAGCCTGTCTTCATAGGAAAGGTGCTCCAGCTCTCTAATAATTTTTGTGATTCTCCTCTGGACATGCTCCAACAGGTCCACATCCTTCTTGGGCTGGGGGCTCCAGAGCTGAAAATGGAATATCTTAACATGGAAATCCTGTTCGCTATCTCTTATGACAAGGATCATGGGAATTTAATATTCCTGTTTTTTTCTTCATGAAACTTGGATTCTCCAGTGATATCCTTTCCCCTGTTGAAGTGATGCTGTTCCCTGTAGGACTTTTTCAGGGTGGCACATTACAGATGTATTTTAACTGGGACCTTTGTCCATAAAAGAAAGGGCAGAAAGTGTCATGCAACAAACCAGACTGTGTGGGAGCATGACCATGCCAGAAACTTCATTTACTGTCCAATGTCATTAAAGTTTTCAGATCTTATGGTTCTCTTTGTTTCTGACAAAGTGTTGACCTCCTCATGAGAAAATGTTGTTGCCAAGCTTTTAATCCTGCTTTTCCATTTAAAAAGTGGTTTTGATAGGTAATTTTTCCTGGCCCTGACAGTTGTGAAAATAGGTCAGTGAGGATGTGTGTGAGAAAAATTTGGCTCTTGGTTTTCAAGATATTGCTGTGACCGACATAGCAGATGGGGCAAAAAGAAGATTTATTATCCTGCCCTTTTTTCCATAAACAGGTTACTTCATCCTAATGTATACCTATGTTTCCTACAAGTGACCTAGCTCTCGCAGTCTGGCCTTGGTACTGTCAGCAGCACCCTGGCAAAGGGAGTGTAAAATGCCACTAGATCTGAATAGCAGCACCTCTTTCCCACTTTCTATCAAAGGCAATGACAGCATAGGATGAAAAACAAGTGGGAGATCAGGTCCTAAATAGTACTAGGTACATGGAAGAAAAAGTTATTGTGGAACTCTGAAGCTCGCTGAAGCACTTGGACAAGCAGCCTTTCACCTAGGTGTCATTACTCTCATTTCTGCCCTAGTTGGAGCTGACCCCATGTTCCCCATTGAGGGGTAATTAGGTGGCCCTGCACAATGAGTCCCCCCTCTGTCCACTTACCGTCAAATATCTGTTCATCTGCAAAACTCTGTGCTGCAGTGCTTGAGTTTCTTCTTACATTTTTAGGAGAGAGACTGGGGACTGCACAGACTGTGGAAAGTGACCTTCGCTTCTTGTTCTCACAATGGTCCCATCTCGTTAGAATCAAGCAATGCGTGTAGGAAAGCAGCCCTGCCATTGCTCTGGCTTTCTACGTACTCTAAGGATCCTCAGTCCCTAGGAACTGTCAGCTCAAAGTCTTTCTGAAATGACAAATTCATGGTAGATAAATTGAATAAATGGGAATAAAGTGGAAGTGCTATCTTTTTTATTATAAAAAGAGGGAGTGGTGGAAAAGATTAATTCCTGCACTGTATATAGGAACTTGCACTTGGAAGTCTCAGCACACATGTACATTGTTTTCAAGACACCTTTGCTGAATATGCTGGAGAAACAGCAAGGACAGAGAGTAAGAATTTGTCTTCCACCACAAATGGGTATTTCACAGGTAAAGATCAAACACTAAGAAAATTCATCTCCCTAGAGGTGAGGGGCCAGAATCTCACCAGATCAAACAGTAACACTTCCTAGGTGTCAGTTGAATATCACTGATCTGTCCCAGCTAAGTATCTGACCTCTTGTCTTTTAGAAAGGTGTGGACAGCAGGGAGAAACCAAATGAATCTCTTATATCTCTATTATCTCATAGCCTGAGGGATACTTTCTAATCTAGATGCTTTCCTAACCCCTTTGAGTGATGAAAACAGTCTTGAGCTCTGGGCGTTTCTCTAAGCCTGCTGGTCAGCTTGGTTCCCAGTAGTATAAAATGGCTGTAACTTGGACAGATTTTCTAGTGCAGGATGCCTTCACAATTTAGAATTTGGTTGGTCTCTTTTCTACACTTGTTTTCTTTCTTGCAATGAATCTCCCCAGATTCAGTGGTAATGCTGACAGTGAGCAAGAGAGGAGCAAGGTACTGTTCCTTTAAGATTTAATTTTCCCAGTCAATGGTTGCTTCTATTTTTTTCCTATCTTGTTTTGGTTTTATTCTTCATGATAGCAGAAAGAGCAGAGTCCATGCTCCTTGTTATGTAAAATCAGCCGCCCTTTTGCCCTTTGTGTGGAATCCTTTTGCAGTAAATTGTACCCGACACCAGACAGATGTTACGCAGACACAGCCAGATGTGCCCGCCTTTCGCAACTCCACAAGCCATGGCATTACAGCAGCAGGAGGCAGCACAGGAGGCTGGGGCAGCACAGGACAGTGAGCGATGGAAGAGCCTCTGAATCGCTCAGCCAGGGTCAGTACCAGCTATGGGGAAGTTCAAAGGCCCAGGTGGAATCTGTTCTCACCTTTTTGGGGGTGAGCAATTGGGTTTGATGTCCCATGGAGACTGCCTTATCTCAAGTGACATCATGCACTCACAGCTTAGTCTGAATGACTGTTGTGCATTTATTGGCTGCCCTCTGAGGCAGAAACAGCCACGAAAAAGTTGAGCAATGGTATGGAGAAAAAATATCTGCATTGTTTTAAGCTCTCCATGGATTTGGAGAATGGAAGTTTAAATCAGAAGTCTAAGGGATCGATTGCAGTTTTCTCTTTAAAAAAATAAGAGAAAAAAACTGTTTCAGTCTCTTGGATGAGAGCAGAAGCTATTAACAGCATAGTTAGTGATGGTTAAATCTTTCTTTGTCAATCACTTGCCACTTAAATGTCAGAATTCCCATCTGTTAATAAATACACTGGGTCCTGAGCTCTGTTCTCCCTGTACATTGAGTCCACTCACTTTTCTGTCTATCCTTATCCAAGAGCTGATGCACTCTGCCAAGGTTGTATCAATTTAGACTACGTAGGTCTTACGCTTAGTGAGGGAACATGGTTTGGAGCTGTGGACACTTGTGCTGAAATGCAGTAATGCACTCATCTTTGCTCTTTCCTAGGCATGAAGTAGGTCTAGGCAGGCAGCTATGCCTGTCCCTGGTACCTCTGGCTGGTGAGTTTTTAATGCTGTTTCTAGGAGAAAGAAAAAGGTTATGCAGATTCTATGGGGTAGAGGCTGTTCCGTGCCTTCACATCACTGCTGTTACATTCGGCCTCAGTGTTTCATGTTACAGTGAGTTTCCAAAGAGGCTGATGGTGGCCCCATCCCCTTATCCTGCATCACACTCCACCTGCCTTTTACTCTGCAAATGCTTTCTTGCAGAGATATCCCATAGCCCTTCTTTCTCCACCTACACCCTGTTTTTCCCTTGTGTGCTGGACTTCTGAGATGGCTCCCTGATGCTGACGGTAGAGAGGCTGTTTTATTTATATGGCCTGTCTTATTCAGGGAAGCGGTCAATGTTAGGATAATCATGCCATTTCAGACAGACTGCTTGTCTCATTGGAGCATAACAAGTACTGACAGGGCACAGAGGAGAGAGTGTGTGTGTGTATGCGCATGCACACACCTGAGGCGGGGGACTGCAATGGACCGAACTGAGGCAATGTCCAAATTTGCCCACCCAGTCAGCAGGTTCAGGAGGAGCTGATTCCCATAAGGCACTGGAGGCAAAACCAGGAGTGGTTAGTGCTGATTTCAAACTCATCTCCTTCAGAGCTGTCTCTAGGGCAGAGAAAAATCCAGTTAACACCCTCCCTGTCTCCCCCCAAGCTCCCTCTGCCTGCCACATTGGCCTCTCCAGACTTTCTCCATCACTAGCTGAAACCATTTAAAATGTCATCATCTCTCTGCTGATCCCAAATTGGATATCTGATGTGGTTTTAATGCTCTATTTCCTATGCCAACCAGCCTTTGAAACACTCTCCATTAGCTTGCAGGGCTGACAGCCTCACATCTAGGGTGAGTGATGTTACCTAATGGTCAGAGAACAGGATAGGGAGTCAGATCCCCCCAGGTGTGATTTGCTTTGTGCCCAAGGACATGACCCTTCCTTCTTTGCTCCTGCCTGCTCCTCTGTACCATGGGGCTCACAAAGTCAGCCTATTTCCACAGTGCTGTGTTTGCGTTTTGCTCCCACCTGACTCAGTTTGGGCATTGTGGTTGCTGCATCTCCACTGGCTCGAAAAGGGCTTGACTCTTCTATGCTTGCATTGGGCAGCTCCAGAAATACCCACATAAGCAAAAATATTTTCTGAAAGGTATTTCTAGCAAATGAAATTAAATTGCCTGTGTCTGCTCCCCCATACCCCCTTTCTCTTTCTCTCTCTTTTGAGAGACTCTTGGAGTTCAAAACATTCAGGAAATCATGGATTAAGCCCTTTACAGGCACAGTTTCATCTTGGGTTACCTCACCTGCATGCACAGCCTACTGCCCTCACGTTGATCCCTGTTGCAGCTGGTGGCTCATTGTAGACATGCCAGGGAGTCTCCCAGCCTGTCTGGGGACTGGAGTGTGTGTAGGCTGTAGGGAGGAAACAAATCCCCCTGGCCCCAGAGCAGGCAGCAGTAGTGCTGGCATACTAGGCAGTGCTGCTGCTGACGGGGATGACTCTTGCTGCGGTAGTGATGGAGGGCAGAGCCACTCGAGTGTGGCTGCCTTGCAGTACGCTGCTGGCTTGGCCTGCCAAGGAGTCCTTCAAGCCCTGATGCTTTGGTGTCCCTTTGCTTAGCACACCCTGAGCAAGCCCTGCAGCTCCCTGTGTGCCACTCTCGCCCTGTATCCGTGTGTATGTGAGGGGACCTGGCAAGCTGCAGGAGTGGAGGCAAAGCTGCAGGAGGAGCCGCTCCTTCTGCACTCCTTCTGCAAACTTTTGTAAACATGTTGCTAATAGGTTTGAGAGAAAACCCTCTGAAGAGTTATTGTGCCAAATTTGGAGACTAATTTCAGTCATCAAGGTGAGAAGTAAAGGATTTTAGTGCTGCTTTAAGTGTAAATCTCAAGGCAGCTCCAAGGATTGGAGTCGCTGATGATCTCTCCTTGATAATTATTAGCGGTTCTAATCTTTCTGGTGGAGAATGAACAGAAATGACACCCTCTTGTGTCATATCTGTTGCTGATTTCTGTGAACTCTTCCTTTCAGACTGTAAGGGAGATTCCCAAAGTGGCATCATTCTTGGGTGGGAGGGGAAAGAGGGCTGAGAGCTGTTTAATATTGCTGTCTGTTTAATTAGATGTTGGCATTGCTTTCTAACTATTGACATGTAAAGCTGCAAGTCCCATCAGGCTAATGGTGTCCTCATCTTCTTGTAGCCTTGCTTTGTCTTTACTTTGGTGGCCAGCGCAGAGAAGTCCTGAAATGGATGTAGCTGTAATCTTGGCCACTAGAAGGTCTTTCCCACTAGAGCCTTACATTGATCTGGTAGGCTGCACATACCCAGTGGTGGTCTGTGCCTGGCATTTGTCAGTATTCCAGAGCAATGCAAATGCCCATGAAAGAAATGCCAGAAAAAGAGCATGTGTGGTCCTGACATGGGATGTTTTACACTATTACAAAAATCCTGTGGCTAAGATTTTCTGTGCAGCTGATGTTTTGGGGTTTTGTCAGTGTTTGGGTGCTGAATGGATACAGCTTTTGGAAAATATCAAAGTCTGCCTTTGAAAATAATCCTGTGCAAATGTTTCACACTGAGCTCTCTTATGGCTGTGTTTCCTATACTGTATATGTCCCCTGAAGGTCACAATATGGAGCAAGTGTAGAATTTCCTTTAGAAGTAAACATAATTGCTAATTGCACTTGGTAATGGGGAATTAGTGGATGAGTTTGGTTGATTAATGGAATTAGGACAAAAAAAGCTTGGGATAAGGAAGAAGTTAAAATAATGACTGGCTTTTAAATTTGTTTGAAGAAGTTTTCCTGTTACCAATGCTTTCATTAAATTAGCAAGGAGTTCTCTGTGCAGATAGTGGGAATCCACTGAAAGAACAGATTTTTTTTTCCTTTTTTTCTTGAAATTGGTTCAAATTGAGTTCAGAAGGGAGAAACTGAAGCTGAATACCAAGAAATATTTCCTGATGCCATGGTGTAATAGAGTAGAAAAATCTCTCATGTCTGTTATGGAAATGTTTGTGTAATTTATAGGAGAACCAGGCAAAGCATGGGAGGGCAGAGTCCTGGGGCTAGCCCTGCAGGCAGCTTGGTGCCCTGTGCCTCTAACGGTGATGTGATGCTACTGGTGCCAGAGCAGGTGTATTTAGGCAAAATCTACTCCGTGCAGCAGGATTGTGTATTGAAGTGAAATATATGAACAGGGGAAACTGTCAGAGTGCCACAGAGATGTCATATAAACCACTGAACTGTGAAATGTGTATTTGCCTCCTCCTCATCCCCATAGTGTCATTCTGGGTGGTCTGACAGTTAAGAAAACAATAGACCTGATTCTCATTTATAGCAACACCACTTTAACATGCCCTCACAATGCAACAAGGCCTTGAAATGAGTGTAGCTGTAATCTCTGTCCACTTAAAGTTCTTTCCCACTGCCAGAGCTGAGTGAAGAGGCCTTAGGAAAAATAAGATTGAAGCCTGGACTGTTTAATAGTCCATTTGTACAGCTGACATGAGATGCCCCCAAGGGGAGTGCCTTGCACAGAAGTGACGGAGCCTTTCCAGACAAAGAGCATCATTAATGTTGGCTGCGGCGATTTGCAGAGCTGATCACCCTTTAGTTTGATCTTGTCGGGTATAAGGCATGACTCTGTCCCTAAGGAAAAGGACTTTCACTGGGCTATCTCAGCCTCCACCATCCCTGTTCCTAAGCTGCTTCAAATGATTGCTTTGAGCCCTGCGAGGCATACTGGCTCTTACAGGAATGGAGCTTCTCGTAGGTGTGCTGCTCCTTACTCTGCTCTCTGCAGCCTCCCTTATTGTTGCCTCAGTATTTGGGCTGAGGGGAGGCTGTCTCCATTACTTGACCTGTAGGCCATTGCTGTCCTCAAATGACACATGAAATCCCCTTTGGAGAGTGAGCAAAGTGTAGGCTGTGGAGTGTGTTTGCATGGGTAATTGCTGTGGCTCCTTCTGCCCTTTGTGGTAAGGGAAAATCAAGGACTGTGGGCATGTGTGTGCTTGTGACTCTTACGTGTGCTTTCAGGAATTCATTGAGAGTCAATGTGGGACATCACTTCCCTCTCCCAGTAACAAAATGGGGGGAATTGCCTTGCCTTGCCTGATTGTCCCAGGTCCTGGAGTAATTGTCTTGTTTCTCTCACCCCCTTCATCTTAGATTTTCTACTGTTTGAACTGCACCCCCACCAGCCTACGCTGCTGGGCAAGGCAGGCTCTTGTTTTGGGTTCAGTTCTCAAACATTAATGTGCTTCTTGCTCTTTTCTATCACCTGCAGGTACCTGATCAACGTCACCTTTGAAGGCAGGAATTTGTCATTCAGTGAAGATGGATATCAGATGCATCCCAAGTTGGTGATCATCCTTCTGACCAAGGAGAGGAAGTGGGAGAGGGTAGGACATGTTTGGTAATTCTCAAACTGTGTCGGGGAGGAGGCTGAAGGAAGGCTCCAGGCGAATAATCCCCCTCACTTTCCTATAATTCTTATCAAGAGCTGGAAATCTCCTCCTTGTATCCTGGACCACTAGTATCTCCAATACCAGGCTGCTGTCTTCTCCATGCCTGATGCTGTTACATTCTTCCATTAGTGTGCATAAAAAATTAATCAACTTCCTTTCTCTAACCTCTGAACATAAGTTTTCCTGCCTTTCAGAGAAGAGACCTCCTCTGTGCCATGGGTTTCAATGGCAGAGACAGAAATTGTTTCTCTGCATGGCTTGGAGGCAATGAAGTTCTGTATGCTAAACAACTGGGATTGAGCTACAGCCACACTTAGTAATACATGCCAGTGTTAACTATGCTTGATATATCTGGCCAGTGTCATTTGCAATGAAATGGTGCATTAAGTAGGATGTGTACATGAGATCACACAAGTTGTTCAAAGATCCAAATTTGCATATTTCTGAATAATTTGCATGTAACCCAAAGCACCATTTTAGAAATGGTATGGATTTCTGTGTTAGTGCAAAGCTTTGGTTCTTTTCGCCTCCCACATAAATGTCAGTGGTCCAGGCTCAGAACAAGCACTCCCAAAGGGTCTGAATTGAAGTAGAAGCGGTAGTTTGCAGGCTAAGAAAACAAGAAATAAAAAAGTGATGGGGGTGAGAAGTCAAAGTGAAAGCAAGGAGAATTCTTCAGAGCACTCAATAGATACGAAACAGAGCTTGGTCTGGATGTGATCATGTGTATGGCTTAGAAAAATGCCCCTTTGCCCCACCAGGCACAGAATGCCTTCTCTCCTTGGCTGCTTGTTCTCTGCATGGACTTGCAAGTGGCCTATATGGCAAAAGCCAGGAAGAAATTCATGGGGAAATGAGAATGAAATACGAGGCTGTCAGGAGAAGTGCATTCAGAAAAAGACTGGAGAAACAACTTTTGAAGGAGGCAGAAGAGTCATTGCATTAGTGCCTAGCAGGCACTAAGGTCTCCCAGTAGTTGCAGGTATCTGGGGAGAGGGCGAAAGACCTCAGCTTGTGCCTGTTTTCTAGGAAGACCCGCCTACCTCATGGTCTTGGCACTCTGCAGACCAGATGAGAGTATACAGTCTGGGAAAGTCAGAAAAGGTCTCAGTGGGAAAGGACTGTGAGGAAACATATGGCATGGCATCAGCATGTATAGACAACTCTTGGATATGTTTGGGGGCATACTGGCTGGATATTGCACAGGGGATGGGCAGGCAAGGCTCAAGCTGCAGAGACCTCACATCAGGCTCTGTTCATCACACAGCTTCACTGAAGCTCACCAGGCAGAGTCCAGGAGGCTTGTTCCTAGCTGGCACCAAATTTATTCTCACAGGGGAAAACTCAATTGTCAGAGCAGGAGAATGAAGCAGTAGCAGCATGAATCCTGCTAGGCATTATTAGCAGAGATGGCTGTGGGGAATCTGTTGCTGGAATGCTTTGCAGGCTCTGGGGAGGCACAGATAAATGCAGTCCTGCTTTTATCCTGCATGTCTCATGTCACAACCTCGGTGAGGGCTTGGGGGCTTTCATGAGCGGTAAGAGGGGTTGTTCAGTCTCTGAGAGCATATCTGTGGTCTCTCAGATGAACCAGACAATTAGCAGAAGGGATACTGGTGAGCTGGAATGTTGGGGTTAGACCTGGGGCCTGCCTGAGCCTTGCTGTCTGTGGGGACTACTTGGCATCCATGAAATCAGAACAGTTCTTCATTTTGTAGGAGCTGAGGCTGGATTGAAATAAGACTATTATAAGTGGTATGAAAAGCCCATAGTGCTTCCTGAACACAAATGTTTTACCTTGAAGTGAGCGTCTTGCTCAGTGGGAAGATCAGATTATTATAATCAAACTCTGAGCTGTTTGAGTTTTACACTAGCAGGTTCTTCCTGGAAAACGCAGAAGTCATCTCCAGATACTTTTCCTACCTGGAACCTCATACTCTTTTTCTTAATTTTCTCAATTCAGTGGAAATGTAAACATTAAAATATAAGGGTGAAACAGAACTCTTTGGCAAAGACCATAATTTTGTTCTGTGTTTGCAGAGTCAGGCAAAGCCGAATGCTGGCCCTTAACAGCAGCTCCCAGGCAATGCCTCTATATAAGCCATAAATTATTCATATATTATTAGCACACAGTCCCAATACCTTTGTAAGTGCAATGCTTTGCAATGTAAAACCATCCAAACTCTCACTATTTTTTTGCTAAATTAGCAAGGTGCTTTGTCCTGGCAATTTCTAGGCAATATAGAGAAGAAACTGAGCAAAGCGGAGAAGGCTTTCCAAGTTACTCAGGTGATAGGAGACAAGAGATGAAAGGCTGCATGGGAAACACTGATTCAGTCCACTTGTGTGTGTTTACTATAGCTCAGTCTTTAATTACGTTGCTGCACACTTTTATCCATAATCAGACACTGTGCCTAGAAGGAACATCAGGAGGTCATTTAGTCCCTCCCTGTGCCCAAGGGAGGGATCAACTAGACTGAACTGAAATTATTCCTGACAGATGTTTGTCTCACCTGTTTTGAGAGTTCTTCAGTGCTAGAGACTCCATGAAATCCTGAAACAATCTATTCCATGGCTTCTTTCTCCTTACCCTCGAAAGTTTTTCTAATGTCTAACCTAGATTTCCCTAACTGCAGTTTAAGCCCATTACTACTACTCATTTATTCTCTTCCTCTTTTTAGCTTCCCTGTGTATGTTTGAAGGCTTCTATGATGTTGTCTCCCAGTTGTCTCTGCTGTAGATTAAAGACTAATTTGTTCAGTCTCTCCTGGTAGGTCATGCTTTCTAGTCTTCTGACCATTTTTATTAGTCTCCTCTGGATTTAGTAACACAGTTTGCTGCTCTGCACAGCTTGATGCAGTTGATTTTTGAAAGATGGCAAATAGATCATGAGGAGTACATCTCATGGCGCATATATATAAAGAAATGTTTTCAAACATAAGCGAAGTCTTCCATTTTCTGAGCAGCAAAGATGCAGACAGTGACTGAACAGTTTCAGGATTTCAGGTCTATGAAATTTTTTGAGAGTTGGAGTTTTCATCCCAATTTGGGAAGAAACCTCACCAGTTATTTCAGAACAGGAATTCATTTTCCAGAAGACCTACAGTTGTTCCCAGATTCTGATGATGACAAATCTCCTCCTGCGTTCTTCAGACAGACTGAAGCATCTTTGGGCTGACTATCATGAAAGCACACACAGAGCAACCACTTTCTGGAAAGGGCCAGTAATCTGAGCTCTTCTGTTCTTGTAGCCATGAGTAACAATTCCTCTTGTGATAAGCAGATGTGCTGCATTTCATTCATTTCTCTGTTCTCTGCTGCTTTGGGGCAAAAGGCTACATGCTTTACCTCACTACCTTTTAATGAGCTAGTTAGTAGAGCTCTTTGCTTTACTGGCCAGACAGTCTAGGTGTGTTTTGGGTGCCTAGATGCCCCTGTTCTATGCAGATGGAGGTGGTGAAGGAGGTGAGCCAGAAGATTGGTACTACACTAGATTTTGTGTCTGTTGGTTGTGACGTTTTGTGTGGGAAGAGTTTTCACTCAGGCTTTTTCTTGACTTTACTGGTTGTCTTTCTCCTCTGCTGTCCTATAATCTCACATATGATCAGGATTTATTTCTGGATTAACGATTGCTTTGTGAGAGCTGGCAAGTGCTTCTCTCAAGCTCTTGCTCATATTCACCTTCCCTGCTGGAACTCCCAGCTCCTCCTGTCTGCTGCCTTCGCTTTCCTCCAGCAAACCTGGGGATAACACAAACCAGAGGCCCTCTTTGGGATTATTTTTCTTTAATTTCTTTAATTTCTGGTGACTTTTGCATCTCTTCTATCACTAGGTTGTTCTCAGCCTCTCACCTCTGCTGATGCTTCTCTGCCTCCTCCATTACATGTGTCCCCCCACACGTAAGGGGGACATTCTGGGGATTCAGAGCACCTTCCCATGTGGCTCATGGCAGCAACTTCTCATGCCACCCCACAGAGCTCTTTGAAGACCTCCTAGGGCATCTCTTACCACACATGCTCCAGTAACTCCTGCTCCTGTCTGGATGAGCAAAGCCCCAGGTGATGGGTTTTGTCAGGGTGCCACTACAAGCCATCTTAGAGGGGGACAGATGGGAAACTTATGCTGAAAGACTCATTCTCACTGCTGCATGTGCTAATCCTCTGCCCCCATCAACCCTCATCCCCCTCAGCAGATAAAATGTTTGCCTGCTGCTGCTCCTATAATTACCAGTGTTTGACTTTTGAACTCTTGAAAATCAATTAGCAGCATCTGTTCTGCTTCCTCTAGCCATTGGTATGGCCATGATTACAAATTCATGGACAGGCTGCTTTTAGCCTGCTCCCCTACAACATTAGTGCTCCCTGGGAATATGGCCATTTGCTGTGACATGCTGTCAGCTGTCTCAGTGACTGTAGACTTTCAGTACTCCCTAATGCTGAAATAGGGTGAAAAATGGTCCCACTACTCTTTGCTGTATGGACTTTTCAGAGATGTGTTCAGCCTCAAACGTAGTCCACATAAGGTGAGTTAGTGAAGGTGGGTGACACTGTCCTCTGCTTGGGACAGAGCAGTGTCATGAAAGAGAGAAATGGATAAATAAGGTTTGGTTTCTCTGAAAAAAAAAAAAGGAAGGGGAACAAGATATCTTTGGACATCTCAATCATTGTTGAAGAAAGGGCATTGTGGTCAGCTTCTTTTAATGTCCACAGTAAGCAGAAAGAAGAAATCTTGCTAAATTTTCAAGCAGAAATATTTTAGTTAGATATGTAGGGAGCTGTCTAATTATTACCATGGTGAGACATGGTGAGGCTCATTTGCTGGTGAGGCTCATTTGCTGGAGGACACATAGAAAAATATACAGCAGTGTGGGGTCTAAATCTGTCTTGTCCTGCCCCAGAGCTGGTGGATGCAGTAAGTGATCTCCTGTGGTTCTCTGCCAGCCTACATTTCTGTGATTAGATGAACAAGATGAACCTGAAAAGCGTCTCACAAGGGAACACTTATTTGATAGGAAAGTAAAACTGGGTTATAGACAAGCTGATCAGCAAAAACTTCATGCCTGGTCCAGTGAGGACATGATTTCTGCAAGCTTCTACCATGTACCTTTTGTATGAGCAGGCAGTTGGTGCGTGAAGGCTATTGTGGATGGCTGCAAACAAAAGCCCTTATGAAGGCACTTGTCACCTCCTGTGGTCTGCAGCTTTGGAAGACTGATGAACACCACAGAGGCACTGAAGAGGCTGTAGCTTTTGAAAATGATGCAGCCTTCAGGCCTGGTCTCCAGTCTTTATGTACATTAGAAAAAATACTCACTATCATTTCTTTGTGTGCTTCAATGTCCCAATGGCAGAAATAACAAGAGAGGAGAAGAGGACTGAAAATCTGGTCAATATTCTTGGCTTTTAGTAAGGGTCTGTGTGGTACTGGCCACTCTATGAAAAACCAATATGAATCATGTACCTATTATGTTTCCCAGCAGAAGGAAGGATTTAGATTTCTTCATCTACTTAATTTTCTAAAGAAGGCTCTTTAAAAATCAGAGAAGAACAAGAATGTAGGGTTACGAGGTGAAACCTGCAGCTGTACAAATCCATCTGATGGCCCTCTCCTGCCTTTGGAAAGATGACTAGATAATTTGAGACAGTTTCCTCCTTGTGTTGCCTGCTGCTGACCTGAGCAAGCCTTTCTGATCACTTACACATGCATGCACAGGTATCATTGCCTCCTTGGGGTGGTATTTATTGCCTTTGGTCAGGTTATGCTCTGTGTGTGGAGTTTTGGCACCTTGACAGTGTGTCCGGGGACTTCAGAGAGGAAATGTTTTTTATCCCACTGACTTGTTTTATGGTGAGACAAGACTGGATTGTTTTTGCCAATCAGTCTTGTTCTGCTAATTTCCCATGTACATGGGGATTTATGACTCATTGTCCCTGAGGACAAATGGCATAGGAGTTTGTTTAAACCTACTCAGAGTTACTGACTGATTCTGTTCCCATAGAACCAGATTTTAGAAAGATATAGCTTCACTTAGGGCAGATGAACCATTCTGTATTTAAGCACATATGGCTGAAATTAGAATGGGAGTCTTTAAATGCATTTCCCTCCTTATTTGTAAAGTGTTCTTTCTAGACATTTCTCTAAGAGGCTACAATTTCCTGAATCCCTTGTTTCTCATTAGACAGCAGAGTTGCATCAAAGAATATGTATTTTAAGGATACCCCACTCCCAAATGAGTGTCCCTTAGATACCTGATCTAGGTCACATCTGATGGCTCTGTGGCTGACCCTGATTCCATCAGACAACCAGATGGCTTTATTTGTGCACCTACACTGCATCCACTGTCAGAATTTGGCCTGGCTTCTCACAGTTGCCCAGGATGTAACTATGCATATCTGTGGCTAATTATGGCCATGTTAATCTTACACTGACTCCTAAGGAGAAGGGCAGATGCAAGTGCCACACAAAGATTTCCTTATCAGGCAATAAATGGAACAATCTTTCTGAAAAAGCCTCCTACATAAATCTTGTGGACATGCTGATCAAATGGTATCTTTGCTGACTGATTGTATCAGACCATTAGATTAGATTAGTTCATCCTGCAATAATGAGTTAGTCCATCTCTTTGCCCAAAAAGGACACGAGCTCGGTATCTTCTTCTAACCACTGTAAATTATGTCAGTATAAGCTGTTTGCTCTCTTTGCCTCTTGCCGAAGCGGTTCCTGACTTTGTTTGCTTGGATTTTGGAGTGTATTTATATGATTCATGAGCCTGCAGAAAAATATTCTGGCTCTTCTCCACCAGGCCCTACTCCTTGGCTACCAGAGGGAATTCTTACATTGAAACAATGACAGCTTCTTGGAGAGACCTTGTCCTCTAATGCAAATCAGATATTGCAAAATCTGGAGATCTTTATTAAGATCAGGCCATAGTTAGAATGCCTCCTACCATGTACGTACTGGCTTATCTGATGAGGGTGATAGCAGCCATCTGACCTTTACTGGGGTGGCCAACCTGATTCCTTGGACAGGGCAACCCTGCGGACTGTGCCCTGTGTACTAATGTGGTAACACCATCCAGCCATGGGAGAAGATTGCTCTTGCCTTGGTTGCATTCTGGACGAAAGCTCTAGTCTGGGGCTTTCTTCCAGCTTACTCACCCATGCCAGACAGCGAGGGGGGCGGTCACTGCACATACATGCAGTCACTTCTTGCATGTCATCAACTGCTGTCCCAAGAACCCAGTTATAGACTTGGGACTCTGCTCAGCAGGAAGCTGTGTGAATGCTAACCAGAAAGGTGGCTCCTACCCCAACGTGGTTACACTTTAATTAGAAGACAAAAGGCAGCAGATGGGTACAGATGGACCAACGGGGGAGTACAAGGGAACAATCAGACAACATTAGTCAGCATGGTAGGCAGCAGGCTTTACACACCAACTGCCTAACTCTTATGAAGGCTTTGATAGGCAGCGGAGAATGATAACTAGCTTTGTGCAAGCTTATGGGAGCCTAATTGAGAGTGTGAAGGGCAGATGGAAAAAAGCAGTAAAGGTGCTTTTGCATGCTTGGAGAGCTGCGGCTGAGAAGGTGCAACAACTCACAAAATACCTAGTGCTGCTGGAAAATTTCCAGCATCCTAACAACTGAGGGCATAAACTTAACTTTACAGAGAACCAAAAAAACCTGTGGTAAAACTATGTCTTGCGATGTAGCACCATCTCTCAGTGCAGGGCTGATGCCAAAGCCACGTTGCTTCTGGTCAGAAAACCTCATGCTTGCTGCCAGCTTGGAGGTTTCTGTGGCATGTCAAATATTGCGGTGTATCCGTGTCCCTTTAATAATGAGCATTTAATTGACTGTGGGAATGTTATCCCAGCATGTTGACAATAAACATCCATATCTTAATTCAGGTGATAGATGAGCTGCTGCAGGAAGATGAACTTTCAAACATGGATACAGTAATTAAATATTCCTGTCACACTGCAGTATCAAGGATCCGTCCTATCATCCCTGGTCAGTCCACAACATCATTGAAAAAACAGAAGGGGAGGTTTGATTTGTTTAGAAATGAAAAAAAGAAACATAGCTGTTGTTTTGTATTTTTGGTGAATGAAAACAAATTTATATTTCTTTTTGAGCCTACACAAAATGTTTTTCTGACCTGGAAAAAAAAAAAAGGGTCATTTACATGTAGTAAAAACATTTTTGAACACAGGCCAGCTTTGATAGAAAAATGTTATGTGAAAATGAAATTTTCTAAAGCTTTCATTTTAGGCATTGCCATTTTTAAGCAAAGCATGTCATTGTGAAAAGTATAAGTGATATATGCTGACATTCTAAGAATCCCCTCACTGGCCCTCTCTTTAGGCCAAAACTCTTCTCTAATTTCGATCTGAGCATGACTTTTCCCCAAAACTCCATTTCTGAGTGAACTGACTATTTATCAGCCTAACAGTAATTGCTCCAGCTGTATTCCACTCAGGAGTGACACGGGCAGGTAATGCGTCCTACAACACCGAATGGATACAGCTCCACAAACTTCACTTTCCCCTTCTTTGTCCCCAGCCACATACTGGTAATCATTTTAGGGAGTCTGTAGCAGCCAGAAACCACATTGGTTGCCCCAGTGCCATTTGAAGAGGCAGTTTATTTCCCATTGCTTTTGATGGCCAGACTATACAATGAAAAGACAGCTGAGGAAAGCATGGGGATTTGGGTGGCTTTAAGATTTGAAATTCGTGAAGAGATGAGGGCAGAGAGGAAGCAGCCAACCAAACTGAGTCTGGAGAAAGCACTAGCAGAGCTTCTGCTGATGGAGGCTCACAGTGAGTGAATGTGCCCCTGGTGCCTGAGGCTGTGTTTTCATCTGTTCGGTTGCATTTACTTGAGACTCTGTCTCATGTTGACGATGTCTTTGCTTGGCCTGTGAATCCTTTGCTTTTTCTATTTTTACATTTCCTGAATGTTATTAACTGGACGCTCTGTTTTCATTCCAAGGGGCTTGAGAGAATGGAGGTGCTGCTGTGCCCTCATCTGCATATTCATAGGACCCTACATTTTTCTTTCTTTTGTCCTTTTCTTCTGGTTTTGTTTTTTCTTTGTTTTCCTCCTCCCCTTCCTCATTTTTGCTAGGGTTTTGGCAGTTTGCTTTTCCTGGAGTAGAAGTCTGGCCACATGTGCTTCTGAAATAAATTTTGCATTTGAAATAATATTTTTGTAATATGAAATTGCTCAGACTTTTTTTTTCAGTAAGGAATAGCTTGTTTGTTGTGTCTTTAGCTTGGTTCCTCTCCTCTGGTGTTGGTTCTGGCCAGAGTTTCTGTGATAAGTCCTTATACACTCCTTGCTTTGGGCTTGAATCCCAGTGGTGCGTGGTTGACTTGGCTTGATGCTGACCTGCGTCTTGACAGTATTTTTTACTAGACCAGGACAGTCTTTTCCCTTGTGGTTTTCTCTGCACTGTTATGTATTAACTTTTCTCCTGCCCTTCCAAGGTATCGCAGTGTTAAAACTGTGGTTATCACTGGAGCTACTGTGTGCTTGAGTTACTCTCGCTACTCATGAACTCTGGCATGCGTTTAGTGTCATCGATTTGAGCGTACAATATGTTCAGCATCGTTTGTTTTCCCTCTCCCTGCACTGTGTTTTCCCCGAGTCTGTAATTTTTTCAGACTGCCTTTGGTAACATTAGATCCAGGCACTCACTCTTTCATTGCCTCGTAGTGGTTTCTCAGTTTCTGTCACTATTATTTGGCCTTTCTTCCTTGTGAAAGGCTCTGGCATTTACTGACTTGAGTTTATTTCTAAAACACGCTGGGAGTTGTGCTGTCTTCTGCTGAGTCAGCAGTTTGCCAGCCTTATTTAATTTCCTTCTGCTGGGCTAGCTGCATTCCGCAACATCTCCCACCATGCCAAGCCTGGAAGATTGTTTGACAGCCTTTTTCTTGTTCCTGTTTAAGCTTTTGACTTGGTCTGCATTTTGTGTGACAGTTTCTGGTGCTTGTTTCCCTTAGGTTTATTTCCTCAGTTCCTGTACATGATAATGACTTACATTTCTATTGTTCCTTCCTTCGAGAAGAATCCTAAGCACTTTGCAAAATTAATGTACAAACAACATTTCACTATGAGTAACATTCAGCCGCTTGTGTGGTGGAATGGGGTTAGGCTGTTTAATGATGCAAAACAGTGCTGCACAGCCATGTAGGGTAAGAAAGAGGCATCTCAAATGGAAGAGGAGGAGGAATTTTTAAGTGGACTCTGGCCAATTTTGTCCCCAAAGTCTGTTTTTGGGAAAAACGACACAGATCATTATGGACCAGGAGTGATAAGGCCTGTGTCCTTCCCTTTCCAGATGATAATGCCTGAATCTCAGAAATATGGTGGGAGGAACAAATAAGTCTGTGAAAAAAACATCAATTGGGATCAATGAAAATATTCATTAATTTTGATCAGATATGGAGGATTTATTTTGGAAGTTTTATTGCTGTAAATGAAAACTGACATTCTGGTGTTTTCATGTAGACTCACAAAAGCCTTTAGATACCATTCACAGAGGCAATGTGGAGGAGGAAATGGCAGCATCTTCCCCCACATCCAAGAGCCTTGTTGGCCAGACAGTGAGGACAGACTCCTAGGTAATGGAAAAATTGTATTCAGGCCCCTTCTGCCTGATTCAGAACAGAGGTTTAAGCTGCAGTCTCCATGACCTCTCAGGAGAGAGGTCTAGCCCTTGAGACTGGGATTTTTATTTATTATTTTTTCTTTTTTTTTTGATTGAAACTTGTTTGCCAGTGATTACTTGAAGTGTCTCTACAGATGTTTGTTTGGATCCAAATTTCCATCACTTTTATTAATCACATGTGATAAAGAACATGATTTTTGTGTGTGTGTTGAATAGACACGTTTGATTAGTGGAAAATTCAAAAGAGCAAACAAAGCTGGGTTTAGATTGAAGCAATACCTTTAATTTATTTTTTTTTCTGTATTGTTCAGACCTCTGAAAAATAATTTTTTGTGCAGCTTAATCAGAACACCATTTTGGATAGTGTTGGGCATGCAGGGCCAGCCCTTATGAGACTGGGGAAATTGTGCAGCCAAGGCAGCTTGCCACACGTCACATAACACGGGATGCACACTGCAATGTTAATGCTAACAGGTGCTGCAGATCCTCCTGTTTGCTCCAAGCATCATCTGGGTGTTTTAAGAATTCAGGATTGCCCAGGTCACTTCTTTCTGGCCAGTGCTTTACTTTTGTTCTTTTTCAGAAGTGGGAGCTATTTGCTTTCCTTCTTAGATGTGTGCTCATTTTCATCGAGGCCAAAGATCTTTGTATTGCTGCATTTAATTATGTTTGCTTTGTAAAGACTGCTGGGATTATGGCAGCATCTTATTTCTGTAGCTTTTCTGCCACTGATAGGGGCTACCTGTGGACAGCTGCTTTCCTTGAGCTTCTTCTATGTATAGATCAGCCTGCATTTGTAGTTTCCACCAGCTTCATGCCTTGTCCCTTTTCTTACAGATGGCTGCTATTCAAATAGCAGGTCTTGTCTTGGCTTTTGGGGTGTCTGAGGAACAAATCCATAGAGATCTGTGTGTGTCTGTTTGAACAATTGTTCTCATCTGTGCTCCATCTCCTGTGTTTGGTCCCAGAATAACTCCTGTGTGTATATATGTTTTTCCTGCTCATTGCTAAGACACCTTGCTCCAGCCTGGGACTAATGGAGGCACTGTCTTACAAATAAAGATTAAAAGAGTACAGTCTAGTGAAATTTTCAGTAAGGACTTTCTCCATTAAGAAGTCCCCTGTCTCATATAAATACTCTGAAGTATTCCCAGGGTTTACTGAGCAATGTTACCTGAACTTTAGTTAAAACATGCTTTCTCAAGGTAGCCGGAATCTTACTGGACCCTTGCCTGGTTGCTGAGGATAGATTTTTCTCAAGTATATGTTTTTGCCAGATAGGGAGTATGATAATTTTCTGCAAGTGTTTGAAAGGAATAATCAATAAGGAAAAGAAGGACTTCTTTAGAACAATCCAAGTGAGTGTAATTAAAGAGTAATAGGGAGGCAGCAGCTAGAGCAAAAGTGTATTTAGATTGCATATCAGGGATCAGTGCATTCTTTTAGAAGATGCAAAACAGTTGTCTGATGAACATGCTGGGAGCCTGGTTGCTGCGGCTGTTGACTATGGGACAGACCAAATGGGAGGGAGGTGAAGAGGCACTGACTAGAGAGACATCCACCATTTTTTATTTATTTTCATTGTTCTGTGTGTTGCTCTACAGGGTGAGCAGCACAGCACCACCAGGGGAAATTCTCCCTCTCCCCCCAGCCACCTTGTCTGCCCTCCTCGTAGCAGGAGCATGGAAGAAATTTCCCTTGCCTTCTGCTTGAGAAGAGGGGGCTTACTTTGTGTTGTGATAGAGGGAGAGGGCTGAGAAACCCCTCACACCCTGAGGAGCCCGGTGAGTCTCTGCACTGCCTGCCTTGCGCCTGTGTGGGTGGAATTTTCCAGGAGCGTCCCCCTCCACCATCACCATCTCTTTGCAAACTCCAAGAAGCGCAACTCATGAAAATGCATTCTTAGCACACAGCTGAGTTGGTCAACATCTGGTTTCCAAAGAGAGTGCTGTGAGAGATTTGAAATTGCTGCACTGTGGAAAAAATGACTTGGGGTAATTATAGATACCTAACAATACTATTTAATTTCCTCTGCCATGTCTTTCCTACATGGTATATCTGGTAATGCTTCAGAGAGCTGAATAATTCTGGCAGAGGGCAGTGAGATGGGTAGGTAAGAGAGAATAAAAGTCCTCTGTGATTTCAGTAAGGATCTGAAATGAAGGAAATGTGAGTGGAGGATTAGATGTTTTCAAGTCCTATTCCAGAAAGGGGGACCTTTGCCTTTTTTGTGCATTAGCTATGGGAGGAGGAGGAGGAGGATGTGGAGGATGATAAGGGAAGCTGAGGAAGACAGGACCTCCAAGCACAGACTCCCAGGACATGGGGAGCTTAACACAAAGCATCACTGGCAGCTGGTGTGCTGCTTGGCCCCACTTTTGCTGAGCAGGCTGAGAGCTTAGGACCATGGGGGAAAGGGAGGCAAAATTTATAAAGTTGAACCTGTGACCAGTGGTGAGACTAGACTAACTGCTCCGGGAGGCAATTCAGAGTGGCTGAAAGTTAGACCCTTGCTCAAAAGTACCCTCTGATATAGAGGAAGCCTGCAAAGACCAACCTCAACAGGCTTAAGTGAGAACAAGCCTGGATTCCAGCAAGGTCTCCTATGTGCTTCAGAAGTGCTGTTGCTCTGTTGGCAATGCAGTCCAGAGGTCCTGTGTAGGCTGTGTATCCACAGCCAAGACTCCTTTTGGCAGCACAGAGCCAGCTGCAGTGATGACCTGTCCCCTAAGGAGTGAGCATATTCCTTGGGGTCTGCTGCAGCAGTGAGGGCACTGCAGGGGACCTTGAGAAGAGGCTCAAGGGTCAAGTAGGAGGACTAGTGTGGAGGTCAGAACATGGTTTAGGAGAAGCCTTCAGAGACTTAGTGGCACATGTGAAGGGACACAGTGAGAACATCATGTTAGATGTTCTAGCAGCAGGGTGGAGGCACTTGGGAGAGTGAGCCTTGTGGACTATTGAAGCTTTCTGTAGAGCCCAACAGCAGGAGAAGGACGTTATGGGGGATTGCTGTTTGTTTTGGCCTGCAATGCAGCCAGGGTTGCAGTGGATAGACAAGGATACAAGGTAAAGATGAAGGCCATGTCTCAAGCCCCTGAGATGTTGTGTGCCCTTTCTGCCTTGTGCTGGGTGCTGTGTCCCACCTCAGTTGCTGTCTCTGAGACAATTACAGCTGTGCAGAGGTGAAGTGAAAGACAATGGAGGTTTTCTAAAGGGATGATGGAAGGTCAGCAAGAGACTGCAAGCTCAGGACTTGTCAATTGGTATCATTTCTACTGGTAAATTGTTCTCTGAAGGCAAGCTCTTAGTATCATTTCATTTAGAGAAATGCACCAAAACAGGTATAATGAAGTTATTCATATTATGAAAGTATAACTGTTATCCTGGAAGAAGCACCGCACTGGTTAAGGCTCATTATTCTGTCATGCTCTTCGGGCTTATCTCAGTGATATGTAATCTGAACAACTGTTGATGCTGATGTGTTACGGTACTTAAGTATAGACCTTGGGAAAGAGGCCTACATATTCAAACATATCTATTTGAGTCCCTCTGCCCAAAAGCGATTTGTATTGAGTTAACTTGCAGAAAATTATTTGAAAGGTTTTTTTGTGAAAAATTAGCACTTCAGTTAAAATATATTTTTAATATAAGGTGCTTCTGAGACACAGCAAATTTCTGTGAGAAAGCTAAGAAGTTTGAAAAGAGACACTCCAGAGTCTTTTATTGCTACAAAGGGGTACAAATTGATTTTGGATTTTTGTTCTTAAATATTTGAATACTGTTCTGAAATTTTTGGCAAAAGAAGCGATCAGTGTCAGGGACCTCTTCTCATTTATATTCAAATGGATATTTCCGTGTGTTTCAGGAAGCCAGAAACACAAACCAGATTATTCTGGTATTAAAAAAAAAGAACATACTCTTAGCCAGTGTACCTCCTTCAGAGGAAATTACCATCTATCTCTATTTCAGAAGGTTCTGCAATGATAAATGTAAAGCTGTGCAGATGCTGAAGGAATAAGCAAACCTTGATCTTTGAGGAAATAGCTAGAGATAGTTACTAGTAAAAGGTCAAGACCTTGGACAAATCTGAAGGTGTGATCTCTTTCCCTGTTGAGCGTTTATAAAGCGTGTGGTGAGCATGGGCACAGCTGTGTGGCAGGAAAAACATAGAAGTTACTGGAACAAGGTATAAGAATTAATTATAAATATTTAGACAGCATCACAACTTTGTAAGATGGTTTCTAAAAATTAAAGCAAAGAAGAGGTTCTTCTATTCTTGAAAGGCCTCTCTCACAGGCCATTTAGACACCATCCTCTATAGTGTCGTGCAAAGCTTGTGTCTTTTCCTTGCTGCTTTGCACCCTCTCCCACTTCCTTACTCCAGAAGCTGCTCTGTTGCTGCAAACCAGATTATTCTCATTTATACTGATGCTGTAAAATTGGTACTGCAGTTCCTGACCCAGCCCCTTTTCCTGGAGTCTAAGCACCATCTTTGTCCTCTGGTGGATTGGGACAGCAGCCCTTGCCTGGTTCCTCATGTGAGGTGCACATGCTGAGGAAGTCTTTTCATGCTCTCCCAGCATTGTCCCTCCAGACGGTGCTGGGTAGGATACTGGTGCAAAGCTCAGCAAGCCAGAACGTGAAGATAACCGAGAAAAGGGAGAAGGGACTGGAAGGGGAAGGGTTAAAATAAATAACTCTCATGAGATTGGTGTTGAAAGCAGATTGACTGCATCCTTGATTACAAGCTCATATTTTGGGAAAGAAACTAAACTATTATTTCTGCTTAGAGTTTTGCTGTCACTTGTCATCTGTTTCTGCAGCACTTTGCAGAGCAGTGAACTGAAATACTACCACGTGGCCAGTCAACTGTCTACCTGCAGCATAATACTGATAGTGCTGGAAACTGGAACTGGCTTCAAGGATTTTCTGATATCACCCTGACCTCTGTAGAAAGGGGAGACAGGTTACTAGCCTTCTGAGATCAACTCTAAGAGAGCTGCAAACAGCTATCTTTCAAAGTGGATGAGATCTCCCTTTATCTGCTTGCTGCCAGAGGGCTTCCTTGCAGGGGAAGGTGGTTGCAGAGTTGCCCGTGCAAAAGCAAATCTGAAGACCTCAGATTTTCCTCACCTGTTTCAGCCTAGGTTTGGGAACAAAGAAGCCGTGACGGTTGTAATAACCAGGATTCAGTTGCTGAGTCAGACACACACCTTCTGTTAACACCTCCATTCTTCTCCCTTCAGCTACCGGGGTAGTTTGAGGCAATTGCTTATCTACACAAGTGTTCTTGGTCTGGGGCTAAGACCACCATGTGAGTATGAAGGGCACCTTTTCAGTAGTTTCGGAGGCTGAGGCTTGGTTGGAAGAGGTCACAAGGGCTCAGAAAAGCCCTAGACTTCCATTTTGCCTATGAAAGGTGCCTGCATGGACCTCCAGGTACTAGGCTGTCTCATCTATTTTGTATAGGACATGGTGGCAAGAAATAGCACCCTAGCCATTAAAAAAAAATTTTTTTTGATTTACTTGGTCTTTTTTGCCTTTCTTACTGCAGTTATTCTCTCTCTTGATACTGGGTGCCACAGAACACTGTGCAGGAGCCTGTGCCAAAGTCATAGTGAGGTTAAACCATTTCATTCAATAATGCTCATGCATTGACCCTACAGTACATCTCTTTTCCAGTGGTAGGCCTATCTTCTTTTGTGTGTCTGGTGCAGCTGAAGTTACTGAATTTATTCTCCAGGGCCATCTGTTGCTTTGCATCCTGAGTATTTTGTAGCTTTATCCTTCATCCTAGATTAAAATTAGCTAGGTTAATCGAGCTAAAAATCTGTAGATTTGTACATGTAGCTTACCAGTGCTCTGATCTTGGCACAGGGTACTAGATACTGATACTTTCTTCCATGCCCTTGCTAAAACACAGACAAAGGTTGCTGACCTTTAAGACAACTTGCACTGACTGCCTGTTTGCTGAGGCTGTTTCTGAGGACAGTGGTAGTATAGGGAGGTGTTGGATGTATTTCTTCTTTACGGGATGTGGAGGTCTCTAATGTAATTTTCTGACCTTGTGTTAATTGGAAGTGTTTCCATGGATGTTTTTCAATTTTATTGCTATTGCACTTGGAGAGATTGAAATAATACACTATACAGAATGGGAAATAAATAAAACTAATGATCTTATGAGGTTTGGCAAATCTTACGTCTGTGGTACCTCGAGACTCCTTCGTGGCTAATAAACTCTTTGTCCTTCTTTCTCTGGCTTTTCCTGTGAAAGTGTTCTCACAAGATCTCTTACACACAGGGAGCACCAGAAATGCTATGGAACTGGAGGCAAGGCAGTGAACATAGGACACACACTCCAACTGGAGGGGATGCAGGGGGCTAGGGAACAGTGAAATGTGGAATGTACGAAGTGACGTAATCAAAGCTGAGGGATTTGTTGACTCCTTTGTTTATCAAGAAGTCAGAAATGGGGGGATCAGTTAGAAAATGTGGCCTTTATCTGGGTTAGAACAGTGCCTCTAATTTCCTTAAGGTGGATGACTGATGTGCTGTGGACAGCTTATTCCAGGAGAAGTCTCAGGAAATGGGACTTGATTGACAAGGGAGGAGCAGCACAGCAGCCTGGGAAGCTCCTTAAGACCTTGCGCTGCAGCATTGCATGAGGTCAGGTTTCCTCTTTCTGCTGGTGCAGCTGCAGAAAGAGGAAGCTTCTGGCTTGGGGATGGACTGATCTACACAGACTGCTTTTCAGCACTTCTTGAAACGGGTGCTTCATGTTGCGGAGGCAACATTTTCCTTCCCGTTCATATTCTAGTCATCTGGAGATACTTGCAGTTGTGTAGCCATGGCTATGGAAGAAGGGTTCGGACCAAAGCTCACAATGATGTCCTTTACCTCTTGCAGTTTGCGACATCCAGAGGAAATCCCTACACTGTTTTGATGCAGTTCACTTAAACTTTTTGTGGTGATCCCTTTTCTAAATCCACCTAAAGGAAACAAAATTTTACTTACTTGGATTTCCATCTTCCGTCTTTTGACAATATAGTTTACAAAGGGACATATTTCTGGGATAAATCAGTTCAAGATTTATTGCTCAAGAATGCAAATTTCCTCCATACTCCCATTCCCAGCAAATTTATTTACTTGAGAAAAGTCTTGACATTTTGTAATTCTCTGTCCTGAGCCATGCTCAGTATCAATGATCTTCTGACCTGAGGCCTTGGGCAAGTGTCCTTTGCTTATTGCATGTTTTGCAGCAGCAGTTTTTAATGCAACATTGTAAGGTGCAGCTACTCCTTCAAAGGCAATGCTTGATTGCTCAAGGCCCTTCTGGTAGTAGCCCTGAGGTCTGTTATAGGTGGCATATGGTATAGACCAATTCACTCCTTTATCTTTAATCTGTGCACAAACTCCCCATGAGAAGCTGAGGGAGGAGTGATAGAGCTGTCCTTGTCACAATTTCCCTTTCCTCTCCTTCATGTGGGGCCCAGAAGCCAGCTTTTCCTGGCTGCTAAGAAAGAGGCACTTGGAGAAATGGCAGCTGAAATTAAACTGTGGCAAGAGAAAGGGGTGATAGAAGTACTTTTTGAAAGAATATGTTAAATCCTAAAGATCTCCTTCAGTCCAGCGCTTCTGGTGAACACAGATCAGAGATCTTTTGCTGGTGATCAGAAATAGTGGGTTTCTGCAGCTGCTAAGAAACCTCTGCTCTATGCTAAAGGCTTTTCTGTTCATGGCTAGAGGCATAGCTCCTCCCTAGCAGATTATGAGTTCTTTGTGTTTTAATATTGGCAGTAAATGATGTGGGAGACTTCAGAGTGGTTCAAGACATAATGTCCCGTTTTCTCAGTAATAAGGTAGGACTGCTTTTGCTTATGCTTTCTGGAGAGCAAAGTGAATTTGATCTCCAGACTGTCATTCCAGGCTCCTCAGATGCTGAGAACAGTCAAAAATGCTGGTGGAGTTATTTAAGTGTCCAGTGATTTGGACTCAGAGGACAAGGCCTCATCCCTTGGATGTTTTAAGTGTGTGGTCCCCTGGGGCCCAGGAAAAGAAATAAAACTTTGTGCTAGAGATGAGCACTTTTCTGGCAGAATTTTGTGTTGAAAGCTCTGTTCTTTCAGAGTTTCCCTTTGGCCAGGACAGTCAGCAGAGGCAGATTTACTTGCAGAATTGCTTAAACATAATTAAATCAGTGAACCTCCCCATCAGTATTATGCCTTTAGAGAAAATAGCCCAAGTTTCTAGTTTTGGGGTGAAGTTTTTTCCATCTTCTTTACCATCTTGTTTTGGCGGCTGTTTAGGACATCTGTTCAATGGCCAAAGATGTCAGGCAGCCAAAATGCCAGGTGTGAAAGTCTGATGCAGCAGTCTTGTGTCCTACTTGCCACTTCTCGCCACCCAGGCTAGCCTCTGACCTTTGCCTGCTGCTGCACCCAATACACCAAATGTAAGCCCAGGAACAAACCTCAACATGGCTATGAGCGGGCAATGGTTGGTAGTGGGTGGGAATCAAGACCTGTTTACTGAGTGTTTCCAGGAGTTGCACACTTCAGTGAGGTGCCTGATAGTTTTTAAAGGCTCCAGTTAAAAAAATAAGACTGTCTTTCTTTCTTTCATGGATAGTGAACAATTTGACTCTCCAGACATCTTGTAATTGTCTGCTGTAATTGTATCTAGTCCTCCTCATGCTCATAGTTTAGAAAGTTCTACCTTTTGGGGATCATAATGATCCAAAATACCCTTACTTTGGTCTGTGCTTGGCCCAAAGTTTCTTCAAAAGCTTAAAATTATAGCAAAAATCTCAAACAAAAAAGCACATAGAATTTAAGTTTACTAAGCATTTTCCAAGTAAATTATTGTGAAGAAAAAAACCTACCTCTTTTAAATAAAAAGACAAGCTTTTTAGTGTGAAGATAATGCTATGGTTGGTCAGATTTTAGCTTCATACTTGTTCAATGGTGTAAATGTCTTTTTACAGCCAAGGAAATCTAGTTCACAAATAGAAAAGTTCTGAGTGATTGTGAGTGATTGTTCCTTGAGATTGCAGATGTTCCTTGATATTTTTTTTCTCATTTTCTCATTTTGAATGCGCATCAGCTGTGGACCTTCTGAGAGAACTGCACCTAGACATGTGATTTTCTGGACACTTGTACTTCATCTCCAAAGCAATAATGAAGTTGAAATGCCATCTGTGGCCAACATGCATGGTGAATTGCAGTGAATGCATGGGCTTGCTTGGTTCAGGAAGCAGCCTTCCTTTGCAGACCCATGTGGAGATGTGTATTGTTAGGTAGGAGTTTGAATGTTGGCAGCTGATCTGTCTGTCTTTTTCCCTAAATCGGAATTGACAGAGAAGAGCCTAGGATGTTTCATAGTTCATTGAACTGGGTAAAAATGGCAGCTCTTAAAAAAGCTGTAAAGTCTACTGAAGTTCAGGGCAGTAGAGTGGTCAGGATGTCATAACAGTGCTGCTGGGACAACAGTGTGTTCTCGCCTTTACCAGACTCCAGTCTAAAGTCTTCTCTGCAGTCTAGGAGCTGGCCTCAGAGGGTGTGGGCTGCACTCTGGGGAAAAAAGGAGATGCTGTTTTCATCCCAGAAAGCAGGGAGAAATAGCGGGATACTACAGGAACGATACTACAAGGCAGCAAGGAGGCGTTTCCTGTACCATGCATGATTTCTTTGGCAAGGGGAATGCTCTACTAGTTTTCCCAGCCACCCTCCCCTTATTTCTTTTTTTTTTTTTTCTCTTCCTCTTCCCTTCTCACTAGTCTAAGAGCAGCCCAGCTGGGATTGAGGTAGAGCTGTAGACTGGCCTCTTATGCACTCTCCTAAATGCCTTTTCAAGCAAGCTCAATAATTGATGAGCACCTGGGTCCTAGACTGCACAGAAGAGCACACATGGTATTTGGTACACGGAAAAGCTATTTTGCCCATCAGAGCTCATCTCTGGAACATCAGTGTTTCCCCAGGATACCAGTTAATTGTTCTCTCAGTAGTTACAGTGGAACTTCCTTTCTCTGATGGGCTCAGCTGCTTGACTTCTTCCAGCCTAGAGCTTGTGCCTGCTCCTACTACATGGCTGTTGCCTTCCACTTGGCACAACAGAGCACAGTTCGCACTCCTTCTCCCTCCAATGGGTTGCTTCCTCACCACTGCTGTCCAGCCTGTCCTCTGCTATGAGCAAAACAAGTGCAGCAGGCCTCAGGTCATCTCCTGGATATCCATGGCCTGGGTCATCTTCCTGAAACATTGCACAACTTGTTGCTTGCCTGGGATTAACTGCTTTTTATTGAGGTGAAAGATGATGCACTGATGCAGTTGGGGTACAGGAGGGAGTGAGAAGTCAGGGTTGCAGTGTCTCGGAGGAGAAGGAGAAGGAGGAAGAGTGGGTAAGAACTGTCATGTCAGGGAATGTGCAGGCCCTCAGCTTAACATCAGTCCCTGCTGAGCACACAAGTGGATAGAGTAAGCAGGACCAAGTAGCTGGGGATGCTTCTGAGGAGGACAGAGGCATATGGACAAAACTAAGTGTGGAGTGGGAGGAGGGACTAGAATAGTTGAGGTGCTACGGATGAGGTCTAAGGTGCACTGGCTGAACTGCTTATTGCTGTCGAGAGCTGTAGGACAGGAGGTCTGGTGCATGTTAATACCAGTCTCTATTCTGCTGTCAGCATGACAAGGGAGACTTGCACAAGGGCAAGGGTGCATGTTTCCCAAGACAAGGTAACAACCTCCTTTTTCCTGTTGCAGCAACACATTACATACCCAACCTGCCTCTTTTTCCAAAGAAAATTTATAGAAAGGGTGTCCTGTGAATGCACTGCATTGGATTCATAGCTGTAAAGTTGACACAGGCAGTTATCTGCCAGATGCTGGAGAACCATGAATGCCTGTCTTTAAAAAAGTGCAGGGAGGTGGGGCAGAGGGGAAAGGAGCTTGAGAATTGCAGATTTATGGAATGACTGTTGCTGAACCCTGTCCTCAGGAAAAATATTAAATGAATTATCAACCAAATTCCTTGTCAGCATCTGAACAATAACAAGGAGATGTATAAAAGTCCACTAGGATTTGTTGAGAACAAGTCATGTCAGACCAATCTAATATCTTACTGTGACAGTGTAACAGCCATTGTGTACAGAGGTGAAACTGAAGATGTCATCCGCTTTGACCACAGTAAGGTTTTCACTACCTCTCTCATCACACTTTGTTAGCAATCTAGAGGAGCAAGGTCTTGAGGAGAGCTAAAAAAAAATGCCTGCAAAATGAGTAAGAATGTCAAAATGAAAGGGAGCACAGACTGGGGTTCTGTGAGGGTCTGTCCTGTGCTCAGTTCAGTTCAATATTTTCTTTAAGAGCCTTGGTGATGGATGGAGAATTTGCATATCAACATTGAAGATGACAGCAAGCTGGGGGGGACTGTGAATTTGTTGGAGAACAGGCATAGAATTCATAATGATCTTGGCAAATTTGAGATACACTCTGAAAAAGTGGGATATAATTCAATAGAGACAAGAACAAACTATTGTACCTTGGCAGGAATAATGGACTACATAAATACAGTGTAGAGAAAGATCAACTAGATCACAGCTCTGTAGAAAAGGATTGGGGGGAGGATAAAAGAGGATCACAAGCTGAACATGATTTTATGTTGTTGAGAAAGAGGCAAATGCTGTACTTGGATGTATAAATAGGAATTTAGCCTGCGAGGCGCATGATGTAATCTCTGTGCTCTGCTGGGTGATGGTAAGGCTGAAAAACTCTGTGCAGTTCCATGGATAGCACTTCAAGAAAGATCCGGACAAACTGGAACAATTCTGGGTGAAGCAGTGAGAATAATCAGGGGTGTAGAAAATAAGGCATACAATCAGTGATTTAATGAGTTGGGATTGTTTAGTTGTAGATTGAGACGACTGGGGAGAAAGGGAAAGAGGCTGGACAACAGGCAATGAATCTCAGAACTTCCCCTTTTGCAGCAATCCCTTTGATAGCACTGTGACAGCATCAGTGACTGTGTCAGTGCTCTTACCGGCTCCCTCAGGGAGGAAGCATTTCTGTGCTGGGGTTTGTGTGATGGGAAGTTCGGGTGGTTTCTGTCTGTTTGAACATTTCCTCAGGACCATGGTCAACGTGATGGCACTGAAGGCTGTCACAAGAAAGAAGGGTGAAAGGGGCAAGTAGGCAAGGCTCATGAGGAACCTCTCCCACTTGAAACAAGTGGGTGCATCTAGGCCAAGAGGCCACTTGTGTGCAAGAGCTGGTAGAACAATTCACAATGTGTGCTGTTTGCCCGCCAAGGTCTTCAAGTTGAGGTTGAAAGGTTGGCAGGTCATCTTCTGCACAGCACCTGAAATCCTGGAAGAGGGACAAAGGCTTCATATTATCTCTCCTATTTCTTTCCTTAAGCCAGGCTTTGCTGTTTGTTGCCTTACTTGGCCTTATCATTGACCTTGCCTTTTTCTTTCATCTGCATCTTCTGTATGTATATGTCTGTCTGCCTACCTATCGCCAGTGTACATTCACAGTGATTTAGCTTGTCTGTCTGTGATACTGCCCCACCTTCTACTCCCCTAAACTTATTGTACATGTCTTCTGTCCTCTTCCATTTGGGTTACTGTAATGCCCTTGGACTTCCAGATCTCAGCTCTTTCATCTTTCATGTTAGTGTCTTGTATTAGGCACTGCAAAAACACCTTCCAGAGGTGTGTCTCCTAAGCTACTGAAGGAGGTGGTGGACACTATGAGTAGATATGAAGAGATCTTGGGGGCAATGAGGAAGTGAAATAGCTGTATTATAGCATAATGAATGGTGCTTGTAACTTGCTGTATGACTAATTGTTGTAAGCTGGGCCTGCAATTCTTGCAGATATCATGGCTGAAGAGAGTTTGAAGGCTGAATCTCATGGTGTTTACGTTTTATTGGACACCAGAGTGCCAGAGTCTCAAAGGAACTAGGAAACAAATTTATCCTTCCATACCTGAAACCTGAAGCATATCCCATTCATTCCTGATTTTAAAATTCCAGATTTATTCACCACATAACGGCTTGACATCTACATTTTTTTTTTGTTGGGTATATTTGTAGCCCAGTGTCATGTGCAGTACTTTAAAAATATATTATGAGTCTGAGGCCCTGTGAACTCTTTCACTAGCCCTGTCTGGTAGTACTTAAGAGCTATATAAAAGAGTCTTGAAATGTGAAGGCAATATTTGGGCATGAAAGGACAGGTGTTTGTTCCTACTCTTTTGAGAAGATCTGAAGTCTGTAGCTGGCGGTAAAGGGGGCAGGCAAGAAAGCTCCTAGGAAGGCAGAAAACAGAAACGCAGCATTTTTATGGATGAATGAGCTTTTATGCAGTTGCTTTTAAAAGGCGAAATTATATGGCCATTTGCACTGCCTCTTGATTGCTTACTGCAATTCTTTATGCCATATGTCATTTGCTGTCTTGTATTTAACTTTGCAAAATATTCTGGGATGCAATTTGTATGAAAGCGCCTGTATTAACACATATCTGTACTGTTTCGTACTGTTATATGGGGGTAAAATTTCCTCCAGGGGTGCTAATTAACTTCCAGTATTTTTTCCCTTATTTTGTGCCATTCTGGGTTAGCTGAGCTCTAGACTTGCATATGACAGATGGCTATTCTGTTGTAGCCTTTTTTGGCCCTTTTTCTCCCTCTGTCATGCTATGGCCGCAACGCAGACTTTGAAGGGTCATTATCTAAATCATTGCATAGAAAAGTCCTTGGAAGCTAAATTCACTTCTGGCATAAGTGGCTTCAATTCCATTGACTTCAGAGTAGGTTCACTGCTTGACGTCAGGGGTAAATTTTTGCAATGTAGATATCAAACTGAACAATACTAAGGCATAATGGAGTGGTTTCTGTCCCAAAAATGACCCATTCTTGGGCTTGGTTTGGCTTGTTGACAGTGCTGCACTCCATCCTTGCATATTAAGAGCCCCCTTTTCAGTTTGCTTCTGTCTCGGGACCTTCTTTTCTCCTCTTTGTTGTCTTCCTTCCAAATCCCTTTAGATCTGATTGTCTACAGTTGCATGCTCCCTAAAGCCACATGTTCGACACCCTCTGTTCCCTCTTTGCAGACATTTATGGTAAGTCCTTGCAGCAGGCATTGTTGAGACAAAGCTAAAATAGCTTTCCTAGGATGATCATTGCCAGTAGGTCTTAAGAAGTTGGAGAAGATATATACTAAAGTCCACAAATGCTATCTCACAGCTAATGCAGACTGGGACTCTCATATCTCCCTCATACCAGGGAGTGGAGTCAGGGAAGAAGGTTTACATTCTGCCCTGGAATGTAAACCTACAAACTGGAAGCCTGGTTTACAGTAGTATTACAAACCTGAGGTCTTTTCAGCAACAAATACACAACTCTTGGCTGTATTTACAACCCTTCTGGAGGGGACAAGTTGTGTCAGCAGCCCCTGAGTTGGAGGGTGGACAGTAGAAGTGGAGGTTGGCAAAGCCTATACTGATTGACTCTTATTGGCAAGGAACTATTTTTGGGAGCAAATGATGAGAACATCCTGTACTGCTGCAACTTTGGCTTTGCCTTGCAAGGTTATTATCTGGGTGTTTAATCAGAGCCTGCCAAATGCATGGAGTAAGCAGCTAGGGATATTTTGTGCTGGGATAGTGGGAAGGAGGGATGGAGAGGAAGGCTTTTGAGGTATGAATGGAAGAAAATAGAGATCAATTTCTTGAGTTTCTGCCATTTTTTCATTTGCGATTAAATATATATAAATGACTTACATAAATTCAAGACAGACTTTCCACATCTCTACGATCTTGCGGTGGTTGGGCATAGGCAAATCTGTGATACTGCAGACCTCCTATTTTCCCTTAGCTCAAGGGGTCCCTTAGCTCCCTGTGCACGAGTTCTGTTCACAGAGATCACTTTGCCCTCAGTAGAGATGCAGCCAAACCTCCTTGGGATGAGATGCAGCAGCTGTTAAACTATTCTAACCAGCGGTTTAGGAAACAGGTGAAAATGTGGGGTAATTAGAGAGACAAAGACTGTTACGACTAGCACTTAGTTGCAATATGGCTGTCATTGTCTGTCCAGAAAGCAGCCCTGGTTAGTTTGATTCATGAACTGTGCAGAGCAAGCTTATGGTTATCTTGCTAATTTGTATTGCTGTAGTCTCTGAAAAGGCCTGACATTAACCAGTGCCCATTGTGCCAGGAACTACAGAGAGTGACCAACATGATGGCTGTAGCTACTATATACTTACTGTGTACATGTCAGCTGAGAAAACATGGTCATATAGACAGATGAGAGAGACAATGTACAGGGAATGCAGACGAGTTAAGAACGGTAATAAATATGCAGGATTTTCTTGCTGTCCGTACTTTAGGGGAAGTCTGTAAAGAGATGGCATATTTTATTCATTGATGGCGGTGAACATTTTTGCGTTGATCTGCTGGGAGAATATGAGGGGAAAATAAGTGAGGATTTCTAAGTTTTGTGGACTATAAGCTTAGCATATCAGCAGCATCACTGTTGCAAATCATCTGCAGCTGTCTGGGCAAAAGAGAGACTTGGGTAGAGTATGAAGAAAAGCAATGATGTAACTTCTCTGGTATTCATAGGACCTTCCTCAAGAAGAAGGCCAAAACTGAAGAAAGCTATGTGGGTCTCTGAAAAGCTACTGAAGAAAGTGGAGCAGGTCAGCATTCATATCTTGTTACTGACTGAGGGATTAGAGGCATCAGGTGGCTTGGGAAAGAGGCACTTGACGCAGCTGAGAAGGGAGGCAGACTGAAAATAAAGGGGAAAAATTTTACCAGGCAAATCATCTCTGAAACAGGCTTTTGAATGGTTGTGCAGAATGTGGGGCCATTGGCCACAGCCAAAGTGGAAAGGTGTTAGAATAATGGAGAGAGCAGGACCATGACAGTCTGTGAAGATCCCCATACTTCAGACCTGAATTGTTGATGACAAAGTCGAGTCAGGAACCTAGCTGTGTTCCCCTCCAAAAAGTCAGTCTGTCCAGCAGCAGGGTTTGCTTTCCTACACACAGGAGCTGGAACTCAGAGCTCTCCTTCACGCAGTCCTGCTGCGCTACTTGCCATACGTCATCAGACTTGTTTTTTGGAGATATCTTGTTCGGTTTCCATATAAGACATGGCTTTTTCTTATCCTATAAGATTATGGGCACCTATGACAACAGCTTTACAATGTCACAGTTGCAGAAGTGCAATAACCTCCTGCAGGAAGCAGAAAAAAAATTCTTAGATGCAGGTAATTTCACACATAGTGAGTGGAGCAGGTGAACCTGTCAAAAATTCCTGTTTGTTCTCTATATTAGTGTCTGCTCTGATCAGAAAGTCTGCGTTTTTTAGGAGAGAGAGTTCTGTAGAGAGAGAGATGAGAGGCCCGGAAATATACACATATTTACTGCGGTGCTGACAGGCAGTGGTAATCACAGACAGGGAGAAGGTGATGAGTGGAAAGGGCTTGATGCCACAGAGAAAGCAAACAGCAAGGAGCCTAACAATGCAGCGGCCACTTTGGGGAATCATCAGCTGTGATGGCTGAGTGGGGTGAAAAATCCCAAGGGATCCCAACTGTGCAAATGCTGTTATGCTTTGACATCTAGATGACTATTTGTGGGAAGGGTATTTTCATTTTCTATTCTGCTTATAGAGAAGTGGGAATGGATGGAAGGAATGGGCCAGTCTATTATGTTCAGTGGTAGACACCACCCTGACAGGGCACCTTCAGGGCACCAGTGCTCTGGTGGATACTGCTAGCTCTTCTCGCTCTTCAAATTTCTTAGAGACAAGGAGCCTCTCTGTGTAAAGCAAGAAAACTGCCTAGGGAAGGAGGTACAGTTCTTTATACTTATTGCACAGAGTTCATCCTCTCTCTCCTCCCTGTTGAGCACACTTGTTTGCCCATGCGCAAAGGGTGGATTTTTTGATGTCTATAAACAGAGCAGGTACATTATTTTCTCCTTATCAATAAGGAGCTTTTTCCCCAAAGTATCTCACTTCCCCAAATGCCACTGATTTGTATCAGGGTAAAATGCTGATAAAAACGCCATTTCTTCTGCTGAGGTAGAAGAAAACCTGTGGAAATTGCTGAAACAGAGGGAAAAAGTGGCTTTGGCTGGTTGCATTAACTTTGGACGTAAAGCTCTCATTGACAGCTTGCTTCCTACTGCAACTTGAATAGCAGCTAGCATCATTGTACCTAGAGGAGAAAATAAAACTGGTGAACCTGAAAGGGGACCTTCCTTGACCTTTTTGGCTCTCTGGGGAATGAAAAATCTGGGATATACCCTTGAAGGAAAGATCTCCAAATCTCTCTGAAGCATCACCTTCTGACAGTTGCATGGCAGTGCACAGAAAATGTCCTACTCTTATGATAAAAGTTGTCCTTCAAGTCTGCTGGTGCCTGCCATGGGCTCCGTGTGTATACCAGATTGTGCTCACAGAGCTCTGCAAGAAACTGGCTTTTGTTTGAATTTTCTGAGGGCTTTTTAGCTCTTCTGGATATGTTGGGCAGCATACAAACAGTGTGTGGTTTCCTGGGGCATGGCATATTTTATATGGCTATTACCCTTCAAACTACCATCTTACATGGGTGACGTAAGTGGCCAATTTTATACCCTATTCCCTGTAATATCCACTTTCAAACCAGTGTTTCTCAAATAGACTAGAAAATATCCAAACTTTATTCTTTGATATCTCATAGAGACTTTTGAAATCTGTAATGCTGTGGGCATAGACACAAATAATTCTGCATGGGTATAGGATCCACAGAAGGTAAGCCTGGAAGCAGTTGTCAATGTGATAACAGCCTCTGTCAAGCCACACAGCAAGGATGAGGGTGGGTGAGTGGGTGCAGGGTTTTGGGGAGCAGCCAGCTGTCCCTCCTGGTACCTAGCTCAGAGCAGCAAAGGAGCAACCAATACTAGGACTCACGCCTGACCTCTGTCTGCAACAGACACAACCAGCCCTCAGAAAAGAGGCTCTAACCTACTTCTGGGCATTCAAGGCCTCTTTCTGGAGTGTGACAACAGACTAGGAGAACAACAGAGCAGCTAAAATTAAAAAGACAGCATTGGACTTACAGTTATTTAGCTGTGTCTTTGGTCTCAGTTAAAGGCTCTGTCCCCTACTAGTCTCCCAATAAGGCACATTCTTGGGTTTTGGATTTGTGCAGCTGTACTAGCATAGACCTGTATTATATCTCAGGGTGAAAATCAACCTGCTATGCTGGCTAGGTCAGGGAAGAGAAGGGGACAGCTGTGTTTCCAGCTCAGACTCTCATCATCATTTGTCTTCTCCCAACCCTTCAAGCCATGTCTCTGTTCTTTCCCCTCTGTGCCCTGAATACTGCAGCCAAGTCCCTTGTGTGCTTTTCTATATCTTCTGTGGTTTAGTGGCTACTTAAATATTTATTTATGTAGAACTGGCCCCATGGGAATATCTTATGAACGCAGAGGAGGGGTATTGTAAGAGAAGGAGGGAATGAGCAGTCCCTAGAGGGTTTAGTATTATCTATTGCTGAGAGGCAGAAACTGCATGAAAAAGCCTAGTTCTAGAAAAAGATTAACATTCAGAAGAACACATGCACATGTGTGCACACAAGCACACAATTACAGACATATAAATACGAACAAAAAATTGGCAATTGAACACAAATAAAAAGAAAGCATTTGCACCAATCAAGTGATTAGAGAGCTAGCTCCATTCAGTAGTAGAATTTGCTTTCTTTTGACCCATAGGACACCAGAATTTTACAGACCTGCCATCCAGAAAATGCTGCAGAAAGATCTATAAGAAGGCAGGAATGGTCTCAGATGCTGCATACAAGAACAGACTACCTTGAGTTGAAGGACAGGCTGTATGTCATGGGGAAGATGAGTTTCCCAAGGTTTGCAAACACACTTGCATTTGCCCATTGATTTAAGTGTTAACAATCTCTTTGTAGACAACAAAAAATCTGGAATTTTTTTGCTGTTGTGATTGATATTGCTTGAAGTTTAATCATATGCAAGAGGCAGCTCATCTTGTTGAATTCATTAATTGCTAAGGCATAACATATTCACTTAATTGGATTCTCTGCTAGATAGAGACATATTTATATGTATTTGTGTATGTGCTTAGTGTATATATTTAGCTTCACAAAGACTGATAGTAATGGAACGTTAAGGTTGCCTGGTGAAATAATCAGCAGACTGGAAGGGATAAATGTTTAGTCATAAGCACGATCTTTTCTGTCGCAAGAAGGGTAAGGCCTGGCTTACTGGATATTCTTGGCACAGCAGAAAAACAGGCAGGGATAAAGTTGGCACTGGGGCAAACTTGCACTTGTACGTGCCTCAAGCTGTTTGTAGGGCTGCTCTGCACCTGGCAGGCCACCCCACCACAGTGCCTGTCATGTCACCAAGGACTGCTGATCAGTGGGTCCTTCTCCAAGACTGTTTCTCCTGCCCAGGTCTCAGGCTCCCTCCATTTCCTTGTACAAGATAGCACTGCATTGGTGAGCCACAGCTCTCAACTGCAGCTGGGGAGAGTCCTTGTAGGAAGGCACCATGTGTGTGTGAAGACCTACTGTATGGGGTACTGAGGTGACAGAGAGGCTGCTTCAGAGCTATGAGGGAGAGCTGTGGCCTAGGGCCTCAGTTTATTTAGCTTTATGTTGAGCATGGGGGGTGAGATGGGTCTGCACCCAGAGGCTTGAAGGGGCAGAGCTGAGCACCATTGTGCCAGCTTGAGCATCACTGTGCTCCCTCTTCCAGGAAAGGTATCTTCAGAGAGCCAGGAAAGACAACTGCCTTGTCACTTGTGCCACTTCAGCTTCCAGAGCAGCTGGAGAGGACCCAAGAATGTGCTCTTTAGCTTTAGTTGATCTCCTAATCCCAAACTGGTCTTTAGCCAGTACCATATAAAATCCCACTGTTCCTTTTGCAGCTGTCAATCCATGTGCCTGACCTGCTGTACTGCCACTCTTGTCATTAATCAGCCTGATTTCCACTGCTGACTGCTGGTGCGCATGGCCACTCTGCAGCAACTGTCCCCCTTCTACGGCAAAGCTTCTTCCTCTGAAGTGGAGCATGAGGGTGCTGTAGGTGTAGCCCTGGGCTGCACAATTTTCTCTGGGGTGGATGAGCTTAGGCATCTCCTTACTATACTGATTTTCGTTATTGCTCCCAGCTGTTAGATCCCTGTTCCTCTTGCAACATGGGATGGATTATTAAGAGCCTTTTACAGAGGGAAAAGTGAGCTTCAGAAAGCTTCAGTGGCATGCTAAAGGTCACACAGTAAGCACAAGACAAGATTACAGCCAGCATTTGGGTCCCTTCACTCCTGGGCTTTCAGGGAGAAAGCATCTGTGCTCTGCACAGCTGCTGCAGCTGCTTAGGGCAAGTTTACCCTGTGAAACCTAGCTCCGCATTGCCTGTGCTGGCAAAGGCTTGCGATGGTAAATCCACACTGTGCAGAGCAGCACCACGGGGATGCAGCAGCAGGGTGTGGTGCAAGGCAGCTGCGTGAGCCTGGCAAGCTGCCTCGAACTCTCAGCTTAGCCCAGCTGGGCCAGCATGGGTAGATAGCATCTGGACCATAACTGGCTTGATGTCCCCATGCCATCTACCCACACCTTGTGCTTCTACTTTAAGGTTTCACAGACCAGACCAGCTTGGTCCTGTCTATACCTTACATGCAGACCAGCCCTCTCTCCCCTAGGCTGTTACAAGCATATTGCTGCAATAAGAGAAACCTGCCTGCAGCATAATCTGCCTGATTAGTGCCTTCCTTTCCTTTCACCTTCTGGGCACCATTGACCATGAGGGACGTGCCAGCTTCACCCTTTTCTACTTCTCTCCAAAGCTTCCCTCCAATTTGGCTGCTACTTTCTTTGCCTCATTCAACCCCTTGGCAAGGTCAGTGCTGCTTCTTTTGTCATAAAGTGGGATTGCATAATCTCTACATTGGTTGATCCGTCACTGTCCATCGCCATTTCTTTATTCCTCTCCCCTCTGTCAGTGCTTGGTGATTCATGGTTAGCTCTTTCTCCATCTTCCCTAATACTTTCTTAGCCTGTTTATTGGTTTTATAAGAGCTCGTGCACATTCAAGCACAATAAGCAATTACATAGAGAAAATAAAAGAACAGTGATTTCATTTTTAGCTTGTGAAGTCAAGCTAGGAAATGCCAGTCGTTTCCCGTGCCTCCTTAATTCTGCTTCTTCAAGTTTCTTTGCAGTACAAGGATTGAGGTAGGGACCTCTTGGAGAGAGTTGCATGCACTCATTAATTAAAACTTGAATCAAAATGTCCACACACAAGTGGGATGGAAGAAAGGCTGAAAAAGAAACTGTAAACCTGCTATTTCCTAATATTTCAACCTAAATACAGTTCCTTTATGGGAACTGCTTTATGGGTTTTGTTTTGTGTGTCTGTGTTTTATTTTATTTTTGAGGGGAAAACCCAAAATCTTTTCTGTAGAAATGTATTGTTCATTGTCATGCATGCTGAGCCTTCAGCACTGAGTCTGACTGTTCAGCCCAGTGACTAACCTGTTCTTGTTCCACAGACAGCTTAAATGAGTTTGCCTTTCTTCTGCATCCTAAATGGTGGAGTGCAAGTGACCTTTTCACAATGGAGTGCAGTTAAAAGATAAAGGAAAACCTGGATGATTTGTCCACATTTTGTGGACAGCCTGATCGGGCTTTTGCCCATCCGTTGCTCTGCCAAAGCTGAAGTGTTCTTGTACTGACTGTGGTACTGGTGGGGATGTCCCCACTGATTTACTGGGTTGGTGGGCTTAGCTCTTAAGACATTTATGCTCAGATGCTATTTGGGCTATCTGCCAGGATTTCTGCAAGAAAATGACAGAAAAGAAATATTGATTTTTCAACAGTTTATTATGCAGTTAAGAGTGAATGAAATCTGATGGGCCAAAGTAAAAATCATGTACTTAGCCTCAGGGTTTTCTCTCTGCTGACTTTCAAATGCCTGTTGCAAAATATGGAGATGTTTGCTTTTCATGGGGAACTGGCTTGAAGACACTTGTAATGGAAAGTGTCAGAGAACCTAATAACAGGGTTAGTACTTACTCCCCTTATAATAGAGGTAACTACACAATGCACACACATTTAAATACACATCTGGCAACACTTTGGGTTTGGGAAGTGTGGCTGGAAAGCTGCCTCGTGGAAAAGGACCTGGGGGTGTTGGTGGACAGCTGGCTGAACATGAGCCCACAGTGTGCCCAGGTGGCCACGAAGGCCAACGGCATCCTGGCCTGTGTCAGAAATGGTGTGATCAGCAGGAGTAGGGAGGTGATTGTGCCCCTGGACTCAGCACTTGTGAGACCACACCTTGAGTACTGTGTCCACTTTTGGGCACCACAGTACAAGAAGGACATTGAGGTGCTAGAATGGGTGTGGAGAAGGGCAACAAAGCTGGTGAGGGGTCTGGAGAATATGTTGTATGTAGAGCACCTGAGGTACTGGGATTGTTTAGTCTGGAGAAGAGGAAGCTGAGGGGAGACCTCTACAAGTACCTAAAAGGAGGTTGTAGTGAGGCTGGTGCTGGTTTCTTCTCCCAGGGTAACTAATGAAAGGAGAAGAGGTAATGGCCTCAAGTTGTGCCAGGGGAGGTTTAGATTGGATATCAGGAAGAAGTTCTTCACTGGAAGCGTGATTAGCCATTGGAACAGGCTGTCCAGGGAGGTGGTGGAGTCGCCATCCCTGGAGGTGTTCAAAAAATGGGTAGATGTGGTGCTTTAAGACGTGGTCTAGGGGTTAGGGAGATGTACGAAGAAGGTTGGACTAGATGATCCTAGAGGTCTTGTCCAACCTGAATGATTCTATGATTCTATATGAAGTCATCCAGCTAATTCCAGACTGCAAGAGGTCATTCCACATGTGGACTTATATGTGGTACAAAAGACCTTTAGCAGCCTGCTGAGAGCCTTAGCTTCATCTTATGTCTCCAAGACTGCCTCTGTCATGCCTATTCCCCTACTTTTAGGCTGCAGAAAGGGAATGGCACAAGATCTGCTTTGTGTTGACATGTTTAGGCACAAAATGACAGATTCATCTTTGAACAGTAGGTGTGCCTGAGGTCCATCAGGGCTGAGAGAAGTGGAGGATTTTATCTCTCTGAAGGCCATACTCCCAAGAAGGCAGTGCTTGGCTTAACCCTTCTAGCCTAGCTGGGGTTGGCAAATACATAGCTTCCTCTCTTCTTCCCAAATCACTGATTTCAAGGTTACCTCTCTTTCTATCCATACTCAGGTCTGATCGTACTCCTTTTGCGCAGAGATGAATTGCAGCCCAGATGGCCTCAGCTGGGCCCTTGGCAGTTCTATCTGGACTCCAAGCCCAGATCAGCTTAGGATAACTGCTGCTGGGGGTACCTTTGTGTGTGTGTGTGTCTTCACCTTTGTATGGGATGGGAAAAGAGCAAAATCTTAAGCAGAGCTGCTCCCTGCTGCTCACAGAGTGCTTGCTGACTCCATCCAGTGTGGCAGCAATGAACACGTGTGCAGTGAAGCAGCTGTCTCTCTGGTGGGCTCTATCCAAGGGTCAGGTCTTCTCTGTAGGGTGTAGTTAGAGCTGGCGGGTCTTGTCTACTGCTCTGCCCAGACACAGCAGAGTGCAAGGTTTTCAAGCAAAGCTCAGAGCTTGGCTGTAGCAGTGAGACAGGTGGGGGTCCTGCAGCTTGTGGGCTCTCTTTCTGGAGCCCTCATCCACCAGAAAGGCTAAAGCGTGAGCTCCTGAGGCAGGAATCTGCCAACTGAGGAGTACAGCCCACACCAGCTCCTGGGAGACCCTGGCTGGCCTGGCAGCCTCTCCTGTATGACAAATTGGTCTGAAGCAGCATGGGCAGAAGTGCCCTGGCAATGCGTATTGCTGGCGGAGATGTGCAGCACTGACACTGCTGTGGGCCAGCACTTCCTTTCAGGACAGAGGTGAGGCTATTGTTTGGGTACTGTTGGGACAGGGACAAACCACCTAGCCCAGCTCTAAGTCAGTGGAAGCTGAAATGGGGGTGAAATCACACCATGAGTTACTCACCCATCTCTGTGGGTTTCTCCACTGCTTGCCCTGGTCTTACTGCTGTGGCCGATCCTGACACGGGGGCAGCAGAGCAGCAGACTGGAGACATGATGGGAGCAGCAGTGAGGAGACAGGTCTGTACAATGGGAACCATGTCCATGGGTGTGCACTAGTGACAGGGGGCAGGACTGTGGGTGGGCAGGAGGTAGGGTGCTGATGATCTGGGGCATGAAAGACCATCGTCCCTATCTGCTCATGCAGGTGAAGTGGGGGCTGTTTGCTGCCTCTGCTTCTCCCCAGTCCCATCCCTTCTTCCCTGTGTTTGCTGGGGAGCACCTGAGTGAATAAAAGAAAGAAGGAGGGAGGAAGAAACTGTCAGGGCATGATGTTACCTCCATGCCTTCTCCATAGAGACAGGCAAGGGAGACTATGGGTAGGAAGAGGTGCAAGGTTGCTGGAGAGAGCCCTCTCTACACAGGGTAGAGGGAAAGCAGCAAGGGTGTCCCTGGTTGCCTCTGTCCCACAGCTTTGCTTCCCATCTGGGTCCTTTGCAAAGCTGAGTGAAGAGACCTGGCAGAGAACCAGGGTGCAGAGCAGAGCTAGTGTTTCTTCTCAGTTTGGAGATCTGGTGACAACTTGGAGCTCAGTTGACTTCCCCTTGGGACAGCCTCAGTGCAGTGATTGAGGCCCTCCGCCATGTGCCAGGTTTGTGGGGGGATGCAGACATGCACTCTGAAGGTGTGTGGGTGGTGAGGCTGGCTGTGTGGCCAGTGTGAATCCAGGGCCAGGATCATGACGCATTTGCAACCACCTGCCCAGAGCTGTCAGTGGTGGGAGAAGAGAGAAACAGGGGTGCGCAGCTCTGTAACTACCTTCCCTGAAATCTTGCTGTGAACGTGTGCAGGAATTCCTCTGGAGGGGGCATGTTCCTCCGCATTTCACCGGCAAGAGAAGAGCTGAGCACCCTGCATCTCTCTGTGGAGGGATGTGCATGCAGCCATGCCTGCCTGTGCTTCTCTTGGCAGACGTGCATCTCTGCACGGGGGCAATGTGCAGCTGCTGTGTGGATGGGCAGCGGCTCTGGCTGGTGTGTTCAGGATGGGGAGGTGTTTCACCCGCTGCTTTCACCCCCTGGTGGAAGTTAAAGGATCTCTCAGATTTTCTCAGAGATGCTTTGCAAAGTGGCACCTTCGGTCTTGCTTGCACAGCTCAGACAACAGTGAGGTTTAGGCAGCTCACCCCCTCTCTTCATGTTGCTGCTTCTCCTAACCCTGCTGAGGCCTGCTTCAACATTTATCTTTTCTCAGCACAAGGAAACGTTTTTGGCCTTCCTCTAGGTCTGCATTTTTAAACATTCCTTCAACCTCAGGTCTCAAGAGATGCTGGGAGAGATATCTGCTCTGTGTAAAGAGTAGGTGTCACTGCACAGGGGAGCACACGTCAGGGTTTTGTACGGTGCTGTACAGGACCCACTTAGCAGCTGAAGCTCTAAATCATCTCCTAGACTGCAGTGTGAATTGGCAAGCCCATCCCTCCCTCTGTGCAACATGTTTTAGGGGGGAAAAAAATGTCTGAGTGAAAGAAATGAAAGCTCAGCAAAATGCAAACCCAAGCCCAGCACTCAACAGGGAAAGCCAAGGGGAAAAATCATTAGATAGGGCATTACATGCATGGACACGTACTGGATGCAGACACACACCTGCACAATGCGCATGCACTCCTAGAGACTGCAAAATGCTTTCATAAGGCATTTAGATGCCTATACATGCACATAAATATATGTTTTTCTTTAAACCTTTGTGACTCCCAAACCCCCTGTGGCACAAAACACGCAATCTCACCAGTGTCCGTGCTACATTTTTCTCTGTCCCAAGGTTCTGCAGAGGAAAGCAGTAGAGATGCTCAAGGTGAAACCTTCTTTCACCTTAGATGAGAAATGGCAGGGGCAGTATAAGCTCCTTGGCTTTAGATTGTATTTCCCAGACTAAAATCTGAATAGACTGATTGTGCTGGAGCTTAGTATATTGTAATAAGCACCCCTTTCCTCACAGATGGTCATTGCAGAAGGGTGTGATGGCTCTAAGGAGGCGACATTATTGAAACAAGAGCCTGAGTCAGGTGCTGTCACTGCCTGTTAGCTGGAGGTGGGTTACATTGGATGGTACAGTCAAATCCTAACACCCGATTTGCCTCCCCTAGAAGTTACAACTTTGCTGAGTTGCATCCTCCAGCCTACTCAGATCACAGCCTCCACTACCATGAACAGCCTCCTCTAACCTCTTCTCTCATGTCTCCTAATTATGCTTGTGCTGATTGCAGTATGTATTTCCATAAATTATGGCTATGTGTACATCAGGTAGCACTGAGGACCTTGAACAAATATGTCCCTCTGGAAACCATGCCGGTCCTGCATGAGCCAACCTTGCCTGGATGAACTACTTCCTGGGCTACCAAGCTAACACTACCAACAAGAACATCATCTCCCAGAGGGAACGATCAGATGGTCATGGCTGGTTTTATGCCTATAATAATCTCTTGGTACCTTCTGGTTTGGAGGAATGATTTACCAAGGCAAATATTTTGGCATTCTCACAGCTCTGACCTTTCTGTGACACCAGTGGAGCTCCATAGTTCACTTTGCAGAAGCCAGGAGCGCTCAAAGTATATCTCATTAACCTTCTCAGGCTAATCATGGCAGGGGACCGGACCTCAGCAACTGCAAAAAGCATATAAATGCACCAGGAAAGAAATGTTTCAGCAAAAATGGCAAGAGCTGTGTAAATGCCAGATCTCAGTGAGCTGGGGGGCTGTGCTTCTGCAAAGAGCTTTTATTCCCAGAATGAATTGTAAAGCAAGAGCAAGTACTTCACCCTGTCTGTGTTCTAAACTGAGCCTCCCTCTAGTATATGCTAGGTGCTGTATAAATATAGAGGGAAGAAAATTCCACCATCTCCTGCAGCCTACATGTTTAATTGAAAGGCTATTAGAAGCAATTCCTGCTTCTGCAGGTGCAGTGAAAAAAGCAGCCTTCCCCAGGTGGTTGTGGAAGGTGAACTTGAGGTTCAGGAAGGAGTGTTGTTTCTGTGTTAATTAATTTTGCATGTGGAGCATTCACAACCATTTCTTGTCTAGTTTGGCTGATGTGGCTAATTAATCACCTTAAGTGTCTGTAAACAGGAGATTTTTGCTCTCTGTGGCATCTCTTCTTCACCTGCTGTAGACCAGCCTGTGTGAGGATACAGAGCTGTAGCATCACAGGAATTATACATTTGATAATGGCTGTGATGGCAGCACTCTTAAGTGTGAGAGCTATGACTTAACCAGCTTGGGTGAAGGCTAAGAGGAATGTTCTATTCTCAGGGCACTGGAGAAGGTTTTGCTGCTGAATGAGGGATATATGAGCCTAGGAGCTGGACATATCAGTAACAGTCTTTGTGTTCATGTGAGTTAGCTGGGGGACAGAGATATAAAATGATTAAGACTGAGTTTTGACGTGTGCAAGCTGAAAAGTCAAGTAGAAAAGGTTTTCCACAGAGGAATTCCTCCTCTTGCTTCTGCTTACTTAAGGCCACTGAACTGGAAAGGCTCATCTGGTCCCATCCCTGCTGCTCTAGGCAGTGAGATCATATAGCCCTATACAAACCAGTCGTGCTTCTTCTTGATCCTGTTTTAGTTGTTTTCACAGCTCCTTTTGGGCAGCTGTTACAGAACTTCCCTCCTCTGATGGTTATGATCTATCTTATTTTCAAGGTAAATTTCCTCACAACCAGTTGTTCTTGTATGAACATTGTTTTTCTGCTTAAAAAACCTTTTTCTTCCTCCCTTGTGTGTCTGTCCCTCCTTTATTTATACAGAGCAGTCATATCCCCTCTTGGCTTTCATTTATCTGCGTTAAAGCTTTTTAATCTCCTTCTTTAAGGCAGGCTCTCTGTTCGCCTAATCACTCAATCCAAGGTTATTTCTGATAACTAGCTTTTCTGTAAGGTTCCTTGCTGCTTTGCCCAGACCAAGTGTAAACTAGCACAACCTATTGCCTGTTGAGTAATTTTGGGGTGAAGAAATGTGTCAACTATCAGATGCAGAAAAAAAGACATCAGACTGCTGCTGTTAAAATTTGCATTTGTTCTCCACCTTATCTCTATGAAGCTAAAGTCTCCCATAATGCCTTAGTTCCTGATATAATTTCTCTTTAATAACAGTAATGACATCTCTATCCAGACTGAAAGCCAAACTTGTGGAGCTACAGTAGATCTCTGTAGTTTAGTTCTGGTGGAATATCTTGCACTAGCCTTCCAAAAACTCTCTCAACTCCAAATAATTCCACTTTATTTATGCACAATTTATTTCTTCGCAGTCTACTGCAGCATTAAGGTTACAACAGCATTCCATAGGTTTACCTTTACTTTTATGTGCCCTGAGCAGTGCATAATTCCATTGGCAATGTCCCAGTTATAACTGCTATTTCTATGGTGTTTCTATTATTCCTACAGTAGCCCTTTTCAGGTCATGCCTGGTTGTTCTGGTTTTCCCATGTCCTCATTCAGGACCTGCACCAATTGTACTGACAAGACTCTTATTTCTCTCTGGACTCTTCCTGCTTCCCAGAGGGCTTAGCTATGCTTTTCCATCAGCTATATTACCAATAACACTGCTATTTTCTGCCTGCTGCCCAACATCCTACCTTTACCTTTTCTATATTTGATCTTCTCTTTTTCATGTATTAAAATAAGGCGCAAAAGTTACATAAGCTTTTTTCCGGTTAACTCTCTAACAGCAAAGATAAAGGACAGGAAGTTTTCACATGTACACCATTCACAGGTACATGTTCTATACTTCTCCCTCATGCAGCTCTAGACACATGTGTGTGTCTCCTTATTTCCATACTATTACCATGGACTTTTCTGTGTTTATCTACAGAGTGCACCCCAAGAGGTGAAAACATACCATTATCTCCATTTTACACAATGTGGAATATATAAGATTGCAGATCAGATTCCAAAGGTCCTTGGTGGAATAGGAAATTTCTGCCTTCTAATCCATGTCATGTTGTTGCCTTAATGCTTCCACACTGAAGTGAACAATCCTCTCAACTCCTGGGGCAGGGGACACAACAACAACAAAAACCAAAAACACCTCCCCCCCCCAAAAAAAAACCCCAAACAACAAAAACACCAACCCAAAACATAATAAGGGAGGAAACACTAAACTTTAGGGGAAATGCAGAAAGCAGTCCAAGTCCTAAGTGAGTTTAGAATAGTCTTTCTTTTATTCTGTAAATGAAATCAAATCTCTTTTGTTCCTTTTGTATTTCTTCTATACCAGGCATGGCAGGCATTGAGAGATTTTAAATGAAAAGAAAGTGGTGCAAGGCACGGTGCAAATGGGAGCTTGAATGAAATAAAAACTATCAAAAGACTTTGCCCAGACGTAGTTTTCCTGCAGCTTGTTGAAAAGCGGGCACCTGAAGGTTCAGGAGAAAGCCCAAATACAAATGCAATGCCTCTGAGCATCTTGCCTAAGAAATGTATCTGAACATTTTTGGTTTTCTGCAGAATTGTATTCTGCTGCATAGTCCTTGAAAGCCAAACTTCTAGGAGGTTTTGGTTTTCCATCTGTTGTCATTAGTTAGAGGTTTCTCCAGATTCTCTTGCATTTTGAAGTCCTGCCTTGGCATACTAGGAGGAGCTCAGAGATTGGCTTCTGCCCTGGCTAGAACAGACAAATTTGGAAGTTCATAGGAATAGCTTGTGCTTGTCCATGCTACCCATATGGGCAGGGATTTTGTAAATGGTGAGACTGGGTGCTGGTCATTTGAACAGGCAGTTGGTTTTGCCAATGTAGCATATAAGATACCACTGAATGAGACTACCAGCTCCTCTGTGTTATAAATATCTCACTGACCTGATAACACTGAAAAGAGCACATGTAGAAGAATAAGGAAATATACTCTCCTGGTATAAATTGCAGCCAGAAGATTTAGGTTAGACATCAGGAAGAAAAAACTTTTTAAGGGGAGGGATAGTTAAGCACTGGAATAGACTGCCTGTGGAGACTATGGGCTCTGTGTCAGTGTAAGGACACGTTAGACAAACATCTGCCACAAATGGCTGTTACAAGCCTTAGCTTCCCTTGGGAGGAGAGAAAAGCCTCTGTTAAGAGTTAGTTTCAGGGAACTAGTATGATACACCTTTCATTAAAGGTGCGCATTAACATACTGCAGAACACTTTTATTCTGGCTGCATTATACCGTGGTTAAGGCAATTTGCCAGCCTGCTGGAAGGCTTTCGGAAGGCACTAACTTATTTTCACCTTGCATAGGCAATCTTAACCTCTTGTCTGCATGGGATAGCTTATATACTTAGGCAAACCAATAGCATATATGATCAACTTTTTGTTCTATAATAGCTCTCACTTTATTTCTTTGTAAATCTATTCGATTTCTACTTCCAACAGCTTGTTATCTAAAGTTAGATCTTATATTTAAGGTAAAAGTTAGCTACTCCTGTCCCTCAACACCTCCAAATTCATTCCCAAACCAAAGTGACTTTTCTTTCTTGATAAGATTAGATGTGGTACAGACAGGAGAAGGAGAAGTTAAGGTGAAATTGTGGCTTTTAGGAGCCCTGTCCTGACAGGAACTTACCTAGGGAGTAGAGAATATGATTAGAAAGGGTGTTTTAAAGATCCCTGGCATCCTTACTTTTGCTGATTCTGTGACCCCCTCAGGGTTCCTAGTGGGAGTTTGGATGCCTTGACTCTGATTGGAGAACACCTAGTGGGTCTTGAAACTGCAGGGTGACAAATACGTAGGATGCCTGGGATGGTTTCTTCTTCTTCTTTTTGCTGAAGCAAGCACTGGGGAAAACCTAAGTAATAACAGTTCACAAGCTGTTAATACCAAATACTCTGAGACTTCAGAAGCACCTTGCTCTGCTCTGCACAGCTTGGCAGGTTATATTCTTTAAGAGTAGGCATAATTACCTGGACAAATCTGTGACATTTAATTCTGTTGTGGCTAACCTCTGTCCCCGCAGTGAATTGCTCCTTCCCTCTCATGGCAGATTATCTAGCATATGGTGCACATTTGTATTTTCTTTCTCTTGCATTGTCTCCGTCCTCAGCGCATGTGGCGTTTCTTACTATCCTTACTGTCATTGCCCACATGTTCCTTAGGCCTGCTCTTCTTTAACTACATGCATAAACATTTGAGCCTTCTGACTTTGCTTATTCTTATCTGTAGATGTCTGCAAGTATATGGCATGCCTGATTGTTCAGGTTAGCAATGAAACATAGTATTTGCATGTATTCTTGAGACACTCCATAGTTAATTTGAAAATTAAGGTCAGAACATTCTCTTACATCCTGTTTTTATTTCTTTTTGGACTATTTAGAATTATTTTATTGGGATGATGAAGAAAGGATGTGTACAAATGTATTTGCACATTAAGTGCTTCAGCGTGCAGGAGGCTGTGGCAAGACTGTCATTGTTATCCTAATTTTATAATGTTGTCTGTGTAGTACAACACTATGAAACATGCCTGGCACACAGCCTTATGAACTCCCCTTTCTTTCCCAGAGAACTTCTAGGTAATTACGGTTTGAGTTTGCCTATCTGATCTAATTTATCACTTAGATGTTTATATCATGCCTGTTACCGTGATATCTAAGTGCTGCTGAGATTCTGCATGATGTCTCTTTCATCAACCATCTATTTCTATGACAAGTTAATGTTATTGAGCTGAAGTCTGGGCTGTTATATGCAGCATCTTAATCACTGGTCCCTACTGAGCCGTGTGTGTGCAGTTATTCTGCTTATCTGGTGGCTTCACTGAACTGGTTTTGGGGGTTTAAACTCGGTTACTCGAGGGCTAAAGTTGCACTGCAGAAATCTCTGGCTCAGGTGATGAAACTTTTCAGGCCTACTTGGTCAACAGGTGGGAAGTCCAAGGCTGAGCAGACACTGGTTGAGCATGTGAGTATAAGCTCTTTGTTCCCTCAGAAATACATTCTCCACATCCCTGCTTAGATATTAGCATGAGTAGAGACCATCTGCTGCCCTAGACAACACTACCTGTCTTTTATGGACAAAAGGGGCCATCAGTTTCCAGGGCTTCCAGTCCTCCAGTTTTCACCTGCTGCTCAAAGTGTATTTAAAAATTAAAGCAACTCCTCCCTGCCCACTCAAGTAACAACAACAGCAACAACAAAAGTAGAAAAAAAAGAAAAATAGCTGTGTACCCTGCTTGCTGGTCCAAGTGATGTGACTCCATGGGTGGAGCGAACATTAGAGACAAGCTCTCCTTGGCATTTTTTTGCCAACTGCTTGTTGTAAGGGCCCCTAGGAAGGTAAGACCAGCTGCCTAGCTGCTTCACCTCCTTCTTACAAAACCCACTGGCTTCCCCTCACTGGGTTGCTGTGGTCATGTGGCAGGGATGGATGGGGAGGCTGCTGTCTCTGGGTGATTTCTTCTGCCTTTCTTCTTCCACAAGCCCCCAGAGTGGATTTTTCTTTCATGAGCAGATGAAGCATTTGTTTGTTTGTTTTGAAGGTGACAAGTGTTTTATGTGAATTCTAGCTGCTCTCAAATGCCAAAACCCAGCTGGGCTTTGAGTTTCACAGAATAACCGCTGACACCTAATGAGCCTCTAATAAGTGCTTCTTCCTCCCATCCTGTCATTTAAATAAATAAATGACTGAGATTTGGGGGTGGTGGGAGTGGTGTTGGATTGCAGTGGAATGAAGATTTTCTGTTTACCCACCAAGCAGGTATACTGCTAAAAGCAGTCGTGCAAACTTCTCGAACACCCACACTGCCTCTGCCATCAAGTCAATGTGTCTCAGCCCTGGGCTGGAGGGCTCTCTTTGAGGATCATGCAGAAAAGTTCCTTCTAAAGCCCAGTTAGTTTCTTGCCCTCTCAACTTCAGCTGCCAGCCAAGGTGCTAATTAGTGTCAACTGTGATGGGGGGGAATAGAGAACAAAGGCGAGACTTTGATAGTTGAAAGCATAATTGATGTTCAGGTTTTTTCTTTTTCTGGAATTTTTGCAAGGAATGGTCTACCACAGGCAGTAGGTGTGCAACATATATTGTCTCTTCAGGGACTTCAAAACAACTCATTTGTGGCGGTAGGTATAAGACAACCAAGTCTCACCTCCCTTTTCTGACCACTGAAGATATGATCTCTATTTGCTTAAGAAATGGAAAATGAAAAGATCTAAAATTGCAATGTATCTTTACAGAAAAATAGCAAGATATGAAAAATCATACATGCTTTTTTATTTTCTTTTTCATGTGTCAGAGCAATTCCTTGTTTCTAGCAAGATGTGTAGCCTAGGAATGGGCAAACTTTTTCCAAATGAAGGAGTTAGTTCTGAATAGCATCAAGTTTTCCTAAAATGATTGTTTTTTGAATTTCACTGAAAACAAATGAAGACAAAATTTTGAAAAATTAAAGAAGTTCTGTTTTGACTTTTTCAAGTATTTCAATTTCTCTGTTTCAAAATGATGTTTGTTTCAGCATTTGTATATATTCCTCTTTTTTTAGCAGGAAAAAAAGACTCTTTTTTTTGTGGCTAGTAGGCTGAAGTCAACATTTCAGGAGACAACAAGTGCTTTTCCTGTTATTTGTCTGAGAAAGTTGAAAGACACAATATCTATTTGACCATCGTGATGATATCTCCCTGGTCATCCACTCACTCTTCCAGAGGGTGAGACTGTCACAGAGATGAGACAACCAAGATACCTTTCTTGTTCTCCACATTCCCCTGGTTTGAAACCCATTTACTTAGAGCCTTCTCCCCAGAAATGTACTCATCTTACATGATCCATGAGCTTGGGTACTCCAGCGTGGTTCTCCTGCCCAGGTCTGTGGGAGCTGTGGTTGATGCAGAGGGATGGGGCAGCTAGGAATTTATCTTCTGTGGTTTGTGTCTCCACAGGTGGGGAAATGGAAGGAAAAAAAGTTGCAGATGAAGTATTACGTGTGGCCCCGCTTTGAGCTGTATCCTGACTCTGAGGAACGCGAGGATGATCACCTGAGTATTGTGACCTTGGAAGAGGCACCATTTGTCATTGTGGAGAATGTGGACCCCCTAAGTGGCACCTGCATGAGGAACACAGTCCCTTGCCAAAAACGCATAGTGACCGAGTACGCATCTTTAGGGTTTTCTCCTTCTATTGGGCTCTCCCTTCTCAGCAGAATGTAGAGAGTCTGTTGGGTCAATACAATCATATCCTGATAATCCTTTTTAGAAAAGTCACCTCCATTTGCCCAGCCTGGCCTGTGTCCATTCATGACTGGCCCCTTTCAGCAAATCATTGTAGTGTCCCTTCACCCTCCTGCACAGATAGCACAAGTGAAGTTCTCCACATTAGGTTATGGGAGGGGGTGTGCATATTGACAACAGAGGGAATTAAGGGAGTTTTCCTCAGTCTTTTAACCCTTTGTTGTTGTGACGGTTCAGGAACAAAACCGATGAGGAGCCAGATTACATGAAGAAATGTTGCAAGGGGTTCTGCATTGACATCCTCAAGAAAATCTCAAAGTCTGTCAAGTTCACCTATGACCTCTATTTGGTGACTAATGGCAAGCATGGGAAAAAGATCAATGGGACGTGGAATGGAATGATTGGAGAGGTCAGCAACAAAGGGAGGGCATGGTGGGCTTCATCCCTGGGCTGGGTGACATGGGTCAGGTTTGGTCTCCCATCATTATCTGGTCTTCTTTTGGGTAGGAACAGAGGTGACTCTATAGAAATGATTGGCCTGGATTCTTTCTGGGCACTGGGTGAATTAATCCGCTCTGACACTCTCACCATGATGACCTTTCCTGTTTGACGATTAATTATTATTCTCTATAGTGTCACAAATTTGGCCTTCACAGTCAATAAAAGAGGGTGATAACCATTCACTAGAGAGATGGGAACCTAGATTATGCTTAGATCATATATAAGGTGCATAAAGAATGAAATAAGGCTTTGCAGTGTTAGAAGGAGGAGAAAGCAAGGACAGAAAAATGAAATAAGGTGTCTGCTCAGTGGATGATGTGTTTATCCTAAGACCTCTGTGGATTTACTTTTTATACACATACCAGCTTTGAGGGAAAGATTAACATCTCTAGATTTCCTGAAAGAAGAAGGTATCCTGAGGAAAGATTAAGAAGGAGAGATGATAGAAACAATATAGGGAATGGGATTACAGGAGTAAAAAGACTGCATGGAAAGGCAAGAAGGTGAGAAGGTTTTTGGCTGTGCTGCTTGAGAGGTGTCTTGGGTCTGTGTGTGATCTCTTCCTTTCCTTCCTCCAGGTCGTCACCAAACGGGCCTATATGGCTGTGGGATCCCTCACAATTAATGAGGAGCGTTCAGAAGTGGTGGATTTCTCTGTGCCCTTCATTGAGACGGGAATCAGTGTCATGGTGTCACGTAGCAATGGAACTGTCTCACCTTCTGCCTTCTTAGGTATCATTTTAATCTAAAATTAAAACTTCACCCAATGTTCATCAAAAATTAGGTGAAGGTTGCTTGTGATTCTTAGCCTGAAAGTTCCTTTTTGGGAGTACCTGTGGGACAGGTATATAAAAATAAAGTGTGATGTTTTAGTTCTAAATCCCAAGCAAGCAAAATCCAGGCACATTCGAACAGGCACTGCTTAGGAGTTCCAAGGCACTTCTCAGCAATTGTATGCCTAATCCCAGCAAAGAATGGGCTCACTCAGAATTGTTACCTACTCTGCGGCATGTAGTTTCCCAGTGACTGAACTAATAGCATGTTCAAGGAATGTAGGCCAGAAGAAAATTGATCCAAACCTTATAGTTGGTATGCCATAGTACTTAGTGATAACAGCAAGCAATAAATTGTTGCACTTAGAGAAACATTATTTGTAAACAAGATATTAACTTGACTCTCTCTTGACAGAGCAACTGGTAGAAGTTAGAGATCTAATAGAGCTTTTCAAGAAGAGTTGAGCCATCAGTTCCATGCTGACACTGTGTCTTCCAATAAAGCAATTTCTAATGTCTTTCGGTAGTAAAGGGTGATCAGAGAGTGCAGAAATTATACTGTCTTTTCCCAAGACATCCATGTCTTCCTAGTATCTACTATTTGGCTTTACAAAATACTTTATGATGTGGCAAACACAGTGTACGAGTTATATATCATTACTATCTGCTTTCTGCCAGGATCCTGAAAACATTTACAAACAGAAATAACTTTATATGGGTAAAGAAATTTTGCCAAACCTCTCGAAGTAGAATTTTCATGACTACTCACTCTTCAGCAATTTTTGCCTTTAGCCACGTCCACCAATATTGCTGGAGTATGTAAAAGCAACGATAAAATTAACTCCAAAATTTTAAATAGCAATTTAACTGAGATTGCAATATTTGTTATAGTCTGGAGCAATGTTTTAAGACTCTTTGATCTGATTCAGTCCCATCTTTATCTCTTTGGGCTTGGAGAAGGAGAAAGCTTGGCAGAGATCAAACACTTGCAGAATATGAATGCTTATATTTCTAGAATGAGCCAATGTTCCCATTGCTGCAGGAATAGAATGGCTGAAAAAAACTACTATCATTATGGCTGAACCTCAGAAAGTTGGAGATGCTCTTTGGCTCAATAGCATCTTGAAAGTTGGATGCTTGTCTGAAACCCTGCCAGTTCTGCCTGATTTTCCCAACTTTGTCCAGATGGTGCTGGAGGACTTCCTGGGAACAATCCTTTATCAATGCATTTTATTTTATCAATGCATTCCATAATAGCTGCATGTAGTTCCAGATGGAGCCGTGTATCACAAATGTAACAGTAAGAAGGAATGCAGTCATTACAGAGACAAAAACTACACTTTTCCCAGGTCAAGAAGTTTTTCAGACTCAGGTGGAAGGCTTTGTTTTAACTTCTGTTTTTTCCCCAGTCCAGTTTGCCCCACACTCTTTCAGGGGTGCTCTGGAAAGCAAATGAGGTGAGGGAGGGGTGACGTGGTGTATCAGGTTTTTCACCATGTTTTTTCTTCCTCTCCAGAGCCTTTCAGTGCTGATGTATGGGTGATGATGTTTGTGATGCTGCTTATCATCTCTGCAGTGGCCGTCTTTGTCTTTGAGTACTTCAGCCCTGTGGGCTATAATCGGTGCCTTGCTGATGGCAGAGGTAAAGAGCGCAACTCCTTGCCATGATCCTCTCTCACTTCCAATCCCAGCCCCTTTGTTATGGTGTTTCCTTTGCCTTGAACATGATATGAATCTAGCCCACTCTGAGCAATGTATTCAGATTAAAGAGGGCAGGGATGGAGGTGGAAAAAAGGCTCTGAAGAGAGCAGATGTGTATAATGGGTAATTTTGTTGGCTCGGGAGACGGAGCTGTGTTGCCTTTCATCTCTAAAGCATGCACCAGTTCCAACCTGTTTCTCATTGAGGGAAAATGGGTCCTGGTAGCTAGTGCTGGCAGTTCCTATGGTGCTGTGTTCTGTGAGACAATCAGAGGACTCAGCTCTGTCAATCCATCCTTCAGTGCTACTCTCCCCAGAGAGCAAGCTGCTCTGCTGGCCTCCCAGCATAGTGCTATGTCCTCCAGACTCCACATCTGTCACCTGGGCATGTCTCTCCCTCACTTGGCTCTCTGGCTTGCTAAGGCTGACTGAGAAAGTGGGAAGCTCATTTCCCTGGAAGTGATGTATTATTTTGCAAGGACAGCAGGAAAGATGAGAACAAGTGAGTGACCCATCTCTGTGGCTCTGATCTTTGAAAGACAGCCTGATGAGTTAAAGAAAGGATGGAGAGACAGCCTAAAAGACAGCCTTTTTTTGCCTTATTGGCATGAACACAATCAGCAATTTGAGCCTTCCGTCATCTCCATGTCTTCATCCCCTGATGAATCATCCCTTCAAACCTTTCTGGGTTTATTGGTCTATTCAGAATAGTGGGAGAGAGACAGTTATTGGAAAATGTACTCATTTGCTCCCCAGTCTAGTGCTTTGAGTGAATTTATGCCATCAGATTACAGAGGAGTGAGAAAAAAAGTGTTCATGAGAATACAGGCATAATCATATATATGGGGAAATGGAGAACTGTCTTAACATGGAGCTGTGGAGGGCCTTTATGGCAACTGATTGTAACCACATGGATCTGTAGAAACAAGTAAATACCATTAAACCTGTGAGTGTCTTGAAAGATATTAATACAGATGTGGAACTGGAAGTAGTACTTAGTACAAGTATGCAGTTGTGCAGTTATTAATTTAGCTGAACTGCAGCTACAAGTATCAATATTTCTGAGTAATTGTGAACAGTACTGCATGATCAGGCAGATATTATCCCTCAGATGTAACGTGAAGATGTAGAAATCTGCTGTAGAGACTGTAATGCTTGTTTGGTAATGAATGCTCTGGCTAATGTTACTTTGGTTCCACTTGAACTGATCTACAACAGTATACCCCTGCATCCCACATCTACATTTTCTCTTTATGGACACTCATATTTTCTCTCCAGGGTCAGGTGGGTATGCCGTGAGCTAGCCCCTAAATGATGTTGTGTTATTGGTAGTGCACTCAAAAGTTAGAGAGCTCAGAAGGATGCCAGATCTCTGGTTTGGATTGGAAGCTCCCATTGCTGTCATGGTTTGTGGCTGACAAAGTAACTGTGAAAGCATGTGGGGTGATCAGTGGAGAGAGGAAGGCTTTAGGAGGGAACTTCTCATTATTTCCTTACACTTTACAGTTCCCGCTGATGATTTACAGGCCTTGCACCTGTATGTCTTAGGGCACATTAGGTAGAGAGGGCTACCACTCCAATGTGTAAAAAAGACAAGGACTGCCAAACCATGTTTCTTAAAGCAGCTTTGTCTCCCTAGCATCTAGAGGCTCCAGTTTTTCCAGGTGATGATTCCGCTTTGAACTTGGTGTTCAGTTCCCAGCGTGCAAAATGAGCCCCTTGCACCTTTCAGTTGTATTTAGAGTAACACAGTTAGTGCTTTCCGATGATGTATACTATTCACTGCTCAGGGGTTTGGAGATGAGTGTCAGAACTTTCTTCCCTTTGTTCTTCTGCTGGAGCCAGCCTTAACCACAGGCAGCAGCATTAGGCACCAGTCAGTCTACCCAAGGGAGGAGATAAACATGGCATGCTAACCCAGAAGGTTGCAGTCAGGTTGACACCATTGGAAAAGTGACAGACCCTTGAACTGTCTGAGGGCTCTTGTCCTATGGGGGTCTTCTCAGTGTTTGAAGCAGGATCCTTGGAGTAATTGCATCTGCGCTTTCCCTGACAGCTCCTCTTGTGCTCAAGTTAAGCAAATTTTGGTTTGAGTTCCCACTAATGGAACTAGCACATACTGGGGATATGAGACTGCTGGGAGACAGGTTGGATTTCACAGATTTTCAGGCCCAGTGCTTCATGAGCACACATGGCTGTTGGATATGGGTGAGCTTCCACACTGAAAAGTGACCATGGGCAAAATAGCAGCTTTTAAAACAGTGGATCTGCTTCTGGACTGTCTGGGGCAGGGCTGCTGATATTCCGGAGATAAACCAGAGTATATGTCATTGTTATGTACCATAGACACAAAACAGGTGGAGAGGGAGCTGTGTTCTTCTCTAGCTTGTGAGTCTTCAACAGACTGGGTAATGAAACCCTCTTGCAGAAGTATTTGTAGAGTCCTATTACTTCAGATGGTGCTCTTCTTTGCACCTGTACAAGTACAGTGAAGGCCATGTTTGCACAGGTGTATGCTGGGAGTTCAAGGGTGACATCATTGTTGAATAGATAGAAACAAGGATAGAATTTTTCCAAGCAAACTCTATTTCTGGTGACAACTTGAACCAAAATGGAATGTTTGGGCTTTTAGATACTCTAATCAGATTTTTTTAAGAAGGCCCTTGTATAAGGTTTCAGCAGAAATCTTTGAGACAGAATAAATATGGAAGCCTGAGGACATTTTTAAAAATAATTTTTCAGGGTCGCTATTTACTTAGGTGTGATGTCATGAACATAGGAGAGTGCAGCTGTGGGCATTCACCTCACACGGGAACAAATACTGCTCTTAATGCTGAAGTCAAGATGCATATGTGAACAAAAACGCAGACCACTTACTCTGAGATGCTCATTGTGGGATCATGTTTCTCAATCACTCTAGAGCCAGGAGGTCCCTCTTTCACCATTGGCAAAGCTATCTGGTTGCTGTGGGGGCTGGTGTTCAACAACTCTGTGCCAGTGCAGAATCCCAAGGGTACCACTAGCAAGATCATGGTGTCGGTGTGGGCCTTCTTCGCTGTCATCTTTCTGGCCAGCTACACTGCCAACCTGGCTGCCTTCATGATCCAAGAGGAATACGTGGACCAGGTGTCTGGCTTGAGCGACAAAAAGGTAATGGATCCACCCAAACCTCCGAAGCAGCCTTTTCTATAGAAGAGGCTACTCTACCCTCTCTTCTTTGCTTTCACCAGGAAAGTATTCATTTTTTTTCAGAGTCCTTTTTTACGCTTTAGTCCCTAGTCTAAATAGCACAAGTGCTCTTTGTTGGTATTCGGTTGCATTTTTACATGTTTTAAGCACTTCAGGAACAAATTTGAAACAGAACTGAACAGTGCTTGCTTGCATGATCCCAAACCACACCTTGATTGTCAGCAAGAAATAAATTAACAGAGCTTTGGAGATGATGTATATAATGGCTGTAATGTGTTTTGTCAGGATGAAATAATTTGTCTGTGCAGAAAAACTGGCCATTAGGCTAGCAAATATGATGTTAGTTTATTCTGGGATCCAAGTTTTGCCCATGGGGATAAATCAGCATGGCTTTGATGATTTACTATTGCTTGCATTTGAATTTATACAGTCATTTTTTTGAGGCCTTTGCAAGCTTAGCACAGGAAATTGTTTCCCTTTCAGAGTGTGTTTCACTGCCTTGTTTACATGCACTGCATTTTGTCCTCACAGAGCATTTGCTTTTGCTGGGCTCTGCACGCTGACGATTTTGAAGGGATTGCTCATGCATGTAGGGTAGCACTGTCGGGCTCACAAGGGTCTGAAGCTTTGCACGCTGCTTTATTTTTATTTTGCAGTGAGTTTACTCACAAGGAATTGAATGTTGTGAGAGTCAACTGCCCATGCTGAATTTGTTACTCAATCACTGGGGCTGCTTAAGGGGTCATGCCACTATAGGGCAACCAAATAGCAATAGGTCACACATGCTGCTATTTGGGATAGCAGCAAGAAGATGACTGCAAGTGTCAGTTTGCTTCTGCCGGACTGGTTATAGTCTCTTGTGTCCCCATGACAGTCTAGAAATAAATTGTGGCCAGCCCCCCTGTGTATACAGTGTCCGGTGCAGCAGGCTGGAAATTGTGTGGTGGATTAATTTTGAAGAGGTTTTTTTTCCCCTGTTGTTGTTTTTTCCTGGAAAGAAATATGACACAGAATAATACAATCTATGTGGAAGTGCCCCTGTTATTTGTTTTAATTTCAACCTCAATTTGTTTCATGCTGTCTCCACGCTTACAGTGTGCTGTGTTGAGGAGGGGGTGGAGGGGTTGCTTTCTGCCAGGTAGAGTTTACTGCGGAGACGCCATAGAAGCTGTGGACTCCCTCAGACTAAAAGACATTGTTCAGAACCAGCCAGCCCTATCAGAGTTAACATTAGTTTGTCATGATTAGGTTTTCAACTGTCTGAGCTAAATGGGATAGTTCATACCTGTGATCTATTGTTTCAGGCTGTGCCTAGGCTCATGGAGAAAGCCATACTTTCATTCTCATGCTTTTCAAGATATTCTTCATACCTGCAGAGATATGTGCATGAAATACCAATTGAAAGCGGTGACTCCTGGAGCTTCACAGAGCCTTTGGATATAAGTTTCTGGGCCTATTTTAGTCAATTTCTCTGTAGGGCCACCTGTGTATATTGGATTGAGATAATTTCCTTCCATTTTTCCTTGCCAAGATACCTGTGTTTGTTTTTGCTATCCTAAAGCATATGTGCTTTGTTTCTTGGGATAGAGAAAGGCCACAGTACATACTCAGATCGTTGCAGTATGCCTAAAATACATCTGCTGGTGCAAGTACAACATTTGGGTAAAATTACAAACTACCAGAGCATCTGGAGTCAGATGCTGGTTGGCTGGTTGGCTGGTAAAAACGGAAGGCCAGCTGCTACCTCTGGAGAATAAAGACAGGTGGGACTAACTCCATCCAAAAGATATGAGTGAATGAGTTTGATCTACTGGGCTCATGGATTTCCACTCTCTGAGCATGCAGAGAGCCCTGCAGATATGAGAGCAGCCATCCAGGCATCTTTCATGCTGCTTTAAGATGCCCTGGTTTGGGAGAAATTTACTCTTCTGACTCTCCTCTTTTCTGTCTTTTGAAGTCCACTCACTGCTTGAAACTCACCCACCCCCTCAATGCACTGCTTGGCTGGGATGCAAGGTGCAGCCATATCCAGGGCAGATAGAGGTGTGCTGTGCTCTACCTCCCTTTTGCTGCCTGCTTAATTTGGCCAGTTTAGATTTTTGAAGGAGGCAGTCACTGGCCCATGCTGGGTGGCTGAGAAGAATGACTGTAGCTTCCAGTGTCTTCTATGTCCAGTGTGTGATCTGGTGTCCACAGCAGAAGTGAGGCAGATCAACCTCCCAGTCTGATACATCAGCTGGCAAGGGCAGCTGCGTCCAGCACAAGGTGTCAGCAGAGGGTGTAATCCCAGCCAACAGATAAAGAGCTAGTTATTTTAAGGGGTATTGTTCCTACTTACCTAGACCCAGATCTGCTTGCAAATATCTTTGTAGCATGACAGTACCTGGGGAAGGTGTCCCACTGGCACTGTACAGCAGCCAAAATGCCAGATGCACTCACAAAATCCATTACTGTGCCTGGCTGGGAAATGCTTGTCAAGGTCAGGCTGGCTACACCCTGTGACAGCCATGCTGAGAGTCTCCTTGGACCCTTTTATTTGGGCCTTGCCTGGGAAGCACTCTTCTGAGAGTTGCCTATGGCTGCTGACCTGCTGCTTCCCAAGAAAAGCAGGCTCAAATGCTCTAGCCAAGGACTTGGATGGTGTCTTAATTGTGCCTCAGCATTTACTTCCTAATGACATGCAAGACAGTGACTAACTTCACGTTCCTGCTGTGCTGTGTGGATGCTTGAGCAAGCCTGTCTGAGCTGCGCTGGAGTGGATACCCCTGTGCCAGGGTAGTAGGTTGGACTGAGGGTGATTGGCAGGTCCCTGTACTGAGCTCAGTAATCTCTGCCACTCTCTCTCTGGTCCAGGTGATGATCACACTGCTGAGTGCCACCCCTTTGTGCTCAGCTGGCCCAAAACTGGTGCCACAGCTGACCCACGAACTTACCTCATGATGGCTGTTAATTCCCTCATGTTAACTCTTTTAACCCTTGCAGCTTCTAAATCATACATCAAGCTGCGGCTTTTAATGCTGGTGCAGCTGTGGGCAGTTTGAGGGAAAAGAAAGTCGCTCCTCCCTGAGAGCAGCGCTGGTCCCATGCATCCTGTAAAGACAGCATCTCCCTTCCAGCTCCCTGTGCTCACGGCATGCTGAATTGCTCTCCTCCTGCAGCGATGCCAAACCAGCACCTACAATTTCCGCCAGTTCCCCTTGTGCAATGAAGTGGCTGGATGTGGTCCTGACAGGGGCAAAGCTGTGCTGGCCAGGTCAGCTTCTCAGCCGGAGCTCTGTCCCTCAACGGCAGCACCAGCAAGCCCAGCCAGAGCATCCTTGCCAGTACCACATGGCTGCATCTGTCTCGGGTCCATGTGAGCGGCTGTCACGGCCCCCTCCCCTTGCAAAAGCCCTGGTGGTAAGACTGCCTGTTGCAGAATACTGCAGACGGCTCCTGGGTCTGGATTTCATCTGGCTGTAATCAGGAGATATAACCCAATTTCCAGTAACAGGAGAGCTTCAGACACATTAGAGAAACAAGTGCCTGCAGTATTTCGGTCTAACGAAGGCAATAAATACAGGAAGATTATATAAAATGAATTAATGTGTGAAATAATCTAATAGCTATACATAATTTCCATTCATATACAGTAGTAATAGAATAAAAGCAGATGTGGACAGCCAGCAGAGCATTTAAATAAGAGAATTTAGAATGCAGTAGGTTAATAATTAAAAAAAATAGTATCCATGCCTATAAATTAGTTGGAAATGCCAAAGAAGCTAATAAAGTATCAAAATGGTAATTTTGTAATTGACATAAAAAGGAGAGAAATGGATTTCTACATGCTTACAAATTAATACAGAGTGCTGAAATTTCACACATATTTGACTTATTTGCTTTTTAAGATGGTAATGAAATGTTGAGACAAAGGGCCTGTTTCTATGCAGCATTGGTCAGCTATTTTTTTCAATAGCTATGCTTTTTTTTCAAAAAAATTAAATTTTTGAGTTAAAGTTGGCCAATATTTTTACTGGAAAAAATATGGGGAGAGAGAGAGCATAATAAGGCAGATGGAAATTCTGATATTTGCCAATGTAGCTCATTTTAGTATACCTGAAACAAAATATTTTGTGTGATATTTCTGACATGTATTTCTGAATTGTCACTTTCTAAAGGCACTACTCATAAAATTGACCTACATTTAAAAAAGAAAAGGAAAAAAAAGGTTTTCTGTAAAAAAGGAAAGGAACAGAAGGAGGTAATTGTAAGACAAAACAACACACTTATTCTGACATGAATGAAACATTTCAGGTAGATACAAAGCAAAAATCTCATTGAAAAACCTGCAAAAAAGGGTCTGCTGTGTTTCTGCAGTAATAGATGCTTGGTCATAAAACTGAAAAATGAATTATTTCCCACATTGTACTCTGCGGCACATTAAATCTAAATTATACAAGGATCCCAAATATGCAGAACACTTAAGCATGTGCTTAACTTTGCGATCATGAGTGGTGACATTAAAGTCAATGGGCTATTATTCACATGATTTAAGTTAAATGCTTTTCTGAGCTTGCAGCTTTTGTACAACAAATACCTGCCCTGGAGAAGTCTAGGAAAAACACAGAGTGGGTATAACTGTGAGCTAGAAATTTTCCAAGGGGACCAAAAGTGGAGGTCAGTCTTGTAGCTTGTAAGGTCTGTAAGGGGGACATTTTCTATCTGGATGGCTTGGAGGCCGTTCATATCTTCCACGGGATTGCACATTTACTATCAACGTAAATTTTGGTACTTTCACACATTTCTGTAGGATACAAATGAAGTTTTATGTGGCAGTGTCCAAAAGCAGAAAATATGCATTCCTTGAAACAGCAGTATGATTTTCATTGTCAAAAGACCTTTGTGAAGATAAGAGTCAGCTACACAGAAGTAAAACCATGCCACTTCCAACTCTGTCCGCTTGTGATAAATCAGAAACTTTTTAAAAAATGTGTAGAAGTCTGGTGCACCTTACTTGACCAAAACCCCCAAATTAAGGAAGTCCCCAAACCTTACTTCACAGACTAGAGTTTAATTTCTTCCCATGGCGCTTCTTTGGTGGGACATCTTTATGTAAGTAAGTTGAACTGTGTTCAGTTGTTTGCTTAAATGTGACCTTTATATATAACATTAGTGGTACCAACTAGGGCTTAATATAACTAACATTGGTTCATAGCGAAGTGTATAAAACTCAGAGCTCTGATAGTCTGAAATTTTGTGCCTTAAAACTGGATTATTTCTCTGCACCTCTTTGTAAATCATCAATTACTATAGCATGAACTATTTACAAATACTATATAGTGCAATATATATCTGTGTAATTACATGTTATGCAAAAATCTTCATATTAATAAATAGCTATTAAAATAGCTACAGTATATTGTATGTTAGTAATAGATCTAACTGGCAACTTACATTTATTGTGTACATAAGTATACAGATAATTTTTTACAGGTGTAGATGGATACGTTTATTATAAATTTAGTCATTCTTCACTGTTCAGATTGGCAGAATTTTTATGCTTTCTGAGATCCTTGGAACAAACCTCTGCGCCTGTGTGCTAGGAAGTGATTCAGTAGTTTTAAAGCTATAAATGTTTAAAGTCAGTGGGTTTTTAAGCATGTTTTTTTTTTCCTCTTGCTTCAGTCCTGCTTTCGTCATTCTCTCTCTCTTTTTAAGCTCAGTGCTGCGTAGTGCAGAGCAGCGAGGAGGCTGCGATATGCTTTAGCCTTGACTCAGGCTCTCAGGATTCTCTCTTTTCCGTTGATCTAGAGGGACTTAATGGCAGTAAAAACTTGTAATGGGACACTTCAGGATTAATGCCAGTTAGAATGCAGTTTAGTTGGGAACTTAAGGAGGTAAGATACAAGGGGAAGGGATACTCAGAGTTAAACTGTAGGCTTACTTAATCCTTTCTGGAAAGGGAGAAACACAACCCCTTGAGCTTTGCCAGTGGCACAGATGGGAGTCGCTGGATGAGGAGTATCAGCTATGGAGCTGTGGCATGGTCCTTAGCTTGCAGTTTTTGCATTCCCCTCTCTGTGCAGTCCTGGCCTTTCGCAGACCTCAGCCATCACTGACTTTTCCTTTTCATCTTCTTTTTGATCATCTCTTGGACCTAACTCTTTGGAGGCTCTGAACAAGTTTGGTCGCTTCTGTGATAATTGTTTGGCAGTCTGGAAAAAGCTGTCTTTGAAGAGTTACATAAGGGGGGGAGGAAGAGAGGAAGCAAAGGATTGTCCTGCTTCTTGCATCAGTGTAAGTCAGGGGAGAGACAAGCACTGAATATTTTTATTTATTATTTATATGGTGCCATAAATGTACTTGGCACTCTGCAGTTAAATAAAAGACAATGGCTCTACCACCAGGATTTGGCAGCCTAAGAGATGGGAGCTGGCCTCTTTCATCTGAATGATCAGGGCTGAGTTGCTGGTGGGGAGGGAATGGGAGGATGAGATCTACAGGATTAAAAAAGAACACAACAGCCCTGCCTCCCCACCTCATTTCATTGTTTATGCCTAGCAATTGTGGCATTTGAAGTTATATGTACATATATTTTACATACATATATACCTATATTTGATAAATATTTGGCAGAGGGTATCTTTCCAGGCATTTTTACTTTTTTACTTTTACCTGGTGGAAAGGAGCCCTGCTTCTTCCAGGCCTTTGGCTATTCGGGGTTCAACTTCCTCTGAGTCTTGGTGGTCCACAAGGCTTACTTGCTTCAGCTGGACCTGCTCCAGTGCCCCAGGACTCACAAGGGAGTGAGACGGCTTTCATTCCTCTGCTATTGTCTGCTTCCAGATGGGAGGCAGCTTTCTGCAGAAGGCTAAATGAAGGTATTATGTCCCACCTCTGGGAAAGTGCTGGGATGCCCCAGCTGCCCTACCTTGAGTGCCCTGCTTCTTGCTTTGCCTCCCTGCCTACAGAGGTGCTTAAGAAATTGCACTAATGTGATAACTAGGCTCTTCTAATCACTTGGATGAAAATTCTGGCCCTAGCGAAGTGTTTGGGAGGTTTACCAGACTTGTGCACGGTTTTACCCTACTGCCTGGTGTTTGGTATTCACATAAAAGGTGCAAGCTGGCTGCTATTAGTGCTCAGAAGATAGGAGGCTGTTACCTGCTTTTCTTAGTGAAAATGGATGAAAAAATGGAGTTTCTCACCCATGAAACTACAATCCTATGAATTTCTTAGAGTGTTTCATAATTTGCTAACCAGCTGTCTCTTGTGCAAACAAAGCAGATTTCAAACTCTTCTGTACTTAGCTGCCACCTCTCCTCTCAAGATCTTTTTCATCAGTTAATTTTCTCCCTCTGAATGAACATCTACACTTCTAATGTTATTAACAAGAATGTACTAACTGGCACCTTTCTGCCTCACTAATTTCTGTTTTGTGCTTGCGTGGTATTATTCAGTAGGTGCCTTTTGCCCCATTCTGTTTAGTTTCCAAGGAAGCTGACTTCCAAGGAGGGAATATACAGCATGATTTGATACTGGGATAATCAGATTATCTCCAGCCTCTACATGCATGCAAGCAAAAGTTAAGTGTACTGCAGCTAAGATCCCATAGCCTTCTTAATTGCAACAGATATGACTGTGCTCATCTCATACTATACCTACTAATACTAGGGCTGTGCAAGGAGTTTTCATCTTTGACTGGTGAGGCTCAGCGATTCCACTACAGATGTTGTTCTTCAGTCAAGCTTCAGGGACTGACTTGAAGCTTCAGTGCGTCTGACTTGAAGTCTATAGCCTGCCAAATGTGTTCTGAGGAAGTTTTAAAGCCTTAGTGTTACCTTTTGGATGGAAAAGGTGCACAGAGTCCCCATAATGCTCACACACTTGGGAGACCTAGAAAACACCTGGTTCATTGTTGGTGGGTGGACTCCATCCACATGTGATGGTCTGATCCTGGAGTGGCCCCACAGGCCTGGTGTATCCATAACGCCTGGGTCAGCAGAAAGGCAGTGTGGTCCCAACATGCACATGTAGGTCTAGCTATGGAAGACAGGCAACCACAGAAATGCCATCTGTTTGGGCCAACACTGAGCTGCCCAAGGATTTCAGTCTTCTTCTCTGTGCAGAAGCAGCACAGAGCAGGTCTGCACGTAGCAATCCACCTTGCAAAGAGGCTGCACAATCCTACTGTGTGCATTGTGCTGACAATAACTGCATGTGATGGTGGCTTCTTCCACCAATTGGATCTCTGCTTTCATCTCAGTTATTTTACAAGGGCAACTATTTTTAAAGTTGCTATATTTGAATTCCTTTATTTTGCTTTCATCTGCCCCCCTTCACCTCTGCATTGTCCCTAGGCTACTCTGTTCCCTTCCCTGACCCACACGTGTCCCTGTTTCACCACCAGATATTCATATATTTTTCTTGTTTGTGAGTTTGACCCACCCTATGTCTTCCTTTAAAAGTGACTTTAATGTAATTCTTTGCCAACTTCCCTGCAGTCAGCTGCACTAACTGATAACTCCTTTCTCAGACTTATCTAGAGGAATTCATGGGTGAAAGCACTATGCAAAACAAGACCAGAGAATTTGAAACATCACCAGGTATTGAATAATAAGATAAACCACAAAATCAAAGTTTGAGGGAGCACAAGGTGTTTTTATGACCTCCCAAAACTGACTTATATTGGATTTGATGTTGTTCGTTCCTGTTCCTTTTCCTTTTCCTTTTCCTTTTCCTTTTCCTTTTCCTTTTCCTTTTCCTTTTCCTTTTCCTTTTCCTTTTCCTTTTCCTTTTCCTTTTCCTTTTCCTTTTCCTTTTCCTTTTCCTTTTCCTTTTCCTTTTCCTTTTCCTTTTCCTTTTCCTTTTCCTTTTCCTTTTCCTTTTCCTTTTCCTTTTCCTTTTCCTTTTCCTTTTCCTTTTCCTTTTCCTTTTCCTTTTCCTTTTCCTTTTCCTTTTCCTTTTCCTTTTCCTTTTCCTTTTCCTTTTCCTTTTCCTTTTCCTTTTCCTTTTCCTTTTCCTTTTCCTTTTCCTTTTCCTTTTCCTTTTCCTTTTCCTTTTCCTTTTCCTTTTCCTTTTCCTTTTCCTTTTCCTTTTCCTTTTCCTTTTCCTTTTCCTTTTCCTTTTCCTTTTCCTTTTCCTTTTCCTTTTCCTTTTCCTTTTCCTTTTCCTTTTCCTTTTCCTTTTCCTTTTCCTTTTCCTTTTCCTTTTCCTTTTCCTTTTCCTTTTCCTTTTCCTTTTCCTTTTCCTTTTCCTTTTCCTTTTCCTTTTCCTTTTCCCTTTCCCTTTTCCTTTTCCCTTTTCCCTTTTCCCTTTTCCCTTTTCCCTTTTCCCTTTTCCCTTTTCCCTTTCCCCTCCCCTCCCCTCTCTTCTCTTCCCTTCCCTTCCCTTCCCTTCCCTTCCCTTCCGTTTTGTTTATAAATCAAGACATGTATTGTTTTACTGGTGAAGACAAGAAACTGAGTTTTTGCTACTGCAATCTTAGGGCTGTTTTCTGTGACTGTGCCAAATAATCAGGATGAGTTGATGTGGTGACTTGATTCTGAGCTGTGTGGAGCTGGAGGGTGATATCGTGAGGGAATGGAGGAAAAGAGAGGAAATTGGAGCTAGGGTAAAAGGAGGATCTAAAGACTTGTAGTCACTTAGAAATGGCTGGGAGTTCCACCTTGGGAGTAAAAAAATGTCTGTAAAGTCAAAAGTAGGTGACTGTGCAGAAGGGAGAGGAATGCTTTAGGAATGAAGCTTAAGAAGTATCTGTACAAGAGATTCATGAGTAATAGAGGAATGATCAACACAGTCTGCTTTCCTAACAGATTATTGTACCAGTGCTATGATTTAGTTTTGCAGTATGATTTTCTGCCTATGCTCTTGGCTGGCATATTCCTAGCTGGAATTCTATTGTAGCAATGTTAAAGTGCCCTGCACCAACATACTAATAGAGCATGCTCCAGACTGGGAATTTGTGAAGCCCTTCCTCTACTAGGACAGGTGATGGGGCACAGTTGTGCGGGTGTGCCTATGTGCATGATTGTGCATGATCATGCTGGATAAAGAAAAGAATACAGTAAAAGCTCTGAAGATGGTGCTGGCAGTGATGACTGGCATTCCAGAAGCAAACTGGTCACCATGGAATGCAGATCAGGACAGAGCTACAGCTTTGAAGAACCTGCAAGCTACTGATGACAGGTCTAAAGGACAGAGGGAAAAGGATATACCATAGAAGGACATTGAGGAGACTAATAATGAGCATTACTCTTACTAGCAATGCTTTTATTGTTCTGCTACAAGCTTTTTTAGTGTAATGTTTTCTCAGCAGCTTGGGGTCCTGATCCTTGGTACAGTGGAAAGCATGTTCACCAGAAAAAGGCAAATCAAGGAAAGACATACTGGATATAGCCAAATGACAGCAGCAAGAATGGCTGCAGGTCTTGATAATAGAAGTTATGAAGAAAAACTGAGGAAACTGAGCCTCTTTAGTCCCAGTGCAAGAACATGAAGAAGAAACAGCTCAATGGTCTTCACAAACATAAAATGCACCTTCAGAGAAGAGACTATTCTGATTTCCCTGTCCATAGTGAAGATAACAGAAAATATTCTAGCTGAATTGCAGCAGGAAGGCTTTAGTTCGGACACTTGGAAGTTTCTAATAGTAAAGCCCTGGTGTAGGTTGTCCAAGGAATGGGGGAGTCTCCAGAACCAGCCATCTTTCACAGCAGGCTGAATGAAAAGCTGTCAGGAGGGTGATGTCTAGGAGAGACCCACTGGACAGAGAGGGGCAAAGCAGGTTCCTCAGGGACAGATGCAAGTTTGTGATTCTGTGGCATTGTTCATGGTGAAGCCTGGGGACAAAAATGACATATTTTGAGGGTATGAGAAGGACAAGCCTCTCATTAAAAGTCATCCATTAGCTGTGGAGGAGTTCATTTCCTGGCTGAAACAGATACAGAAGCAAGGCAGTTTAGGGCAGGACATATTGCTGTGGACATGAATAGTCTATCAAGACTCAAGGCATAGAGCTACCTTAGAATTAGACCTGAAAACCACTGACCCACTCTTTATTTTTTAACAAGTTCTTTGCAAGCAGCCTAACTGGATTTTCAGGCAATGAAGAAAGGTGCAAGCTGACTTTGCTTTCCTAGCCTGATGTCACTAAATCTTATGTTGCATCTCACTAATAAATGCCATATTTTTAAGACATATTTGGCCTGTGCCACAACAGATATCTGCTGGTTGTACAGCTGCCAAAAGAGCAGAGCACTGCTTGTAGGTACCTGCACTAAAGGTTTTGTCCGATGCCCTGATGGGCAAGTTTGAGAGAGTGGTGGGCATTTTAGGCTGTCTGCTACCCACAGCAGCTGGCTCCCTGTACTTCAGGTGGGAGAAGCTGTCCTGAGGGCCAAATGGTCCAGTGGCTCTATACTCAGCTATGCAAATGTGGTTGTCTAGAGCCAGTTTAGGTGCACCAGAGTATCCAAAGTACCCTCAGTTGGCTGGCAAATCTGCCACAAGGGGCTGTAAGAGACCTGCTCCCAGGGTGAAATTCCCTGGGGTATCTCAATTTGACACTTAAGACTTGGGCAAATGAACTGAGCCCAGAGTCTCTAACATGGGCTTAAGCTCTTTTGGACTTGCAGCTAACAAAGGACCTGAACCTGGGATCAGAGCTGTGGAGCTTCCTGTGGTAGAAAATTTAAACTGAGAGTCTGGGCCTTACAAAGTGAAAGGATCCTGCTCAGAGGAGCTCTGTAATGGTAAGGCACTACACATGTACACACATACACACTCCAAGTTTTGCCAGCTCATTATGTTATCCAGCAGGGGATTATTTTTTTTTAAAGCAGTGTAAAAGTAGATTGACTGATAAAAAAGAGCTTGCTGAGTTTGGGAAACTGCTTTCAGTGCTATTGGCAAACACTTCACAGTGTAAATGGGGCCTACATCAGGCAGATAAATAAGTGCAGATGTGCTTTTCTGTAGCAACCATTTGGTGATAGACAATATATTGAAAAAGAAATTCTCATCAAATTAATTGTGGCCAATTAGACATAACCCTTTCCCTCATCCTTAAATCCCCTCCAATCACGGCTGCCTGAATGGGAAGAGCTCCTATCACCTGTTTCATTATGCAGATTGATATTTGAACATCTGAGAACAATGCTGCTTTCTGCACTGCATGGCTCCAAATTGCTAATGAAACAGCTCTGCCAGGCAAGTCACTTAAACTCGCTCTCACTGCTGCTGCTGACAGCTCTCATAGTGAGTTGCGAGGGGAAGTGGGAAAGGGGCTCTCTTCTCTGAATGTGCTAATAGGCCCCAGCCTGTGTGTTTATCGCTCTCCAGAGCAGGAAGATTTCTACCCTCTGACTCTGAGAGGTTACTTTCCCAAAGCTGTGGTCTGATTTGGACTTAATGCTGCTTGATTTCAATTTGTGGAGTGAGGGGTTGAAGAGGCATGCAGCCGCTGGGCTCTGAACACAGACGTCTCATGTCCCAAAGCTGCCCCAGCCCTTCAGGCATGCTTGCTTCTCACCCCCATCTCTAGTATCCACGTCCCACACACATTTGATGTGAATCCAGCTCTGGTAAGGGATTTCTCTTGTCAGCGAGAATGAGTCACATCCCCTTGAGTACTAGTGGAGCATCTCATGAGCTAAGCCCCATGGTGAGCCAGCAAGAGGCTGCAGGTGGGGTGCTGACCCCCTCTGCCTGGGGCTCTTTGGGTGAAGGGCTGCAGCCGAGCCCTGCAGGTTCCCTCCCAGGCAGTCATGCCTTGAGGCAGGTAGAGCTGGACAGCAGGACAGGGCTCCTGCTGCAGGAAAGTGTGAGGTGAGAGTCCTACAAAATGTGGACCCTGTATAGCCCTGTTTGCCACTCCCTGTGATTCTCTGCAGCTGGGTTTGCTCAGCAATGGACACAGTTGCTTTTAACTTTCCCTCCTCTGTTATTACTGTATTTTTTTGCAGTGCCTCACAGGGCTCCTGTTTGCAGATGCCTGGGGCAGAGTAGTTGTGACTTAGGGCTCTGGCAGGAGAAACATTTACATGAAATGATGGAAGAGTTCTCTCATTAATCTAAATTCTGACCCTTTATGTCAATACCTGTGGTTAATTCCATTGTCAATATTTATTGAGGCATTGAGATTACCTCTGCACAGGCTGTCTCCATGTAATGGCCCCTGCATTGTGCCTCAGCTCCTGTCTCATGTCTTTCAGACTCCTTCTAGACGACCCTGCCAAAGTGCCCTGATTCCCAGAGGCTAACACTTCTGATCCAGGCCCACTCTCCCAGCCCTCAGGAGAGGCCAAACAAGGGGCTTTCCTTACTGAACTCTCTGACAACAGTGTCAATTAACTTTCCTTGTTATGGGTCTTCTCCAGTTTCTCCATACATGTTACTCCACCGTGTTGCCAGGACAAGACACACTTCTTCCCCATCTGTCCCATATATTTTCTGAGAAGGCTTGTATGTCTTCTTGCTCCTTCAGTATGATCCGTGTGGGGCAGAAGTGAGCTCAGAAAGATGCATCAGTTTTTGGCTCTGGAGAGCTCTTTGGAGATCCCTCCACCCCTGGACTGAGCTGCAGCCACCTACTGCTGCACAACAAATATGGGGAGTTTTCAGCTGCCATCTCCTGCCAGGAAGCTGCATGCATGTACCACTATTACTTCTCAACTGTGGAGAAGTTAGCTGCTTATCTCTGGCTCTATGGACTGTGGAGTCAGCTGGGCATCAACTGCTTTCAGCTTTGCAAACACGAAACCAAGTGGCTGGGAATGTGTGTTCCTTTTAGGCATTCAAGCTAAAGATCTCTGGTGTGGGTCATGTATGGATCCTTTCAGACTGTTCCTTGTCTTGTTGTCCACCAGGCTATGGTTGAAGTGTGTGTGCATGTGACTGTGTGGAGAATAATTTGCGTTTGCAGATCTGTTCTGACTGAGGAATGAGCAGGGGATAAGGGATGATGAGTGAATACGCAGTATGTGGTTTTGTAGAAGCCATCAATCTGGCTTCTTTCTCTAGAAATATGCTTTTCTAGTTGCTGAAACCAACACTGGGAATGCTTTCATTTATTTACTGATTGCCCAGGAGGTTAGAAGTTAAATATGGAGCCTTTCACCTCTGGCTGCTAAGATGAGCCCTCGGTCTTTAATAGCCAGAGCAGTTATCCTCCAGGTACTCAGCCCCCTGAGCTTGAAGACAGAGATGGAGACCAGAATAATCCCCTCATAATCCAGGACCTGCTACACCAATTGGACATGCACAAGTCTATGGGGCCAGATGAGATCCACCCGAGAGTGCTGAGGGAGCGGGCTGAGGACCTGGCCAAGCCGCTCTCCATCATTTATCAGTGATCCCGGTCAATGGGGGAGGTCCTGGATGACTGGAAACCTGCTGATGTGATGCCCATCTACAAAAAGGGCAGGAAGGAGGATCCGGGGAACTACAGGCCTGTAAACCTGACCCTGGTACTGAGGAAGATTGTGGAGGGGTTAATCTTGGATGCGCTCATGTGGCATGTGCAGGACAAGTGGGAGATCAGGCCTAGCCAGCATGGGTTCATGAAGGGCAGGTCCTGTATGACCAGCCTGATCTCCTTCCATGACCAGGTGACCTGCCTAGTGGATGAGGGCAAGGTGCTTGATGTTGTCTACCTGGACTTCAGTAAGGCATTCGACACTATCTCCCACAGCGTCCTGTTGAACAAGCTGGCGGCTCACGGTGTAGACAAGTGGAATCTTCTTTGGGTTAAAAACTGGCTGGATGGCCGAGCCCAGAGGGTTGTGGTAAATGGAGTTAAATCCAGTTGGCAGCCAGTCACAAGCGGGGTCCCCCAGGGCTGAGTTCTGGGGCCGGTCTTGTTTAATATCTTTATCAATGACCTGGATGAGGGGATTGAGTGCTCCCTCAGTAAATTTGCAGACAACACAAAATTAAGTGGGAGTGTCGATCTGCTTGAGGTTAGGAAGGCTCTGCAAAGGGATCTGGACAGGCTGGATCGATGGGCTGAGGCCAATTGTATGAGGTTTTAACAAAGCCAAGTGCCGGGTCCTGCACTTTGGTCACAACAACCCCCGGCAATGCTACAGGCTTGGGGAAGTGTGGCTGGAAAGCTGCCTGGTGGAAAAGGACCTGGGGGTGCTGGTGGACAGGTGGCTGAACATGAGCCAGCAGTGTGCCCAGGTGGCCAAGAAGGCCAACAGCATCCTGGCCTGTATCAGAAATGGTGTGATCAGCAGGAGTAGGGAGGTGATTGTGCCCCTGGACTCGGCGCTCATGAGACCGCACCTTGAGTATTGTGTCCACTTTTGGGCACCACAGTACAAGAAGGACATTGAGGTGCTGGAATGGGTGCAGAGAAGGGCAACAAAGCTGGCGAGGGGTCTGGAGAATATGTTGTATGTGGAGCACCTGAGGGAACTGGGATTGTTTAGCTTGGAGAAGAGGAGGCTGAGGGAAGACCTCATTGCTCTCTACAACTACCTAAAAGGAGGTTGTAGTGAGGCTGGTGCTGGTCTCTTCTCCCAGGGTAACTAATGAAAGGAGAAGAGGTAATGGCCTCAAGTTGTGCCAGGGGAGGTTTAGATTGGATATCAGGAAGAAGTTCTTCACTGGAAGCGTGATTAGCCATTGGAACAGGCTGTCCAGGGAGGTGGTGGAGTCGCCATCCCTGGAGGTGTTCAAAAAAATGGGTAGATGTGGTGCTTCGAGACATGGTCTAGGGGTTCGGGAGATGTTTGAAGAAGGTTGGACTAGATGATCCTAGAGGTCTTGTCCAACCTGAATGAGTCTATGATTCTATGAACACATTGATGACAAAGGATACTACGATGGTGGGATCGTTTCCCTTATCACAGCTCTGCCTGACACTATAATCCATCTTACTTCAGTTCATAGACACAGTGATAGAAGCAGACAAGACTAGGGATTGTATCACTGGAAATGGAGGGTGGAAATTTAAAATGGACATTTTATGTGGTCTCTTTTTCTCTTAACACTCTTTGGGCCCAAAGAGAGGCTCTTAGATCTGCTGTCGCTCCAAAGGGTGTGCGGAAGCTGAGGTCATACCAATATTGGTTGGGTCTGCCTGCTGCTTGCCCTGATGACTTTGTTGAAGGGCTCTATGGGGATGGGAGGTGCCCCATCTGCCCTCAAGGCTGGGTTCTGCAGCCTCTGGGGAAGTAAGCTGCCTACTGTGCAAACTCCTGTTTTAGCATGTCAGGGGAGAAGCTGTGTTCTTTTCTGGTTAGTATGGCAATGCTCTTCTTGTGATGGGTCCCCTAAGCTGCTGCTATAATCAGCTTGGTAAAAAGAATACTTTCAGCATGCTGCAGTGATTTTTCTCCCATCAAAGTTTTCTTTCATTATAGCTTTTGATAGCTGTGAGTTTGTCTTCATCCTTAGGGGACATTGCAAGGTTCCAAGAGCCACCTTACTGCCTGTCTTATGGTGTGTGAAACCTCTTTTTTTTTGGTGATGTGCCACCTTGTGTTTCAAAAAACAGCCCTGATGTTTTCTATTGGCTTAAAGCAGTAGGACGTGTTTTTTTTCTCACACTCTCGTGTGTGCACATACAGGCCAGGCTATCTCACCATCCAAACTGGAGAGATGATTCCCTGCACAGCCAGATGAATTGACTGGTACACAGAAAGAGGTGATGTGAATGGTGTGTTCACCTACCTACAAACACAACTCCTAGTTGGCCTTACTGCTGAGATGTTGTGAATGAGGTACACTGTTTTAGTGGCTTTGGCCTCCTCAGCTGAGTTGATGAGGTTCCAAACTCACTTTGAGCAGAACTCAAGAACAAGGATCATCTGCATGTTTTTAAAGCTATAGACCACAGCCACAGCCACATTTCCACTATAGAAGATGGCAGTACATGACTGCATATATTCATGTACCAGGTGAACTGGGGCTGTTAAATGGGTTTGGGCTGACCATTAGCATGTTCTTAGTGTGCCGCTTGGGATCATCCAAATTTACAGCCACAGTTGGGAGTCAGGAATCAGCATCAGGCAAGCTACTGCTTGATATCAAGAGAGGAGGGGGCCACCCTTCATCTAACCTACCTTTGCATCTTTCTCTTTACTGCTTATTCAGTTCCTGGCTTACAGTTCTGTGCTTCTTCCTGTCTGCTGATTTTAAGCAGTCTTGATAATTGACAGTCTAAATTTTACTGCTTATAAAACCCCAGAGAGCATTGATTCTGACTTGAGTTAAGCAAGTGGCATATAAAATCTCACAGCCTTGCAGCCATAGGGGAATGTTACGATGAATGTATTTCTCGGGAGCAGTAAAAGGTTTGGAGTATTCTGCCAGCTTTGTTCTGGGTATCAAATGTTACTAGTGAATTGCAGCCACTAACTGCATTTCATTTGGGATATTTGTCCAAAAGTTTGAAAGCTGATCATTTGTTTGCTGCAGTGGAGGTGAGGTGTTCTGAGAGGCAGCTCTCCTCATTAATTACTTTTCTACTTCGGTCAGAATCAGGAAGTGCAAAGGTATCCACAGAGCTGAAAAAGATACTTCTTAGAAACTAAATGACAATTTGTGGATAAAAAGCACATAGATTTTATTGAAAACCCTTCACTGACTGTATTACAAACCCACTGTTACCTTTTCCCTTTCCTTTTTCCTTTTGTCTAACCCCCTTTTAATCTTTGATCGCTGGCTATTTTATGCTCTTAATCTAGAGTGGAAAAAAAGACTGGGTTGCTCAGATTCAATTCTTGGTTCTTAGGCAGTAACAAGAGAAGTTTATGTTTGAAAAGAGTGAAATGTAATATCTTCTCAACAATGTTTTCTACATGATAGTAAAGTAAAATTAGAACTACCTTCCGAGGAAATTGTGTTCTCCCATTCAGACGACTGCTTCTTGCTGAAAGATTGTGAGAAATGTTCCTTTTCTGTCTCTCCAGTTCCAGAAACCCAATGACTTCTCACCCCCTTTCCGCTTTGGGACAGTTCCCAATGGCAGCACAGAAAGGAACATTCGCAACAACTACCCTGAAATGCACAGCTACATGGTGAAGTTCAATCAGCGGGGGGTGGATGATGCACTGTTCTCCCTGAAGACTGGGTAAGGCTTTCTTCTTGCATGCTTACTCACCACAGTAATCTGACTTCCTTGCATGCTTGTCAGGACAATTTTTTGTGGCGTTTGGAAAATGAACCTCATTCCATGGTTAAAAGTATAGCAAGACCATACACAGCACAGGAGAATAATTCTCCAGTTCTCATAGCCACTTTTTTTTTCCTATTGACATCTGTATAAGTGTTTCTGGTGTTGCTGTGTGTATAAGACTTTTTTTTCCAAGAGAATCTTCTGTATCCTTGTGTATGTTAGCCTTGTGTATATTAGTCTTGAAGACCTTGCTACATCAAGATGTTTCATGCTGATGGGTCCTTATGCATACACAGGAAAAGCTTACAGACCTCTGTGGACAAAGTTTTTTTCAGAGTGTTTATATTGTCAACTGGAAATTCCTTTGTTTTCCCTCCTTCTGTGTATAAAAGATTATGTTAATCAGGAAGCTGAAACAGTTCTTGTCAGAGTAATCCCACCCCAGTTTATCACTAGCTAATGTAGTGTTAATGGCAGGTGTGCTTGAAGCAAATAGTTTGAAAGTAGCCCTTCTCTCTGGAATATTTTAGCATCAAGGGCTGAACAAAATGTTGCTTGAATAATAAGGAAGTATATAAAATGGGAGCATTTCCTTGGGTAATTTGGGAAATGTGGGGAAAATCCTTAGCAAAAAGTATGTTTTAACAGCTCATCCTATTTTAATACCAGTGAATCTGCTGTTAAAAGTTAAAAACACCATCTTGCAAGCCTTTGCTCTTTATAATTAAAGACCTCCTCCCAGAGCTGACCATTCTGGTTGCCAGAGACCAGCCCCAGTGAAAAAAAAATTCTTGCTTACACTTGTGTTGCACTCTTATGAGAAAGTTCATTCCAAAGCACAAATGAAAATGTTCAGCCAATTTAATTACTAGATTGACTGAATATTCCTAAACCTGTTTGCCAGGTTCAGAGGCACACAGCCCATTATAAATGATTGTACCATTGTTGGATGCCATCCTGGGAAGGTACATTTGCCAGAGCAGTCATTATCCAGGAAATAAATATGCTCTGTCCTGGAAATATATGGATGAAATGGAGCTCATCACTTGTGGTAGATGTCATCCTGGCTTCATATCCACCCTTGGACAGGCTTCCCCACAGATAACACATTTGAACTGAGATAATCACCGTACTGGAAATATATGTGCAGGAGGTGGATTGAAAAGATAGTGTGGGTGTGAGAATGTGCAGGGTGGAAGGTCTTTGGTCTTTTATTGTAAAGTGCTTCATTTCAAATCTAGTGGGAGGATTTACTCATTGGCTGTCTTTGGTTATGTGGAAGATCCAGCCCCCTGAGATGCGCCCTACCCACAAATCAATTTGTTACAGTGATAGTAAGGCTCTCATCAGCCTATCCATTCCAGTCCATAATGGGGATTTCTCTGTGTTTTTTCCTGTAGTTTTCAGCTAAGCACACTTTACCAAAGAGCTACTTAGCATGGTAAACCATAAAGCTGCTATCATGGCCACTTGACATTGGTATAGATCCAGTAGTGCTTTTCACAGTAACCAAGGGGTTAAACATGATGTCTTGACTATATTTAATTTGTAAAAATTGTATTTTGCTCAGCTAAGTTACACCAGCAGTTTGAATCAGAGAAAATATTTTCCTTACTCCAAAACCTACTTTGCTATCTAATATTGATACATTTTACAAAGCTTTTCAGGTACCTTTGAGATGAAAGGCAGTACAGAAATATAAGCTATTCTCGGTACTATAGATCTCCTTGACTTCCTCTTCATTCATCTTTATCTTGCTATATTGGTACTCCAAATTTTTTTCCAGATCAGAAATGATGATTATCAGAGTCAGAAAGAAATAGACAGTACTCATTTATAATCTAGCTTCACCTGCAAACAGGTTTTAGTCTCAGATTTTAGTAAACTCTGATGAAGGTGAAGATGCAACCTACTGTAGTCTATATGAAAGAGGTTTGTTTCTGCCTTAATTACCTGAGAACACCTTTGAACTTATACAAATTCTATCTTTTCTGTACTATACTGCTCCTGTTTCTTGCACCTGTGCAGGAAGTTGGATGCTTTCATTTATGATGCGGCGGTGCTAAACTACATGGCTGGCAGAGATGAAGGCTGCAAGCTAGTGACGATTGGGAGTGGGAAAGTGTTTGCCTCCACTGGCTATGGCATTGCCATCCAAAAGGACTCAGGCTGGAAGCGCCAGGTTGATCTTGCCATTCTACAGCTTTTTGGAGATGGTAAGTGAAGAAGAGGAGTTGTTTTCCTAAGAAATACCAAGTCTTGCTTGTCAGAAATAGAAGTTCCTACCTCTGGTGCTTCAGATTTGAGAACAGGAAATCATTAACAAGGGTTTGTTTGAAGCATTACATCAAAAATGTGAGGATTTCACTTGGTTTATGTTGTTGATGCAGGGTAGCACTATCATCAAAAGCAATGTCAAAAGCAACAAAGGTTTCATAGAACCAGCTCAGACGTGTGTTTGAAAAATATCTGTGTGAAGAATGTCTTGTAAAAGCAAGATTTCTGTTGTGAACATTTCACTACCTTTGAGGTTTTGCCATGACCAAACCCAGTAATTATACCGGAATTTCTGTGACCATCCCATGCTTTATAGTTCTAGACAGGATCAAGCCATTTCATCCAAATATTTTTGGATGAAAGAGTTAACTCATATTTTCCAAAACCTCAAAAAAAAATAAATACTCAGGGAAGGACTTAAGACTCAGAAGTATATTTTGGAGTGAGTTTTTAATCAGAACATTATAGTTACCTAGTTCATCTCATCCTTTACAGAGAAATTGCTATTATTAAGAAAAATTATTCATGGGATAAGGAATTCCTTCTCAGAAAATATTTTCCTGGCTTTCCATTTCCATCCCATATTACATCTTGCTGTGTCCTTTTTTTGAATAAATAAAATTTGCAGGTTATTTTATTTGTAAGTATTATTTTATTGCTGAAATCTGAAAATAACATATGGTGTAATAAATATGGAAAGAACATGGCTCTGATATACTTAAGCTGAAAAGGTAGTCAGCATGGATTTACTAGGGGCAATTCCTGCCTGACCAACCTAGTGGCCTTTTACAATGAAGTGACTGCATCAGTTGACAAGGGGAAACCTATGGATGTCATCTATCTGGACTTCTGCAAGGTCTTTGACACAGTCCCCCACAACACCCTTATCTCTAAGTTGGAGAATTGTGGGTTCAATGGGTGGACTGTTCAGCTGATAAAGAACTGGCTCGATGTCGCATCCAGAGAGTGATGGTCAACAGCTCAATGTCCAGATGGAGGAAGGTGACGAGTGGTGTCCCTCAGGGGTCTGTGCTAGGATCAATGTTGTTTAATATATTCATAAATGATATTGACAGTGGCATTGAGTGCACCCTCAGCAAGTCTATGGATGATACCAAGCTGGGGGATGCAGTTGATATGCCAGAGGGATGGGATGCCATCCAGAGGGACCTGGATAGGCTGGAGAGGTGGGCCCAGATGAACCTTATGAGGTTCAAGAAGGCCAAGTGCAAGGTCCTGCACCTGGGCTGGGGCAACCAGCATTATCAGTATAGGCTGGGAGAAGATACACTGGAGAGCAGTCCTGTGAAAAGTGACTTGGGGGTGCTGATGAAAAACTGGATATGAGCCACCAATGTGCAATCACAGCCCAGAAGGCCAATCACATCTTGGGCTGCATCGAAAGAAGTGTGGCCAGCAGACCAAGAGAGGTGATTCTGCCCCTCTACTCTGCCCTGGTGAGACCTCACCTGGAGAATTGCGTCCAGTTCTGGAGCCCCCAACACAAGAAGGATGCAGACATATTGGAGTGTGTCCAGAGGAGGGCCACCAAAATGATCAGGGGAATGGAGCATCTCTTGTATGAAGACAGGCTGAGAGAGGTGGGGCTATTCAGCCTGGAGAAGGCTCCAGGAAGACCTTCTAGTGACCTTCCAGTACTTGAAGCGGGCCTACAGGAAGGCAGGGGAAGATCTATTTACAAGGGTTTGTAGTGATAGGGCAAGGATTAATGGTTTTAAGCTAGGAAAGGATAGATTTAAGCTGGATATTAGAAAAAAGTTTTTTAACGTGAGGGTGATAGATCACTGGAATGGGCTGCCCAGAGAGGTGGTGGAGGCCCCATCCCTGGTGTCATTCAAGGTCAGGCTTGATGGGGCTCTGAGCAACCTGACCTAGGTAGAGATGTCCCTGCTCATGTAAGGAGGTTGGACCAGAAGACCTCTAGAGGTCCCTTCCAGCCTAGAACATTCTATGATTCTATTCTATGATCTATGAAAATTGGCTACATGACATACAGGGAGTTCTGTCTCCTAAACATCCTAATATGTATTATTTCAGAAAAAGACATAAGTTTTCCATAAAGCCTTAAAGACTGTGCCATGGTGCTACATAAGTATACAGATTTTTCCTCCCCCTGTTGCTGGACTGGAGGGTGAAAATGTGAAAAACTAACTTTCATAACAGCACAAAAAGAATTGCCAACCTGAAAAATTAGTTTATTTCTGAATGTCTCAGTATGTGTGTGTGAGTGTTTATCTCTCTCTCTCTCCCCTCATGAAAATACCATAATGGGAGTAAGTGGGGTATGAAATTAGACTACAGAACATTTGTTCCTAGCTGATACAAATTAGTAATATTTTTGATTGGTCAAAGGGCTTCAAAGTGTTGAATTTGGACAAAATTGAAGGGAACAAAAACAGGTAAAAATGCTCAAATACTTTTGGGAACATTGCACTTAGTTTTAATGAGCTATGGATATGATGGAAACAAATTCAAAATCAGACATTTTTATTTAAAAAAATCAACACTTTGAATTTTGAGATGGAAATGTACGATGTTTTCATTTAGAAGTGACTAATTTTTGTCTACCAGTATCAGTAACTGATTTTTCCCTTCATTAACCTAATATGAAAGTGGAAGCTTGTGAGGGCAGGTAATCTGGTGAACAACTTTTTCAGGATCTCACTGTAGACATTTGGGTGTCATAGCTGTGGCCTCTGGCACAGCTTTTTGTGGCTAATGTCTGGCTGTGGAAAAATCCTGTTGCTTCTCTATGACAAATTGCACCTGCCCCTATCAGAAGGGCAGTCAGGATGTAACAGGTGGAAAAAGAGCATGGTCACTGGAAATGATCTTAGATCAACTTCTTGCTTTCAATCTGCCCCAGCTTGAGGTCTTTAGCCATTGCAGGACTATCTGACTAGTTTTTTTCCTTCTCTCTGTCTTTCTAGGGGAGATGGAGGAGCTGGAAGCACTGTGGCTCACTGGCATTTGTCACAATGAGAAGAATGAGGTCATGAGCAGCCAGCTGGATATAGATAACATGGCAGGTGTCTTCTACATGCTGGGAGCAGCCATGGCCCTCAGTCTCATTACCTTCATCTGTGAGCATCTCTTCTACTGGCAATTCCGCCACTGCTTCATGGGTGTCTGCTCTGGCAAGCCTGGTGTAGTCTTCTCCATCAGCAGGGTGAGTGTCCTTATCTAGTGAGGAGGAACAGAGGCTTTATTCAGTTGATGGGAAGATGGCGAAACAGGTGACATAGAGTGGTGGTCTCCATAATAAAGGGTGGCATCTTTTCACTGTTAATGTTGCAAGAGCGTCTAATGTTTTTCTATGACATCTGTAGTCCCTGCTGGATCACTGTCATAGAAATGAAAATGCAGTATAGAGAGAAGTTAACTGTAACTGTCTGATCCTCCAAAGTGATGAGGCCAAATTTGGGGACAATAAGTAAAGTAATGGTGGATAACATTATTAGAAATCCAGGAGTTTTTCATTGTCCTCTTTTTTACAGCTTTTCAGCTGAGCTTGTTTTAACTAGAAGTGTGCTATCATGGACAGTCAGAAGTCCCTAACCAAAAGCCAGTGCCCTAAACCATGCAGAATCCTTCCAGAGAGGATGAACACATAAACTTAGCAATAGTTTTATGCAAATCTGCCTTAGGGTGTAATATTTACATCTAAAGTAGATTCTAGTAATTTCTGACTCATCTTTCTGCTCTTAGTGTAGTTAGCAGTGTCCCATCTGGAGCTTTTTTCTTCTTCTTTCAAGCCACTGGTCCCTTCTTCTGATCTGTTCTGAAGTGAGGTCAAATCTTGGCATTTTTTATTTCAGTGTCTGATGTAGCAGAATTAACTTTGATTGTGCAAGGAGTATGTATATAAATGCTTCATAACATATTGTTGAGGAGAAATGACAAAGCCTTTTGAATGCAGGGGCACAGCCTTCCTTCTACATTGTTAGTTTCTAACCTGGTTTAGTCTGGAGATTAGATGGGAGATTATGTTTGGTGATCTTTAGATAAGTACAGATTCTTTCATTCTGGGTTTATTTGGTACACCTAGGCCAGGTTGGTGAAAGGTCTGAAAAGTGTTAATCATCTGCTAGCTGCTGAGCAACCATGGTAACATGATGTGATGGTGTCCATTTCACAACTGACATTAAACAACAGGTGCCATTTGGCCAGCCAGGGAATACATGAGCCCCTTTCCTTCTGCTCCTGGGGGTAGCCCTTGCAAACAGTCTGTGTCATGGATGAAATGACCTAGTGGGGAATGAGGAATCAAGCACTTCTGCTGTCTGATGTGAGGTTGAATAGAGGACTTCTGCTTTTGGGGTTGTCAATTTAGAGCCTGTTAGCACTGTTGAATTCAACAGAATGTAATTAAAAATTCTATTGTACCTCACTCAATCAGATGTAAAAGACCTAAATACCTATTCAGCAGCCCTGCTCCTTCTCTATTTCCTTTTCCAATCTGTACTGGTGATTAATGTAGCTGTTTATGACAAATGAAGCTGTTCCCTTCTTAAGATAGCTCCTGTCTCGTTGATTCACTGATGTCCAGATGAATTTCAAGGGCCAAAACAGACTTTCTTCCTCTCATCCACACAGAATCATTTGTCTTGATGCTTTTGTTTCCAAGGATATTCTTCTCCCCATTTGCAATTCCATGGTACACCTACAAGACTTGAGTAACTCTTACAGATGCAAGCAGGTATTCCTACATCCTATAGATATGACATGAAGCAAAGCAGAGGAGGAGGAATGGAGAGGAAGGAAAAAATATGAGGGGCAAGAAAGAGGGGCAGAACAGCAAGAGTTGGCAGAGCGGGTCTGATTTCATTTGATTTGATTGTATTTCATGATGGAAGGCTGACAGGCCTTGCTGTCCTACAGGAACGTGCTGTTTCTGCACAGGGTGCTTCCCATTCCAGGCCCCCTTTTGTGTATTCTTTGCAGGACCATTTATCTTCCTGCTTTCTCTCATTTCAGGGTATCTACAGCTGCATCCATGGCGTGGCCATTGAGGAACGCCAGTCAGCAATGAACTCCCCCACAGCAACTATGAACAACACCCATTCCAACATCCTTCGCCTGCTTCGGACAGCCAAGAACATGGCCAACCTGTCAGGGGTCAATGGCTCACCGCAGAGTGCCCTGGACTTTATCCGCCGTGAGTCATCAGTCTATGATATCTCTGAGCACCGCCGCAGCTTCACCCACTCAGACTGCAAGTCATACAACAACCCCCCCTGCGAGGAGAACCTCTTTAGTGACTATATTAGTGAGGTGGAAAGGACCTTTGGCAACCTCCAGCTGAAGGACAGCAATGTGTACCAGGACCACTATCACCACCACCACCGCCCCCACAGCATTGGCAGCACCAGCTCCATTGATGGGCTCTATGACTGTGACAACCCACCCTTCAATGCCCAGTCACGGTCCATCGGGAAGAAGCCCTTGGACCTGGGGTTACCCCCTGCCAAGCACAGCCAGCTGGGTGACCTTTATGGCAAATTCTCCTTCAAGAGTGACCGCTATGGGGGCAGTGGGGCCCATGATGACCTGATCCGCTCGGATGTCTCTGACATTTCAACTCACACAGTCACCTATGGCAATATTGAGGGCAACGCGGCCAAACGGCGGAAACAGCAGTACAAGGACAGCCTGAAGAAGCGCCCAGCCTCCGCCAAGTCCCGGCGGGAGTTTGATGAGATAGAACTGTCCTACCGCCGGCGCCCACCCCGCTCGCCTGACCACAAGCGCTACTTCAGGGACAAGGAAGGGCTACGGGACTTCTACCTGGACCAGTTTCGGGCCAAGGAGAACTCGCCGCACTGGGAACACGTGGACCTGACGGATATCTACAAAGAGCGGGGAGATGAGTTTAAGCGTGACACAGGAGGAGGCGGGGGTGGATCCTGCACCAACAGGGCCCACCACAAGCATGGCTCGGGTGAGTTTGGTGGAAGCAATGAGCACAAGCATGGTGTTGTGAGTGGGGTCCCAGCACCGTGGGAGAAGAACCTGACCAACCTAGACTGGGAGGACCGGCCTGGGGCTAATTTCTGCCGTGGTTGCCCTTCTAAGCTGCACAACTACACGCCATCAGTGGTGGGGCAGAACTCCACCCGCCAGGCCTGCATCCGCTGTGAGGCCTGCAAGAAAGCAGGCAACCTGTATGACATCAGTGAGGACAACTCACTCCAAGAGCTGGACCAGCCACCTGCCCCCGTGCCCGTGGCCACCAGTGCCACCTCCTCCTCCAAATATCCTCAAAGTCCTTCCAATTCTGCCTCCAAGGTGCAGAAGAAGAACCGCAACAAGCTCCGCCGGCAGCACTCCTATGACACATTTGTGGACCTGCAGAAGGATGACTCAGCCCTGGCCCCCCGCAGCGTCAGCCTCAAGGACAAGGGCCGCTTTTTGGAGGGGAGTCCCTATGCCCACATGTTTGAGATGCCAGCCAGTGAGACCACCTTTGCCAACAACAAGTCCTCAGTGCCCGCCACCAGCTACCACCACCACAACAACCCCGGCAGCAGCGGGGGCTACATGCTCAGCAAGTCGCTTTACCCCGACCGGGTCACCCAAAACCCTTTCATCCCCACTTTTGGGGATGACCAATGCTTGCTCCACGGCAGCAAATCTTATTTCTTCAGGCAGCCTGTGGTGGCAGGAGGGCCCAAAGCCAGGCCAGACTTCCGAGCCATCGTCACCACCAACAAGCCGGTGGTCTCAGCCCTTCATGGGGCTGTGCCAGCCCGTTTCCAGAAGGACATCTGTATAGGGAACCAGTCCAACCCCTGTGTGCCTAACAACAAAAACCCCAGGGCTTTCAATGGCTCCAGCAACGGGCATGTTTATGAGAAACTCTCCAGTATTGAGTCTGACGTTTGAGTGAGAGGGGAAGAGCACGGGGAGGGACTGGGGGTGTATGTGGAGTGTGGGAGGGTGGGGTGGGATCAATCCCATCAGCTACTCTCCTGAATCGTCCTTACTTTGTGGGATACTGGAGTTCTGAGTAGTACAGCACTGGTGACAAGTGCCACCTCTTTGGTTTCCCCTCTTCCTCCTCCTCTTTCCTACCCCTCCTCTTTTATCACTTTTTCCATGTTCTTGTTCCTCCCATTCTCCTTTATTCCTGGCCATTGCACTTTACAGTGATGTCGGAGTTGGATATCCTTGCTCGTGATTTCAGGAAGCGGAGAAAAAGGCAGGGAAGGGGTGGGCTGAGGGGGAGCAGCAGTGACTAGTGTTTCACTTTTGCTGGCTCCCAGCAGAGAAAGGTATGTGTATACACACGTGTGTGTGTGGCAGGAGGAGAGAGCAGAAGCAGTGTAATGGACAGACAGGAAATTATGCTTGCTCAGGCAACTCTTCCTGAAACTGCCTAGAAAAGAGTAGTGTTTCAAAATGTGGAGAAAGTGAAGGGGGAATAACATGACTAACTTTATGATGCACTTACATGTTAGCTACACTGAGGTTCTTGTTACATTATTTTGTGAAGATTATGGGGGTTTAGGGCTGAAATATATATATTTGCGTATATGCTGAGAAATTTTATGCTAAAATTTTGAATCGTCTGCTGGGAGTTGTGGGAGGTGGGTCTGGCTAGTGGTTTCACTATGGCTATTACAGCCATTGAATCTGTGGCAGACCAGTGAGAGAGATGGAAAGGAAGTGGGATGTGAGTTCGTGAAAGCAATCCAGTCAGGTAGGCTGCTGGGAGCTCTGACAGAGGATGCTGGTTTGCACTGAAATGAGAGCAGTTTGGGGAAAGGGGCACAGGGTTCATTCATTAGCTGTGAATTGTTCCCTAGTTGTGCCATACTTCAAGGGTGGGAGCAGTATATAGTATGGATTAGTCTATACGCGAGTATATACAATAGTTTATACTTGAAATGTCTGTGGAGAAAGCAAAATAAACCCACAATCCTATAAGGTGTCTGGATTACAAACACAGTGGAACAGAGCTAAAGAGTAGGGAAAGGTGGGGACTTTTGTCACTGTCACTTCATGGGACACCAAGACTGTTTTGGCATGTCCTTTTAGTGAGAAGGGCAGGGAAAAAGGGTTTTCATCCTTCTGCCCTCCCTGGGCAGCAGGTTGGAACAAAAAGAATAGGATGCCCTCTGTCAATGTTGGCATGGTGCTGGAGAGGAAAAAAAATGCCATGAAAGGGTGCGTGTTGTGGCGGTGGTGCTGGTTGACTGTTTCAATGCCTCCTTGCACATGTGGAAATGCGAGGAGGGTGTGCACACCCATGGGAAATGCATATGTATATTTACTATTGAATGTACAGGGGAAGTACATGGCTTGTCTTCCTGGGAAGGGGTGTGCTTGAATAAATGCCAGGGAGCACAGAAACTTGGGCTGAGGGCTCAAGACAAGACGTGCAAGGCTGAGGTGTGTGTGTACATGTACGTGTGCCTCTGTGTGCAAGAGAGAGATACTAGCACAAGTGCAAAGCTGGAATAGCCTAGGGTTTCCCATCCCTGCAGTTGTAGTGACAGCTTTCCTGGTGCACCTAGTATCGATAAGAGTGGGTTTTTCTTTCCTTTGTATCATTTCAGATGCAAGTTAAACTAAAGGAAAGGGATCAATGATAGGAGTGAGAAGGTGAACTCCCCTTTCATATGCCTTCTTTCTCCTGAGGTGGGAATACGGACTGACCTTTCTGGTCCTGAGAGATATGGCAAAGTCTTTCCTGCTTATCCTGGGTCTGTCCTGTGTCTTGATGACTGTGGCTCATCAGGGGAAGGGTTGAGAGAGCCCTGTGCTGAGGGCTTGGGGACACTATTGGGGATTGACTCTGAAAGGAGGTTACAGCCCCACTTTATGAGCCACTTTTCTTGGAGCTGAAAGCCACCTCTCTCACATTCCTCACTGCACCCTGTTTGATTTTATCTTATCTTTCTCTTTTTAAGCCAACAGAAGGCCTTTTATTTATTTACCTATTATTTTATTTATTTTTTAAAACTGGGGCGGGAGGAGGGTGGGATTTGCCTGTAAAGTCAGAGTGTGAGGAGAGGGTGGGCAGGGTTGGTGAGGGGAATATTTTCTTATATTTCATTGAGTAAATGAAGGAGGGAAGAGGGGGAGAGTCTTTGTAACGCTACCCCTTAGTCTTCTGGGTAAGGGAACTTCTTATTCTTTCCCTCTTCTCTCATTACAAGGACAAAAAGGAAAAGAAAAAAGAAAAAAAAAAAAGAAACCAAACAAATTAACAGAGCGATCTGCAATCCAGAACACATGGCAGCTTGTCAGATACCTCTGACAGTGGCCACTGAGAAGGCGTTCCTTTCATTTGTAAATATTTCTTTTTTATTGCGTTTTTGTATAAATTGGTGTTTCTCTTCTCGTGAATATTCAGGTTGTGGGGTGGGAGGGAGGGGAAGTTTGTTTCCGTTCTGTTTGTTTTCTACAACTTTTCAGGCTGTGTTTTTGGAAGCGGTTTACGCGGGTCGAGGCCGTATGGATGAGGAAGAGAGAGAGAGAGAGATTGAGAGAGAGAGAGAGAAACCCATGTGTGTTGTGTTCCCCTGAGGCCCCCCGTATCGCCCTGTCACCTTTATCTTCATGAACGGAAGACGCCGGAACGTCACTTCAAGCCTTGCCAGCAGGGTTTCATGTTTTGATGGGAACACCCCCAATTCTTTTTTGCATATAAACTCTCTGTACCAGCATCTCTCTGTGGAGTTTGGGCCTCAAGGCACTACGCTGTCTTGATAGTGGTGGGGTTGAACCATCAAGTTGGCCGCTCAGGTTGGACCATCACTTTGACATTAAGAGACTTCTCCAATGCTACTTTGGTTTAGAAATCTTCGACCTGGGAAAGCTCGTGATAATTTCTGGTATTTCCTAAGGGCTTGGGGGGAAGCTTGACAGCTGGCGAGGGCAGCTAATCTCTTTGGAGGTTATCTGGGTACTTTTCCATCCCTCCCCACCTGGAACGAGGAAACCTGGAGGGTGGCTCTGCAGGGAAATTAAGCCGAAAACAAACCAAAAAGAAGTTAATGGAACTTTTTTCAAATCTTCTCTTAAAGATTCTGATTTTTGTGTTCTAGGGTGAAAGTTGGTTCGTATTTTCTCTGAACTGGTCTGTCCCTTGTTCCACTGATGGGCAAATGATAGTTTGCCAAAATCATTATGTAGTGTTGATACTGTTGTAGCACTGTTAACACTCTGAGTGCTCTGCAAATATTAACTGTGCCACAAACCACTCGAATGCTCTAGGGCAACCAGAAAAGAACAACTGGAAATTCTGGACTGAACCACTGGTCTAACCACAGGAGCCTGGTATTTTGCCTTCTCCCATAATAGATTAGGCTACCATCAGGTTAATCCTTTCTCCTATAAGCGATCTTTTCTGGTTGCTTTGTTTATTTTAGTTCTGACAGATCAACAAATTTTGGGACAGAGATGAAGGGGAGGGGCGGGAGGGGGGAGGGTGTAATTCATAATCCAGAAAATAAATCAATGATGTTATTAAACTCTGATTATATATTTAGAATTTTAGATTTGGTGTATTTTCATTCTAAGTATCCAAGTGAATCAATCAGGTAATATTAGCAGCAGGTGTTGTCTATACTAGAAAACCACCCATGTGCTGTTTATTACCTGTCCAGGAAAGAATGGGATTGCATAACAGAGCCTAACAAAACTCCACATCCCCTCCCTTGCCCTTTTTCTCTCTCTCCTGTAGAGACATCAGTATTTTCTGGGGCAGTGGCTGGCAACATTTCCCCTCTCTGAAGGTTTCTGCACACAGGAATACAGAGCAAAAACCATTGCGTCCTTTACAGTTTGGTGACCTCCGCTGTATGTTTGCAGCCTCCTGGGAAAGATTAGGCTCCTTTGGCAAGGTTTCTGACATTTACCTCCTCACTCTAGTGCCAGGCATGGCTCTCTGAGAGGTGTTTTCATGAGCCATGTTATTCTGGAGTGGTACTAGAGAGTATGTACTCAGCTGAAGTAGGATGTGTGTGAAGGAGATGGAGGAAATATTCAAAAAGTATCAGAAATGTGCCATGCACAGTGGAAAGCAGCTGTCAGGTAGAACTTGCAGCCACATCATAAACCTTCTTGGAGTATTTGCTCCAGCTTTTTACCATAGCACAACACAACACAGGCTGGTGTATTAGTTCTCTGTCTCCCATCAAGCCTCCCAGCGAGGGCAATATCCGAACTTGCCATGTCACATCCTAAGTAGGGAAGAAAAGCTGCAGTCAGAAGTTGTTGTCAGTTGAGACAATGAAGCACACTGGCCTCACCTCCTCAGCAGAAAACCATCCCATTCTCTCTGAAATCCAGCATGCGTTGTCAGAACTCTCCAGGCGAGAACCCCAGTGGGTTCAAAATGCTCAGCAATATTCAAGTATGAACTTTGCCCATAGATAATTGATACTTCAATTTCCAGTGTATGGGGGGAGCAAGGTTCCTTTGTAATGTTCTGAAGGATTTGGAGGATTTAAGAGTGGCCAGGATGGGCCTCTTTGCTTCTGACTTCTTCAGTAAGGCATGCTGACATTGAGATCCTCACTCCAAGAAGACACTAGCATCCATCTTGAATAAGCCCTTTTGTACCTTCAAATCAGGGTTGTTTCTCACAGCAACATTGCCAGCTAAAGAGAGAAGGGGAGACAGAGAATGAATATGGTGGTGGTGACAGGTTAGAGTGATCAGAGATACCTCAGGGATCTTTATAGGCAAGTCTTTGCTTTAGAGCTTTCTATCAAATGTGGCATATCCTCCCACCTCCATTGCTTATCAACAGATGGAAGCAAGCCTGGGAACACAGCCAATGATCAGACTTAGTCCTTTCACACATCCTTCACTCCAGTCAAGCAACCTTTGATGAGCCCTTCCCATGGAGAAGGGTGGGAGGTTGCACTTCCCCACGTATTTTTGGTTACCAAAAAGAAAAGAAAAAGATGAGGAGTGTTGATGAAGGGACTTTGTGCTGACTCTCCACACCATTGCTCTAAGGAATTGCACTTCACCCTCACTGCTCAGTCCAAGCTGGCAAAGGGTAGAGTCCAATTATGCTGCCTCTCCGTGGCATATGCCTGGCTCACCACAGGAGCCCCTGAGAGCCGTGTGCAAGAAAGGAACTGGATTGCTGGCAACAAATGGGGATGGACTCCAAGCCACAATCCCCATCTGCACCCACTCTTTCCCATAAGTGCTTCCCTGCTGCTGAACACACCTGGTGTGTCCACCTGGAACACACCTACCATGCTGCTGGATGCTGCAGGGCACATTGAGATAGTAACTAGTGGGACCCAACTGTTGTCCCCACAAGGGCTTATTTTCAATTTGCAGCCAAATAGATTTCCAAGCCATAGACCCTCGCTGCATTCACCCACTTACACTTTCCTGTGGCTCCCTCCCTCCTCCCCCCTCAAAGGCAAACTGGGGCGCTGACTGTCTCACTGGCAATATGAATATTATTGCATCATCTTCATCACGGGCTCTCTGGACCTCCCTGGGGCTGACTGCAGACAGACCTGGGTATCTGGCAACAACGGCAACAACAAAAAACTGCATAATTGGCTTTGAGTTCTTTCTTCATCTCTTGAGCTTCCCCAAATTCCTCTCCTAGCCATGCCATTTGAGTGAATTCTGGCACCCTTCTGTCATTGCTGACAACAAAACTGACACAGCATAAATCTACTTGTGTATAGAAAAAGGCAGTGAAACTGTATCGCAGAGAGTGGGACTCGTGTCTGCTGACACGTAGGGTACATTTCCTTGGGTGCTGAGGTAAAGGAGGATCTCTGTGATGTGTTAGTAGTTACAAATCTCTTAACCTGCTGGCCTCCTGCCATTAAAGGCTCACAGCAAGCACTGGTGTATGCTCCAACAGGTCAGAAAGAAATTCCACTTTGTGGGACGGGGGTTCCTGTGGGCACTTGTGAACATATGAGACATCCTGGGGAAGTGAAACGCACTCGAACAAACCTGACACAGCAGGAAGCTGTGGAGGCTTGTGTTCCTGTATGTGCACGCACACACACAGATACACAAACGGTACATTGCAGTACGCTTAATGACTCTGTCCCACAATGCATTTTTGCCAAGTAGGAACAATGTGATCTTTCCTAATGTTCTGCTGGTAGTTATTTGATTTATGTATTCACTTTGTGACTTTTACATCATCTGCTTTCTTGACTGCAGCATTACTATGTAAATATGTGTGTATATATGTACAGAAACTAACTCAAGCAATTATATTCAGGTTGGGAAAAGGGTGGGTTTTATATCTGTACAGTATTTCCTTATTAAATAATGGCATGGGGGGGGGTTGGGAAAGTTAACTTCTAAATTGTGGTTTTATTGGTCTGTGGTGTTTGAAGTTGTTTCAGTGGTTGCTTTTGCTGGTTCGGAAAGTTTATCTGGATGTTATATGTGTGTGCCAAGAAAGGGTCCCCAAACAGGGGAGGTTTGGGATTGGTGAAGGGTGGTGGGTAGTGGAGGGTGTTAATAATTTCCTGTAATAAAAGCTGTGTTGATTGCTAGGGACTGTTTGTGTGAGGCACAGGGCTGTTTCCTTCTCTATGTGCTTTGCTTTTAGATTACTTTCTCTTCCCTTTTCCCCATTGTCTTCTACCTGGGATGTCAGCAGAGTACATTTGTTACTGCAGATTACAGGAATCTCTCTGTGGGCCTTCATCTCCTGACCAGCTCTTCCATCTCCCTCTTTTTGTGGCCTTTGCATTACCAGTGGGAGAGAAGATGGCATTTTCTTGGACCCTCTGTGCCATTCTTGTCCACTTTGCTCCCTCTCCTTTAGACTGTCTCTGTCCTTCCTCTAAGCAGAACCTCATTTTCAGGTGTTTTGATCTCCAGCAGTTTACTGCCTCATCTCCCTGGTCTCTTATCTACTTACTTCCATCTTACTCACACTGATTCTTCAATTTCATCTCTACGCCTCTTCCCTCAGAATGACTTATGCTGGCTGTTTGCCCACTCTGCTCCTCTTATTACTGTCTTGTTGTTCTGTTGTCTTCATCAGACTGTGCAATGCTGTGCAGAAGATGAGTGAAGGGCAAGCCTCTACTTCTGTCCTGGAAAATTCTAGTCCTGACCAGATTTTTAGAAGACAGTATTTGGTAGCTATTTTTGTCTTCTCTGTCTCTTTCACTGGGGTGGTGTTCTGCTCTTGTCCACTCAAGAGATAAGAAATAAAATAGTCTGGCAAATTAGCCAGTGCAAGGAAACAACAAAATTGTCTTTCTGAGAAAGCCAAGAGAAAGAACATCATTTCCATCCTTGATGGCTGACTGGTTAATTTAGAGCAGGGGCAGATACAGGTTTTATCCACTCCAGGTTGACCCTCATCAGGGTTGGTAGAGTTTATTTGCTTTTACTCTATATGAATAAAGCAAGGCTGCTAGAGAGAAGTATGCTATCTTTTAGAAGCACAGGGCTACCTTCCTTTATTTCCTAGAGGCCATTGGCCTGTAAACACCTACATGATGTTCTGCTGTGTTGCAAACTGGGAGTGAATGTCTGGTAGTATTTGGTCCCTTTCTGTCTGACAAGTCACTATAAGATGGTGCTTGACACAAGCTGTCTAGGGCTTGTGATTCTAGTGTCATGTCAGTAAGGGAGGAGAGTGACAGGGTATGACGTGGTGAAAAAGCAGAGACAGAGCCAATGTGAAACTGGTAGAGGCCTTAGGCAAATGCCAGGACACCTTCCTCCTTCCCTTTCGGACAACTTGCATTGTTCCTTAAGGAATGCCATCAACCCACCATCCTCCACAGCTACGGCTCTGTCTGCTCACCCCTGAAGACAGCTGGGTCTGCTGGTCACAATCTGAGAAAGGGCCTGTTAGCCTCTCCATGTGTGCATGTGTGTTGCCATGTGCAATCATCTCTGGGGGTTTGAGTTGTACTGTATTGAAAGCATATGGGCAGTGCAGGGAGCAATGGAAAAGGTCAGAGTGACCAGAGGTTATGCAAAGCAGCAGTCTTCTCCCAGCTGCAGCTAACTCTTGCTAAGCCCACCATTGTAGGCCTGCATCTCTGATTTCTGGGTGGGAGAACCCACTGCAGCCACATGGGAATGGAGCTCTGCTCAAAGGTGTGAGCAGGGTAGACACCCCCATCATAATCTTGACATGGCTGTTCCAGCATGGTCCACAGTGGCCTGTGTCCTTGTGAATACATGGCTGCAAATACTTGTCAGTCTGGGAGGAGGTGTGTGTTTGTGCATTCGAGTGACTCCTGGCAGAATTCTAAACATAAGTGCGGTTGGAAACCACTAGCCTATTTAGTGCAGATGTGGGCAAGCATCTCTTTGGGAGTACATCTCAGAGATTAGCTTTTGGCCAAAATACTGAGTTACGTTTCTGAGTGTCAGCAGGCTCCTTGCTGTGTTTGCTTTGCTTATTCAATGTGCCATAACTGTGACACACATGTAATATTTGCAGGGTGTCCAGAGAGAGCACACCCATCACATGAGACTTAGCAGCCAGTGCTTTCTCTCTTCACTTTCCTTCCAGGCCGTGAAACCAGATTCATTGACACCTGCAGCTAAACCCCTGTTAAATTCAAGGAGCTTTTGGAACAGCTGCTTAGGGGTTTAGATGACTAGAATGCCTTTTGTGGATTCTCTTACTTGTGTGGGCCTCTTCCTGCAATGCATTTTGCCAGGATTCATCTCCAGGAACTCACCATGCTTGAACATAGCTTAGGGAGGTTCCCTCTGCTTGGGGATCACCATCTGTATGTTGCATGCCTGTTGCTACTCGTCTGTATTTCTTGTACGTGTCTACTCGTGGGGAGCAGGGGTGGGTTCACATTGGTATGTGTATTTATGCAGCCTGCACACATTTGTATGGGTGGTGCCACAGTCTGTATATGTGCTTAGGTGTTTGTATACATGTGTTTGAGATGATAGAAAAGTGTTTGAAGCTGTATGCTGCTAAAGCCAGATGATGAGTACCTGTAAGTACTTGGGCAACGCTGTTGTTGCTCTTGCTTACCTGGATAGGCCCTGGCACGTCTTCTATGTTTGGATTCTGGGGGACCAGCTCTGAATCAATGACAAGGCTGGGACACAGACTTCTCCTGGAGATGTTTTGAATACAGCATGAGAAACCCATTCCATGCATTCATTCAATTCTGTGCTGAATCTGCTGTGCCGTATTTTCAAACCATTGTGCCACACTCCTTACCTACTTCAGCCTTAACTCGTAGGTGGAGCAGGAGAGGTCTTTTGGGAGAGATCTGGTCAATTTGTCCTGTGACTGAAATAAGATGCTCCCTTGCTGCCTCCTAGGGCAATGCAAGCACTAAATTCTACTTGCAAGCAAGCACTAGCCTGTCCTTTCTTGTTCTTGTGTCAGATAGACACCAGTAAAAGCTGAGCTGTGGTGGACTGATCTCCCATTCCTGCTATTTGGAAGAACTTCACCATTGCTGCTTAGAGCTGGGTAGGGATCTTGCAAATCCCAGGCTCTGGAGGGGTTCAGTTTCTTCAAAGGGGACAATAAAGAGGGAGGATGGGAGGGAGTAAACTTTCTGCAACCATTCTCCATCCCATTCATTTCCAGGAGAGACTACTAGCACCAGAGAGGATGACCTGCTGGGAGGGCCCTACAGTGCCAACCAGCACAGCACTTTAACTGGCCAAACTGCTGAACAAGTCACTGCTGTCCTTTGTCAGCAGCCAGAAAAGACAATCAGGATCCGAAGGAAAGATGCCATGACTAGTCAGATAAGGAAGGAGCAACACCTGGGGGCTGGAGCCCTCATCATCTACACTATCTTAAGTCTGCTTAACCGGACTTTTAACATTAGTGTCACTGGGCCTCTTTGATGGTTTCTTTTTATTTATGTATATAAAATGTAACAGAATAATCTGTGGCCTCCAGTGACTCCTTCTATCAGACCACATCTACCCACCTGCTCTGCTTTCTTCCATGTTCAACAGCTCTTTCCGCTCCATCAAATTGTGTCCTGTGCTCTGCCAAGCTTGTCTTTTATGGAAGAGAAGATACATGTGTGTGAGTGCGTGTACACGTGTGTATGTATTTTAAGTATTATTAGTATTATCAACATGCTATACACCTAAAAGCTCCTAGCAAGCTGGAGCCTTCAAGAGGTGCTGTAGGAAATGACCTTCCCACTAGACAGTAGTTAGTGTGGAGGTTATCACAGAAAGCTGCTAGCTTTGGAGGCCTCTTTGCCTGTGTGGTTATTTTTTTTTATCTTTGGAGCAGGGTCTCTCTCACATATGGTCAGAAATGCAGCAAACTGCTCTTTTTAGCTTTGCATTTTCAAAATTTCTAACATGGGGAAAAAACAAAATTGTTGATTAGCTGTTAATTTCTTCTGTCTGTTTGTTTGGTTACACAGTCCTTTTAGTGGGAGCAGGGAGGTGTTTTCAGCAATACAACTTTCCGAGACCTCAGTTCTGTGCAGTTATTGTTTGTATGGTTCAGCTGTGTCTGGGGTCTTTCCTTTGTACATGTTTTTCCTGAATGGCAAGGCTATCTTGAAATGTCTCTTTGCCAGTGACCAAAGCACCATCTGTAATTGGAGGTGAGGGCTGGTATATAGAGGAGGCAGCAGCCTTTCAGGAAGTAGCTTTTACTGACTTCCCTGTGGAGTCATAGAAAGCAAACTATTTAACTGTTGCACAGGTGGGTTTTGGGGTTGTTTTTTTTATTTTTGGTACTCCCTTTCTTTTTGTTCTTTTTTTTTTCTTTTTATCTTTTTTTTCCTTAAAAAAATCCCAAGTTTCTTCAGTGAGCTTTGGCTGTTGCCACAAAGGCTGCTGCGAGGCAGGTAGCAGGCAGGGAGGGTATCTGCCCTCCTGAAGCCATGTGGGTTTGCCTGGGTGAGGAGGGAGAAATCCCTTTTTGTTGGTTTCCACAGCCATTCCTGGGACAAGGACCCTGTGGCTGCTGAGGGACCTGACCCAAGGGGAATAAGCCTCTGGACTGTGCGAGTCAGGGGTCAGGCTGGAGGGCAAGCAGCAGAAGATGGCTCATGGACCCCTACTCAGTCCTTCCCATGACTGAGCAGGAGCAGGGCACATAGGTCTGCAACAGGGACAAATGAATGACCCTAAATGGGTCAGAAGAGTCAGCCTTGCCTGTCCTGAGCTCTTTGCAGGTGGGTAGGGCTGACCCTCAACTTGGACAATGTCATTCAAGGCTGAGCAAAGTCTCACAAACCATAAAGTAGGGGTTAAAGGTGGTGCATGGTTATCTGGCCAGCTCTCAATGTCATAACACCTAAGGGAAAGCCAAGCACCTTCATCCTTTGGCCCTTGGAAGTGGCTGAGAGCAGTGGTGGAGTGTTGTGTCTACTAGGGTTGGGGCAGGTAGCATCTCTAGAGCTGGCACAGGTCAGCCTCAGCTGTGTTTGCTTTCTAACTAATGTAAATTTACTTTGGAGAGCATGTTTGATGAGCTCAGTCTATCAACCAAAAGAAAAAGAAATACTCGCCTCTAGTGCAAGTCTTCTACTGCCCAACACTGCTACCTCCTCTTCTCTTGAGCTGTTTGTATCTTGTGGTGACCTGGCCACCCATCACCCTGTTGTGTACAGCAGATATATCCTATCCACTTCTGAGACCATCTTTGCCTAAATTTTGCCTCCTCCTCATCCCCTTTATGCACGCACATGTGTGTGCGTGCGCACACACACACACACACACACACACCCACCTCCAGCCACTCCACTGGTGAAGATCAGAGCCACAGAGACATGAGTGCCAAATGACTTTTTATTTCTCAAGTAAATGATAAAAAAAGTTTTTTTTTTTTTTTTTTTTTTTTTTTTTTTTTTACATATGCAAATGTAAAAGGGAACCGACAGCGAATTGGTGGTGGCGAGAGGAAATGGGATGTTTTGTAACCCTAGCTGCAGTAAAAAAAAAAAACAGAAATAAAATTACATAAAAAATATTTAAAAAAAAAAGAAAAAAAAAACTTGAACTATTTTGGAAATATTGTGAATAATTTTTTGATATAAAACTAATTTTTATGTAGCATGAAAACCACCAAAATAAAATTATCAAGAATAAAAGCTGTGCAGAGGGTGTTTTTGTTTAGTTTTTGAGGGAAAAGAAGGAAGAAAGAAGCAGTGGTGTATGAGAGAGGGATGCTATTGCCATGGCTTTTACTGTGAGAGTCACAATACATGATATTTTTCTTCCATCTTGGTAAATGGAGTCTTGTGATTATGTGGGAAAAAAAAAGAATACACAACTCATATTTTATATGAAAAGATGTTTTTATCTCTGATTGCTGTGGAGAAAATCGAAAATAAGAACAGAATGAATCCCAGAGACTCAAAAAAAACCCCAAAAAGCAAATTAAAAATGACCATGAATTGCTTTTGAATGTTAACAGCAATCATGAATTTTTTCTGCTTGACTTTGAGTTTTTGAGTAGTTGAGGTTGCAGTACTGGGAAGGCAGAGGTGAAGGAGGGAAGACATTATTGAAAGGCTTACAAAGTTCTGGTTTTTGTTATGTGAGGCACAGGAGTTAAACCAGCATCTCTTCCTGTTTCCCTCTGAGTAAGGGAACAAGGTAATGTCCTTTGGCAGGATATATTGGCACCACTTTTCATTCCTTTAAAAAAAAAGAAAAAAAAAAAAGAAAAGAAAATTACAAGTTCTTAAAGGAAGCAGACTGCCTCTTCCAATTTCAGACAAAACAGTATGTTGTCTCAGCACTCCAGTCCTTCTTAGAAATGGCAGTGACAATGCTGTGCTCCCTGAAGGAAGAGGGGTGTCAGTGCCTTCTTTGGAGGCTCTGGCACTGGAGCACTAGATTGTCTTTGAGGAGGTGATAGCACCCATCCCACCCTGCTGTGGATCAGGGTGTTGCTCTTTTGAATTGTCAAAGGACAGGAGATGGTGGTTTCTGGACTCTTCCCAGAGAAGTTGGTAGGTTGCTCTGCCCATTCTGTCTTGAATATATTATTTGTGCCTGAGTGAATTAGAGGCCTCCTGCATATGAATTTCATCTTCCCTCACGGTCTCATCTCCTATGCAATTATTAAAACACTGCCCCATGAGCTAGCAGGGGAGCTTCTCTGTTTCTCTTGTCCTTGCTGTCTGAGAGCCTTCTACATCACTAACTGAAAGGGAGGGGGCAGATAGCACACCATGTAGCTTAAAATTTGGGTTCATCACTGATGAAGAAGAATGAAAATCAGTGAAGACTCATTATCAACCTAGACTATGCCTCTGTCAGTATGCAGAAAAAGAACCATGGGTCAAAATCTTGTCTTCTGCTCAAGTCAGGATAAACTCAGGTGGAGTGGACAGGAAGGACCTGGAGGCAGCAGTGGTGTAGACCAACTTGATTGGTGGGTTCTTAAATTCTGAGCCCCGGATACAAGTGTGAAAGAGAATACATGAGAACATTACCACTTGGTGGAGGAAAGAGAGGGAGAGCCCTTTTAGCATAAGAGAGACCAAATCCTGAAGCGACTTCTTCACTTATCTAGATGTGAGTAAGCCTGTCTCTGCCTGTTGCCAAACCCTATCCCATGCACTTTGTGTTTCTGCTTTTTGACTTCTACAAGGAAGACAAGAGTGACTTACCTCTGCATTGTGAAGCTTTTGTCGTTATTAGTTATAAATCTAGGTTGTTCCTCCAGGTAAATTTACTTGTTCTATCTCCTAGTCCCATCTTCTTGCCATCAAATCTTGCCAACAGAATTGTCTTACTGTGAGGAACTGTACATCTCTGTGACCTCCTGTTCTTACATGTTAAGAAAAGGGGCCCTTGCTCCCTCATGGGAAGAAGCTAGCACTGTTCTATATCCTTCAGTGAGGGCTGAGAAGTCATTACACACAGCTTAGGGATATTGTTTATCTTACTTCCCTCCAGTGACTTGGATATTACAGTTGCCTTCCTTACAAAGAACATGGTATCCTACATCTCCGACCATTGTGGACTATCTCTATGTTTGTGTTATCGGCTGGCATTTGCTCCCTCAAAGACAATATGGAAATCACAAGGAGCCTCTTATCTTTAGTCTGGACAATCACCCTGTGACTGGTGCTCTACCAGCAGCCTCCTATTTATACTCATCCCCTTAGCATAGTTAGGGATCAAGGCAGTAGCAGCAGGGAAGGGTAGAAAAAGTGGAATCGGGGGGGTGTGTGAGTGACTATGTAATGCTGTGCTGGTGTGATGTGTGCTCACCAGCTAGAGAATGTGACATGGAACAAGAGCAGCACTGTAGCTTTATGATCTCCAGGTCTTCTTGTCTCCTCCATCCGAGAGGTGGTCTCTCTTTCTCCTCCTTGGGCAGCAGGGTGCCCCAGGGAGGATGTGAGGCAGGAGACAGGGCAAGGGACTGAGCACCTGCAGGGACCTCAGCTTCAGTGCTGAAAGTGCATGGTACATATCAGAGCCCAGGCTGCTGACGACAGTGAAAGTGCTGCAGGCAAGGAAAAGTCACAATGAAAACCTCAACTCTGGAGGCTTTGCCTCTCTTCAGGAAATGTCTGCAGAGGAATGAGTGTAGTGGAGAAGAACAGATAACTTTGCTGCACAGTGTGTTAGGAGGAGGAAAAATATGGCTTAGTAATATGGGTCTGGGTGGAATATATCTTGAATGCAAGTCCCTGGAAGTAGAGGTGAACAGATCTAAAACAGAAACTTGACAAACGCTCTGAAAATTCAGATTTCCAAGCATAATGTCTCAGAGTCTGAACCAGGGCTTTGGCCATGTGTTATGCTAGCTGGAAGTTCAGCTGGGGGCCATTCTTCTACTCCAGCCTCTACACCCACTCACCTTTCTTCCCTGGAGTGAAGCTGCAGGCTCATCTCTTTCCCTTAAATCCAGAGAGCCTACTGACAGAAGTGGAACAGCTTGCATTTTGCCCACTTTATCTCTGCATTTCACTGTTCAGATCTCATGTCTTCCAAGGCAGATGTTCCATCAGGCCAGATGGAGGGCAGAAGTCCTTCCAGTGCACACATACAGCAAGGGCAGGAGTCTGTATTTTTTGAGCACACTAGCCTTACATACTCTCCTTGAAACACCTCGGTATCTTGGCTAATGTGAGTGCTCCTGGGTTTGTTTGCCTTCACAGGTGATTTGCGTGGCCCATCACAAAGCCAAGGTTCTGTCAGTGAAGAAGAGCTATTCCATGTGGCTTTTGGACACTGGAACAAGGGACTAGGATTGTAGTTATAGAAGAGGCATCTGCAAAGATGCATATCCCATACCTGGGGGATATTAACTGATGTTCTTCTCTTCTTTGAGAAAAAAGTTCTAGGGTTTCTCTTTGGCCTCCCACATGAAAGGACTTTTCCAAATGATAAATGCACTTCCAGTGGCTCTGGAGGTGCTCTTCTGCACATAAATACTCCTTTTGCAGCTCTGGGAGCCAAACCTTGCTGTGCTGAGATAAAGGCGGGACCAAAAAGAGCCAGTTGTAATGAACCAGTCATTTCTACCATGGTAGCTTCATATTGCTTAGAACTAACTGTTCAGATGTTCTCCTTCATCCCCAAGCCACTTCAGGGCTCTCTCTGTGCTGCAGTGACAGCCCCTTTTGCAGTCCCTGCTGAACTCCCCCTTCTTTATATGCAGAGAGTAAGGGCTTCATGGCCACTTTCTTATCTGAGGCATTAGATCAAAATTGGAGAAGCATGACATTTTGGACCTATGTCTGTGACTCTTTCATTAGTTACCCTTGCTAAGAAGGCAAGAGACCGAGGCCTGCCAGCCATAAGGATAAGCTTTGGGCAAGCCATCGCCTTTCAGCTGCAGGTTCCTGCTGCACTGATATCAGAGGGGACATCTACTAGAATTCTAAGTGATTTACACACTGTGCTCACTACTCTTTCAAGACTGGTATATAGACTTGAATCTAAGCAGAAAAGAAGGGATTTATTTTCTCCTTGTCTGTTTCTCCTGTTCCCAAGGGAAAAATTCCTGAAAAAGGGGAAAGGGAAGGTTCTTCCCTCATTTGAAACTCAGACTATTGCCTTTCCATGGAGAGTATTGTTTTGCAGTGGTAGAATAAAACAGATCTTTGGCTGGTACCAAGACACAGGCTCTGGGTGGTTTCTACATCCTTTTTCTGAGGGAATAGCATAGCTTCTGCTGCAAAGGGCAGGGCCACTTTCTCTGTCACCTTGGTCTCAAGGGATGAGCCATGAGTCTAGAGTCTCAGGCACTTGGTGTTTGCATGGCTCTGTTCGAGTCACCCTACTACACATTCTGGAGAGCTGGGGGTCCCTGGGGCCAGCAGCGCTAAGTGTTGGGAAGAAATATTTAGTTAATGCTTGTGCCACGTTTGTATCAAGTAGGGAAGGATTTTTAGAAGCACCTGGGAGATTTATTAATACAAACCCCATCTCACTGAAAGCCAGTAGTGCTTAGCTGCTTAAGTGCTTTTAGAAATTTCTACTACAAAAGCTAAGAATGTTTATTCTTTTTAAAAATCTCTTTATGAAGGGGGTGGGGTATTTAATAGTGAGGTAAACTAGCTGAGCTCTCCTGAGCCTAAACTATTGTAATAGTAATCTCAACTAGCAACTACTCCTGCAGGATGCCCTGGGTTGGGCTAAGGATATGAAGGGTGCAGGACCTTCCTTCTTGAGGGTGCACCTGCCACAAAGGGGGAAGTAGGTAGTACATTGGGCAGAATTTCATCAGAAGGCTACACTTGAGGATGCATATTGAATGCAAGCAATGATTGGTAGCTTCAGGGGTAATTTTGTGTTGGTCAAAATGACTCCATCTCTCCTAACAACACTGTTGCTGTGGAGTTGGATACTGTCAGTATTAGTAATTAACCTGGGAAGGAGCGAGTAAAGTGAAATGCTTTGCCAGCAGGGTGAAACCCTGACATAAAATTGATCAAAACCACTTAGATCCTGTTTTCAAACAAGATTTGTCCATTCAATGCTTTGCACTGCCATAGTCCTTGCTTCAAAGAGTGCAATTTTGATGCTAAACTGAAATACATTAATATTAGCATTTACATTAACAAGTAAATTGACATATGCCGTAGTTTACATATATTATGCAAATAGCCTGAAATCTTGCATGAATTTGCATTTCATTTTCTTGAGATTAAATGAGACATATACTTTATAGGGGATGTGATTGAGGTATCCAGTCATATGATAAGCTAGGTGACTTGATGTGGCTTGTTGCATGAACTGTGGTAAAGACAAGTGGCAGAGGAAAAGAATATTTGACATTTTCACATGAAAATATGCTGTGTTCATGGTTGCTGTTTGGAGAAAGCAGTTCATGGATTTCTGGGATGTGGTCAGAAGTAGTGCAGGAAGCTTGTGCTCGGAAACAGGATACTGGGCCCTCAAACTGAAGGGCCAGTCAGGGTCTTAGCCTGCTACTTTTTTTTGAGATTTGAGAAAGAAACACTCCTCTCTTTGCAGCATTGTGCAAATATCACCCAATTGAAATCTCTCCACCCAGTAAGGGGAGGAGAATTTCCTGCACAGGCAAGGGAACAGTGAGGAGGTGAGCCTGTGATTCATACAGGAGCAGGCCACCAGACCCCAGACTTGCCTGTCATCACTTCAGTACTTGGCAGGATGGCTTCTTCTTATTCCCCCTCTGAAGGTCATGAAGGGATAACATGTATTTGCAAAGCTATGCCCAGGGCAATTAGCTTCTGCTTCAGGTAAATTTGGTCATGTATCTTGCTATTCTGACAGTGCTCTGGTTTTCCAGCTTCATTTCACCTCTTCCATTGGACAGAGCCTTAAGGAAGCTGTACATCATCCCAGCCTTGACCAAAGGGAACCTGAACCACAAATTGTGGTAGTTTTCTCTGTGCATTTTTAATTAGCTCTACTTTTACAGGTAGCATAAGGAAGTACATGTATGGGCCTGATCCAGAGAGGTGCTGGGCTGTACTAGCTCTCTCAGGATGTGTGCAGTGCATGAGGCTCAGTCTCTGCTGCCATCCTGACCTGACTTCTCTGACCTGATTATGGAGGCTCTCCTAGGATTCACAATACAACTAATTTCCCTTCCTCAGAAACTTGCACATCAAGGTTGTCATGTTCTCCTCACTAGTAGTCTTGAACATCCCTCTGTTGCTTTTGTCAAGCTGCTACAAACTTTCACCTTTTACAGGGAGGCTGTCAAAACGTTATATAGAAAATAACTTCCTTTTTCAATTCCACCACTGTGCATTAACACCTCATGCTGTCGCATCAGAGAGGCTTTGTCAAGAACTTCTTTGTACCATGCAAAGTGTTCATTCAACTTGGCATCTCTTGATGAAGGTTGCCCAAGACATCCTGGTCTGTTTGAATTGTGACTGAATTTCCTGGTCAGCTGCTTCTTAGGCTTTGCTTCGAAACCTTGAAGGATGTTTGAAGTGCAAACAAACATGCAACTGGACAGAGGCTGACCTAGCTTCCTTTTGTCTTCAAAAGGCTAGGATGACAAAAACAGTTTTCCTAGGGCTACAGTTCAGCTTAGTTCAAGTTCCAGCTTCATAATTGCTCCAAAATTTTAGGTCTGTCTTACCAGTACCCTTTTTAATTATGCATACTCCTGCTTACAGAGTCACTGCCACTCTTCAAATATTCAAAGCTTCCTTACATTTAATTTTGGATGGTTTACTCTCTCCAGGGAGGAGGCAGCATTTTAAAAAGAAATTGCTGATGGAAAAAGTAGAGCTTACATGATTTGCAGCAAACAGCAATTTGAGCTCTCAAGAACACGCATGTCTTGGACATGTAAATGTTACTCATTTGCATTTCAAGGGCACATGTGACATACAACGTTCCTTCTTCATCCAGTAACATTATCTAAACTTAATGGTTAATGTCACATTTTTATTAACATTTACAAGTGCATTGGGAGATTAATTTGTTTATTTGCATTATGCAAAACTGATTTAAGATCATGGTTTGCATTTACACACATTTACATAGTGTTTCCTGATTAATACGTTACAATACAGACAAATCATGTGTAAATTGCAGGCTTACATCTGCAACATAAACTTCATTTTGTGCAATGTAATACTTATCTGGCAAAACTTTTCCAGCAGGTTTCAGTTGAAATCAGGATATGGCAGGGAGGGAAGGAGGAATGGGAATCAGAGGTGGATTTTCTGTGGAGAAGTCTTTCTTTAGCACCTGTTGCTTGCCGATACCCTGCAGCTATGAAACAGAAGAGGATGCCAAGGATAGCTGGCAACAGGCTGAGTTTCATATAATGCTGTGGCCCTGAAGTTAGGCTCCTGTGAACACACAGTTTAGTTGCATGCTTAGTGATTTTAGTTGTGGAGTGAAAAGGAGTCAGAGAGAGAGAAAGGGTCAGCAACCATTGCTGCCAGTGCCATACCTTGGCACTGATCCTCATGAAGGGTCTCAGCTGGGTGCAGTGGAGACCTTTGGGGTGCTCTACTGTGCTCCCTTACTGCCTTTGGCTGGGGATATTCAGGGCTGGCTGGCTGGCATGGGTAAGACCAGTGGAGGGTGCAGGGAGAAGGGCAGTGATGACCACTGAGCACCTGGTGTGGGGCTGAGACTTGGACCAAGAAAGGCAGCACCCTTGCACTGAACACAGTGGATACTGTGGATTCTGCCCCAGTGTAGCGTCTTCCTAAGAGAAAGTGCGGTCAAACTCAGGCTTGCCTCACATCTCTGAGGCCCTAATTTTACTGTCTTTCCTCCACCAGTCATAACCTCATCCTCTTCTTCCCTACAACCTCACTCCCCTCCGGTTCTTCTTTCTGTAAATAACTCTTTCTGATTTTGGACAAGCAGGGATCAAGAGATTCTGGAGGGGGGTGGGGAAGACACTTGTTTTGTTTTGTTTTTTTCCTTTCTCTCTTGAATTTTGGTGTTTGAACTTGAAAAAAATTAAATATATAAATATATATATTTAAGCAAATGGATCTCCTGGAGGACTATGAAAGGAGTTGATTTTTTCCCCTTTGGTTTCTCTTGTTTCTCATTGGAGTTTGTTTTCTGGGGAAGAGGGTTTTTGTGAACTGTTGAGATTTCCAGTTCAGCATTGTTTAAAGGATATGGAGAAAAAAAAAAAAAAAAGGAAGAAAAATCAACAAAAACATGAAAACCTTTGTGATGTACAAAACCTGTAAATAGTTAAAATACTTTCTCTTTTCTAACAACAAATTATTTCTGTCACTTTATATTCAAAAATAAAGAAAACTACCACAGAGTATCAGGGTAAAAAAATCAGAACCCATAATATGAACTTTTTCTTGTTTGTCTTCATTCATTTTGTTCTTAACTTGGAGAATGCCTGGGAATTTTGGTGCATGTGTGATGTTTTAAAACCCTGAAATGGAGATGAGCTGAAATTAGGAAAACAATATTACTTGAGAGGGGCTCTTGCCCTGGTGTTCACTAGGAGCTGTACATTGAGGCTAGTGTCATAGGGTTACATGGTGAGTGTAGATGAAGGAAGGAATACCTTCCACATTCAAGAAGCACAAACATGTACTGAGGCAGAAGCATGGATGTGAGACTGTCTCCATGGACTGAATCTTTCCCATACCCTGCCTGGAAACTGGGTGGGGGGGAGGGAAGGAGGGGGGTGCATGCTGAAGGCCACCATGGAGCTGCTAATAACATTGTTAAAACAACCTGCAGGATTTTGGATCTCTCTGGAACCTCTCCTGTCAGTCCACAAAGTGACAAGGCATTGGCACATTGTCTTCATAAAACAAAGTCCAGGTTGGGGCTATAGAGGAGGACAGGGTGACAAAGATGGTAGGGAAGTCTCCAAAGATGTCAGTTAATCTTAACACCAACCATTAATCATAACACCCAAGACTACAGGGAAGTTGAGGGAAGAAGTTGATCTTTGCAGAGGCTACCCTGGTCCAACCAACAGAAAAGGCCAAAGAGGTTATTTATAAGGAAGTGCTAAGAAGTGACAGGTTTTGGAAACACAGAGCAATGGGTCACCTTTAATGATGAGAGGGCAGTCAGCTATTTTTAGGGGAGCTAAAAATAAAGAAAATGGACTAGCTGAGCTAGTCAGAGGATGCTAGACTACTTGTGGGGTGAAATTAAAAGGGTGGAACACAGGAGAAACCCTCAGATGCAGTAAGCCAGATTGAGAACAGAAAAAGCAGTGTTCAGCCAAGGAACCTCATCATAGCTGAAATTAAACATTAGTAAATACAGATAATTGATAAACAGAACAAAATTATAAGCTAGGGAAAGAAAATCCCTGGCTAGTAGATGTAAAGGTAAAGAGGATTATATATACATAAACACAGAAATATGTTCTTTTTGAGAATCCTAAAAATAGATGTTAAGTACTAACTGTGAAAGGTAAGTCAATAATAGCACAAAAGAGCCAGAAAGACTCAATATTCAATTTTGATATGAATCTGGAGAGACAGTGGGTAGTGTCAGCACTGCCATTCATCACCAAAGGAAGTGGGACATTAGCTAAGACCCAATCAGGTGCCTTTCTGAGGGGTGAAGCGGGGCACCCCTTCTCCAGGTCTGCACTGTCACAGCTCTGTGTCCCTTCCAGTATGTACCTACCCCATTCTCTAATCAGGGCTTGCTGCAGTAAAATGATTCAGCTGCTTATGTAGATAGTCTTGTGACAGTGGTTCTTCCCAACCTCACAACCCACCAGTGCAATAGTGACCTTAGTGATACCAGAAGGCAAAAAAGCAATGGTGAATATTGGGGGTTTGTTTTTCAGTCTCAATCCGTATGCTTTAGCTATGAAGGCAGAGGTGCTCATCCTTATATTTCTGCACTCAAAACAGCACCATTTTGATGGGTAATCTTTTTTTTCTTCTTTTTTTTTTTTTTTCTGACAGTAGCTTAGTCCAAAAATGAAATGTGATTGTTTGGGGCCAATTCCGACAGCACCTGATTTTTTTTGTTAAGGAAACAAAAATCTGTTTTGGAGGTCTGGGACAGAGTTGCATGAATTCCCACACAAGTGCAGTACACTATCATGAAAACTGGCTAACTTCCAACACACATAGCTCAAAAAATGTATAGGTTATTCAAACTTTAGCCCTTGCCCCAGGTTCATCTGCCAAAAGAAGAAGGGTATTTTACTAGATTTCACTTGCTAGCCACAACCAAGCCTTAGCTGGAGGTGCAGAGGAAATGTGAACAATTTGAAAGCTCTGAACAGTTTCATACTTCTACCTTTTCAAAACAGGAATATTCTCTACTTCTTCAATACTGTCCATAGCATTTTCTCCTTTCTTTTTTTTTTTTTTTTTAATTACTGAAATTGTTAATTGACAAGTTCTGTTTTGAAAAAAGAAATGTCTGCCAATTTAGTTTCAAGTTTGAAAATATTCACCTTTTGGCCAAGCTGCACACTTTAAAACTGCTAATAGAGTAAAAACAATCCAAACAGGAAACTAAATGGAGCGTGTGAATGAAAAGCAAAGTTAACTATTAAAAGGGGTTGAAAAAATATTCAAACAGTAGAAAAATATTTCTCAAGAGGTTTTTATTTCTGTAAATTTCACTGAAAAAACAAACCAACCAGAACTTTTCAAATGGCTCAACTGACTTTAGCTGAAGTGAATTATTTTTAAGAAGTTTGGAGATGCTATCAGTGAATGAGAGAGTGACCAAAAAAAGGATTATCTTTCTGAATCTCCTAGATGCACAACAATAGGCTGGAACTGGAAAGAGATTGATTATTTTTCCTCTGTAGATATTTTGTTACTTCACCTCAGCCAGAATCTGGTAGCCCCAGGACTAGCCATGAAAAAATGGGAAAAAATATGGGGGAGAATAACCACATTAGCACTAGCCTTATCATACTCAAGTTTGACAAGTATATGTTTTTCTAATATTATCAGAAGCCCTTTGGTTCTTTGAAAAGCCAAGGTTTACAGAAAAGCTTTTAAAAACAGTGCAGGAAGGCAATGATAGAAAAGAGCTATTCGTTGCTCCATCCCAGATCTGCTACCCTTGCCATATAGGTGGGGGTGCACCTCCCTAACATTAGGTGTCAAACAGCGAACATCTCCAATTGTCTTTCCTTGATCACAGCACAGCAGAAGGCATTTCTCAAACAAAAGCTATGCTGGCCTAAAGCCGGTGTCTGGGGCACAGCTGCCCTTGGATGAGCATTTCTCTTGATAATTGCCTAGATGATTGGTGCTGGTGTATGTATATATGTGTGTGGGTGTGTGTGTGCACATGCATATCTGTGTGTGTGTATAGGGGCTCACCTAAGCTTTAAGGGTGGAAATCTTAGCTAGGTGCTTAGGTTTTCACTGGCATCTAGACTCTGTCCAGTCAATGGACTCTAGAGAAGGAACTATATCATTTCCAAATAGATACCTCTTTTGGCTCAAACAAATCTCCCACCAAACCCATTGCCTGGGAAGATCTCTGCTGGAAATCTGAACCCATGGACATCTTCACTGAAAGATAGCTAAGGGTAGGCCAATCAAAGTCCACTGCTTGTGTTTACAGTAAGATGGCAGGGATCACTGGGGGATAAATGCCTCCCTTACAGGTGAGTTGCACTGAGTGTGATGCCCTGAGAACAGAGGTGGGATTGGGATTCCCTTCTGGGCCATGTTCTCTGCTGTGAGGTAGCTGAAAATGTCAAGCAGAGAGGAGAGGCTGAGTGATACAAAATGGGAACAGAATGAAGCATAATGAGCTCTGCTGTCTGAGGCATCTCTTGGCAGCCTGTGCTCAATGGCAGATAAATAAGCAGCAAAAGGAGTCAGAAAATAATGTGTGGGTTTGAGGAAAAAATGTAGTTGGAATCAAAGATACTTATAAGTGTAGTGGCTGACATTGCCTTCAATATAGCACGGAGATCACTGAACATCTGTCTCAAAACACAACCACTCTGCCATCCTTCAAGACCTAATCCTGACACTCCTGCAGCACTGTCACTACAGCTGTAGCTGAGAAGGAGCTTTGCTCCTGTGCTTGCCTTGAGGACCAACTCTCCTCTGCTGGGTGCACCACCTCTTGTGGGTGTCTGTCAGAAAGTGGTGGCAAATGGACTCAACTCACCAGGAGTGAGCACTTGACTCCTTTCCTCAGTGTGACTGGATGCACTGCCTTCCATCTCCACCAGTGCTATCTACTCAGATCTTTTCAACATTAATCCCAAGGCATGCAGAAATCTGGTTGCTCCAGTAAAGGTCCTGTGCCAGATGCCATGTTCTTCTGTGTGGGGGGATGAAACCACTCTGTCATGTGCCGTCAGTGAAATTCAAGGAGCAAGAAGACCCCTTTCTGTCCCAGAAGCACAAGCAAAAATTTAGCAAGCAATTAAAACATATTAGTGTCCTCCCCAGCATCTACCATGCTGGGCTGCCCTCTTCCTTAACTGGCCTGCAGGATGGGAACCCTTCAGTCTTCATTATTCTCAAATTAGGAAGGCTTTTGCTTTAGGGTCTTCAATAAGCCTGTGGTGCCTTGCATAGGATAAAGCCTTAATGGGAGAGGGAAACTACAATTCTGCAGGAATATCAGTTTGTGTAAGAAGTACTTACTGCTTTGAGTCAGGACTGAAAAAGCTGAATGAGGCTTGGCAGACAGCTTCAATATTGTGTTCCCCCTCCCTTTCTCCCATGTTCTGCCACATGAGATGTAAATAAAGCACTGTACAAGTGGAGGGCTTAGAGGTCCCTGTGAGTTGCTCAGCAGTGTCGGCTGCACAGGTCTGTGCAGCTAAATCCTGGTGAGCCATCTTCTCAGCTAGTGTAACATTAGCACAAATGTCTGCAAGAGAAGGACAATGGCGCGTTGTGCTTCAATATGGTTGTGTTGTCAGAGACTGGATCTTGACTGACTTAGTGGTCAGCGGGGCTCTAGAAAAATTGTGTTCAAAAGCATGATGTCCCATGACAATAGGACCAGAGTGATCCAGATGGGGCTCTGCTGGCTTGCTCCTGCTCTCAGAGGAAAGTTACACTCAGCATTGCATCCTCTGACTTAATTAGCTACAAGCATGTTCAAACATGATAATGTTGTGTAGTATAGAGAAGGACAGTGTCCTGGCCCTGTTCCAGCTTGTATAATTAATTTCTCCTTATCTAAAAATTCTACCTGTAATTTTGAATAAGTATGGCTGAATTTTTTAATCTTTTCCTTACTATGTCTTCAAACCACTAACTTTTTTTTCCTCCTGTGACTTCTTAAGTGTCTTGTAGCTCCTTTATATACATGCATGCATGCATATTTATATTCCTTTTTTTATCTTTTGCATTGTTCCAGCAACAAAAGCTATAATTCACTTCGCTTAAATTATTGTGTGATTGTGCGATGTACTGTATAGGGCTATATGCAATAATATCCTGTTAAGAAAATATAAAAGAAAGATTGCACATCCATATATTGAAAACACCCTGAACTATCCAAACCTTCCAAAGACTGTCTGCTTATTACTGCATAGTGTGCCTTGCACTAGCTATCTGAATGCTGCTCTTTATTCAGTAATCAGCCATGTACTCAGCACTGCATACACATTTGGATATGATTTGGATTGTCTGAGCTCTGAAGATGCAATCAGCAAAATATTATTCTGTGAGACAATACCTATTCTTTGCAGATATATTCCCTAATTAACAATGTGGAGAAAAGTGTCTGTCCCAAAATTTCCAAAAAGTTACTGTACAGTCCTTTTTGCAGTGCCTGACTGAAGGGCTGTTCTGCAAATTTTCTCACTTGAACCCTGCCCAGGGCAACTGCCTGCTGTAGCCCCTTCATAAGTGTGGATGAACTCAGCAGGCTAAGCATGGCAAAGGTGCTCTACCCAGCTCAGTGCAGCGATGTGCTGTGTAGCTAATCTAGCCAGCACTGGAACTGTTTACATTAGCACATTTGCTTTGTGAGTGATAGTGTTAAACATTTTCAAGTGAAGGGAAGCCTTGTTTGACTGCAAGAGGATACATGCACAGAAAGTGGTATTTGCTTGAGCTGTGAGGCTGCTCTCCCAGAGCAATTGGACATGTCCTTCTGAACATCCTTTTTTCCATCTTTGATACCAGGCTGTGATAACCTGAGTACCTGGGTACCACTGACTATGGGAGGTTAGTGCATATTAATGACAAGGGAAGTGGCCCCTTCATCCATGTCCTGTTGCATAGGACTTGAGTTTGAGCTGGCAGAATTGCCAGTGACCCTTTTGCAAGCACAGTAGGTGCTTAGGCTTGCTGCTCAGCTGCCAGGGTATTTCCAATGGCACAGCAGCTCCTGCCACCGGGCAGCTGTGGGTGGGAGGGTTCAGTACAGCTGTGGAGTGCAGAAATAGCCTGCATGCCCAGCTTCCTTAGCATATGGACAGCATTGAGATCACAGCCTCATGGTGATGTCTTTGCTGGTCCTGGGAACAAGCAGCTTTAAGCACCTCTTCCAAGCCTTATCTCCTCCTCTGTGTGCATCACATTAGGAAGGAGGCTGTAGCTTTTCTCTTCACCTCCCCAATGTTTCCACTACTCTGCCCACACCCACACAAATGGGAGGTGGTGATACTTGTGGCCAGGTGAGTCTCCCTGCTTGCTCAGCTCAGTAATAGGGCAATCTGAATGTGTGTTGTTCTGGGTGACTGGATGTCTAAGACAATTCCTCAGTCAGCAGCACCTGTGTAACTAACATGGCATTTTGACGGCTATCCAGCCCTCACCAGCTAAGCTGTTTCAACACCCTGTCATCATGTGTTGCCAGGTGGTTGTAAAACAAGCAAAGGTGTGCTGATACAAACAGAAGGATAAACATGAGGAGGGAAAAAGGAATGGTGTAATTAATGAGGAGTGCAGAAATCATAGAGGTCCAGTGAAGGGCAATTCAAATTATCCAAAGCAAGAGGGGCTGAGGAGCTGTCAGGGGGTGAGCAAGGATCTGATGCATGGAGAGATAAAGATGCTGGAGACTGAAGTGAAGGTTATAAACAGGTACATGATGAATGATCAAGAACAGGCCAAAAGACACTCCAAGTCAGCCTGGTACAAGAGAGGAAGTCTTAAAGGCTACATGCTTTTCTTTTTTATAGATTAAAGGCACTTACATTTCTCACCCTGCAATTAATCAGTCCCTGGGATTTGGTCTTGTTGCATACATCAAATATATATAATGCAACAGATTTTGCAGAAAGTCAGGCAGGTATTTATTTGTAGCAAGGCTCCCGGGCAATGTCCTTAGAGAGACTTACAGCTCTTCTCCCTAACGCTCCAGTTGGCTGAAGTTCTCATTACTCAGAACACCCCTCAGAGAGGAACAAATTCATCAATTCTCACTTGTCCAAACCAAAACCACTGTCATAGACCAGCACAAGGGCTAGTAAATTTACAGATTAGACATTTATATAGGAGTGCTGTGACCCACAAGTAGTTTGAACTTGGTTGAAATTTACCAAGAGAATGATTAAAAGCATAAATTAATCTCTGGCAGGGACAGGAAGACATTAAAGGATTATGCAATTATGGATAGTGTAGGGCTCAGCTATGGAAGAGAAACTATTACATCTCCTATTGGTGCTTTTCAGGCCATGGCAAAGGCAAGTTGCAGGAGAAGGAGGGTCTCTGCTCTAAGGGATTGCTCAAGTGTGTTAAGATGAGATGGATGAGCCTAAAGCAGCCACCTAAAGCAGGCTGACTGCTGGTAGCTGTACACAACATGAACAACAGCATCTCTTTTACTGCTTTTTCAACACAAAGTCCTTGAGTGGACACAGATAGTGGCTGTGATGAGATTTCCCACTGTTGACACTAGCAAGAGGATGCTGTGGGTACCCTTGGGTGCTGGATTATCCAGCAAGGACCCTCCATAGTTATGTCAGCCATGAAAAGGAAGGAAAGGTAGCTGTAGCAGGGGAATGTGTCTGCTCCTTTTCTTTTCCTTCCCAATGTAGGAGTCTCTCTAGGATCAGACTTCTCTTTATTGTGATGGTTAAATAAGACCTTGACAGGGGCTAGGAAGTGAGTATGCCATGACCACAGATTATCCTGTCACAGAGTGGTCATGAAGGCAGAGCACCTGCCAAGGCAAAGGTACAAGGCTTGAGTTCTCCAATCTGAGCCCCTAAGTTGGCTCTCCTGCCTCTTCTCCAGCTGGTGGGCTGTGATGCCTCTGGCAGTCTTGCTGTGCCAGCAGCTTTTCATCATGTCTGTTGTCTGATACGCAGACTTCATAGGGCAGGGACTAGCTCTCATCTGTGTTTGTGTAGGATCTAGCAGGTGGGGACTTTGTTCTGTAAAGATGTTACGTCTAAAGGTGTGCTGTAGTACAAACACAGTGTAAGCCTCTCAAACAAAGAGATGTGTTTTAGCCGCCTACATCACATTTGTAAGTAGTTGAGTGGGGACTCAGTCCCTAGTGAAGCTTCTGTCTTCCAGCAGAAGAAAAGCAGAACTCAAAAGGGTAGGCTAATTGCTTTTAGGAACAATCACGTGAAACCACATGGGCACCCTTGGAAATTAATCCCAAATCAAAAGCAAACTCATGGAGTGGGTTAGTAACTAGAGGCAGCTCTGCATGGGAATTCTCTGCTCTTGGGAGTAACATGGGATTGATCCTGCTGGCAGGATATAAATGTGATGAGCTGGTGAGTGCTAGAGCTGGTTTTCCTCTTTGGATGGATTTAGATATTTTGCTGGGACTGCTGTACTGTTCTTATACATAGAGTTAAGCTGCTTTGCTTTCTTGGATGCTGAGGTGTCCTGAATGGAAACACTGGGAGTGAAGAATATTCCATAGGGAATTTTCACCTGTCATTGTGTCCCATGGCACTACTTTTCTTGTGGCAGGCATGGAGAACATGAGCTATTTCCACTGTCTCCTGTGTCCTTGTGGCTGCAAGGATGGGAAAATAGGTTTGCGTTTCTGTTCAGGGAGAGCTGCAGCAGGCCCAGTGCAAACAGACTCAGCCTGATGACTGGTTTTATCTGCCATGTACATGAGTGATCTAGACAATGCCTCAGTTATAAAAGTGAGAGGTCTATGGATGTGCGGAAGGCAAAACTGATAGGCAGAGAGGTCTTCCCTTTTCTCAGTCCTGTAGAAGGGGTGCAGAAGGGCCTTGAGACACACAAGCCCTTCAACATTGCTCTCAAATGCAAAGAAGAACCTGCGTGCCTGAAAAATCTGTTCTCACCAGAGAACGTGGCACTGTAACGTGGGAGTACAAGTACTCCTCACTGATACATATTCTAGTTCCTCTTTGTTAATGTGACATTCTGCTAATTTATTAAAAGACTTAAAGACATATTGAACCTGCAAACAAAAATACTACCACAGATAAAGTCAGGTCAGCAAACAAAAGTCAGACAGTGGGGAAAGGGCTTTATCCTGATCACCACACTATTCCTGGTACACTAAACTTGTCCTTTCTGGCCCCTTTGGCCACTGGGCTGTTTTTAATAGGTGGAGAATCTTGTTTCATGCCATGAGGGACTGAGTTAGTTACTTCTGCAGACACAGAGCAGCATTAGCAACACTGTATATTTACTGGAAAAAGAGGTGCAATCTCTGTTTCTCTTAGGTGGGTACCTCTGAGGGACATCATAGACACAGAATCATAGAATTCCAGGTTGGAAGGGACCTCATGGGTCATCTGGTCCAACCTGTCAAGGAAAAAAAACAAAACAAACTTTATGCGGGATGGCCCAGCACCCTGTTGAGCTGAGTCTTAAAACTGTCCAGTGTAGGGGAATCCACCACTTCCCCTAGGAGTGCATTCCAATGTTTAATTGTTCTCATTGTGACGAACTTTCCTCTGGACTCCAGAGTGTGACCTGGAGTGTAGATATGTAACCTTGATGTAGGTGGCATAGGTGTTTTACCAGTCAGCCTTCCTGTTTCTTTCGCACTGCTCTTGGACCCTTGATCATGCTGTGATTTCACCACTGGCAGGCTGTATTTTAAGCCAGGCTCATGCTTAGCCTTCTATTTCAAACTCTGTTGATGTAATTTGTCTTTATACAAACATGTCATGGTCACTTTTGCCACATGGTCTCATCTAGTGGCTATGACATATCTAATTCTTTCTCATTTCTCTAGCAAGTAACAGTTTGACCCTCTTTTTAGAGACATCTGCAGTGTCTCTTGGCACATATTTTTTTTTGTAGCACTTTTATGTACAGTTCAATATTAATTAACCTTGGATCCAGAAACTTTTTAGATTATGGTAGATTTTCTGTTCAAGAATCTCTGGAATGGTAAATCTCATAAAGTGCTGCCAGATATTTTGGTCTATGCTAAGATGAATCACTTGAATCAGGTAGGAATTCATCTATCCAGTACTCTGTCATTAGTATGGATTTCTCATTTACCCTATTTGACTCTGCATTGATGGGTGTGCTTGAAACGACACATCGAGGAGAAACACATAATGAATCACTGCTTACCAGTAAGGCACCCAAAACTTCTTGGTACAAAACCCCTGTGATTATTTTACTTTTATTATGTGGCCTCCTTGTTGTGCAACAGCTCACTTCATAAAAATGAAAGTAATATTTTCCCATTTCATTCAGTTTGAACAGTTCCTGGACCATGGGCAACCAGTAATCTCTAGGAACCCCATGGATCCTTTGTCAATTTGTCTTCAGACTTTTTGTAGATGCTATAGTTTGATAGCCTTTCCAATAGCCCCTTCCTTGTGATCTCACACTAGCTAACACCTTGGATTGTTAATTTTGGAAAAGTGGTCTTTGGCAACATAATTTACTTCCCCAAAATTTTTCCTCTTGCCAGTTAAGTTCATAGAATCACAGAATGGCTGAGGTAGCAAGGAACCTCTGAAAGTCATCTTGTCCAACCTCATTGCTCAAGCGGGGTGACCTAGGCCAGTTGCCCAGGACCATAACCAGATGGCTTTTGAGTATCTCCAAGAATGGAGACTCTGCAACCTCTCTGGATAACCTGTGCCAGTGCTCAGTCACCCTTGCAGTAAAAAAGTGTTACCTGATGTTCAGAGGGAAACTCCCATGTTTCAGAATGTGCCACGTTGCCTCTGGTCCTGTCTGTGGGCACCACTAAGAGCCTTTGCACCCTCCCTTCAGGCATTTATACACATTGATGAGATCCCCCTGAGCCTTCTCTTCTCCAAGCTGAGCAGTCCCAGCACTCTTGACCTTTCTTCATATGAAGAAGTCGGTTGCAGCAACTCAGCTGCAACATAGCAAAAAAGAATTTAAGTATTACTGTATCTATTATTTTAAGTCCTGCATTTTTAGCAGGTTTTTTTCCCATTAGGAAAAGCTTTTCTGGGTTTTTATTAACTGTCTTTTTCATAGAGGTTCTATTTAACTAATCTCATTCGGTTGTTTGTTTATGCTCTACTAGATAGACTTTTCTTGGCACGCAGCAGAGGAGAATGCATAAAGTTCTGTTGATTGAAAAAAAAAAAAGGGAACATGAAGTTTTGAGAAAACAAGGTAATGAAACTTTTGGTGGGTGCCAAAGGGAGCTCTGTTTCTCTGTCTGACAGAGATGTGTAGCATCCCAGGTCAAGCAGTAATGTCTTCACTGGCACATCGTTCTACTACACCCAGGTAAGGTGTAGTACTACAGCCTCTACTTCTGTAGTTTGTCTCAGTAATGTAAAGACATCAGGCTTAGTTTTGCAATGTGGACCCTCTTGGGTCCACATTATTTTTATCAAAGGAGGTGCTTGCTGTGATGTAGCTGTGCTTGGCTTGATCTCTGTCATGTTTTCTTCACCTTTTTGTTCTTTTTTTTCTGTCAATCACAAACCAGTTTGTGGTAAAGGCTGATTTCAAAACAGTTATTTAAATCATCAGCAGGGCTTTGTCCTTCAGAGACATTTCATTAATTCATTTTACATTTTTTTCTGCTGAGAACAACATTTCTCTCCAATGAGTGCATGGCGCAGAGTCGTGCCTGGGTGCTGTTTCGCTGTGCTGAGATTATTGTTTCTGCTTTAGTGCAAGTCAGTCTAGATGCTGCTGTTTCCCTGCCCTATATACCATAGCTTTTTTAATTAGATGTATAGTTGTTCCTGTGGTGTGTACTTGCGCTCCAGCCTGGGCAGTAAGTAACTGCAAGCAGTTGCCAGCTAGAGCATTATAAACATTTATTTCTCACAAGTGCTCTTGTGGCCACTGCTACAAACATCTCAGCTGAGAGAAGTAATGTTAAAAAACAAACCAGCTCAGGCTTGGCAGTCATCTGATCCTCCCATCGAAAATGCAGCTCTCACTACCATTACAAGTACTCATGGTCATTCCAAGGTCAAGTCCCCTTCTCAAAATAACAGTTTTTTTGAGCATTAACTATATCATAAATAGTCCACTTTTTTAAACACTTCACATTTATAATGTTGCTTTATTTCGCTATTACACTCTCTAATAGGATGATAAGTGTTGTAGTCTGCCAGCTAGCTTCTAGTAGAAACAGAGCATCTTTCCCAAGTACCAGTGTTGTTCAGCCCAGAAAATTCTTGAGTAACTTTTGCCTTGCTGTTTGCAGCTGCTGGTGAATGGCAATCCTGCTGACATGCACATGCTTGCATCAATCTCTAGCTTACAGTGTTTTGCAGTACCTGGGGATTTGTAGTAAGATCTATATTGTAGGCCTCCACTGTATCTCAACCTGCCAGATCCCACCTCTGTCCATGTAGTGACACATATGTCATCTCTATGATGCAAGGAGAAACTGGAAATAGGACAATTTTGCTACCACAACCAACAATGTGAGGATCAAATGTGAGCCTTCCGGAACTACTTTCATGAGCTGGAGAGCTGCAGTAGGCTAGAATATGTAGTGCCTTCTGCACAGCGGTACACAGACACTGGTGATCCCTAACTTGCCAGCAGTTTACACCATCTCCCCATCTGTTCTTTCTTCCAGGAAGAGAGATTCAGGTGACCTGTCCTCCATGTGGCACTGCAATGATGAGACTTCCTCTGTGCCACTGTCTGCACATTTTGAAATGCTCCCCATCATGGGATGTGAATTGGGAATACAAATGTGTAAACCCCATTTGCAAGACCCGGGATCAGTTTTCTCCCTCGGCAGCCTTACACATCACTTGTTGAACACTAATCTCTTCCTATCGTGTGTTACTCATAGTCCAGGGTCTCATGTCACTGACATGCCTACTGAGTACTCAATTGTGCTCCAGTCACTAGAAACAGAATTGCGAGTTTTGAAGGCATAGGAACACTACAAATCTCAATGTCTGCCTTTCCTCAAGGAAACAAATGTTTGTGACAGAAGCAGAAGACAGTGGCCGGCCTCTTCCTCTCCCAAATGCTGTCTGGGCATGGGAAATTACTCACCACTCTTTTCCTAGGTCAGAGGAAAACTCTTACATTTGACTTCTGGAGCACAGTGACTGACTGGCTGTGTTAAGAATTGGACCTATCTTTGCACACACGGTCTCTACACCTTCTTTCTTGCCTCCTCATATCTCACAAATATCCGGAGTTCCCCAGGTGCACACAGAAATTATTTCCCTTTTTGTCTCACTGCTGCATGCCACTATAACCCCACAGGCTCTAACCTGCCTCTGCACCCAGCTGACGCACAGCTATCATTGCTGCCAAATCACCACATACACAGAGTTCGAGCCATCTAAAAGCCCAGCTCTTTCCTGGCCTCGCCTATTATGTGACCTCCCAAGCTTCTGAACCCTTCAGAATCCATGTGGACCTACATCCCCCTCATGGTGAGCATCTCTCCTCTCTCTGAAACTCTTCAAGGCGGTTTGTGGGTTGTAGCTGCTGCAGCTGGCTGCAGAACTCAGAGATTGAGAAGGCAGGATCTAATTATCTGCTTGCACAAAAAGCTGCTATAGCTGTTACATGACACAGGTCTCTTCTGTTGGTGGATTTCAAAGCCACAAAGCATTAAGTAAGGGCAGCTCTGCTGTCTGCAGATTTGTAGGCTGCAGTGGTGTGGACAAGTTTGAGATATGGTTGCTGTGTTGTGTCACAGTACTCAGTGCTATCAGCAGCAGTGTGAGCAGTGCCAGAGGCTCAGAGCACCAGGGTAGGAGATCCCTAAGATGAAGGGTATGAAAACAAATGTGGCCTCTGAAGGATCAAATCCCTGGGTGACCTGCCTCCTTGTATCACTGTACCTGCTGGGACATAGGAGCACTGTTTCAGTGCTGATGAGGGCGGTGCAGAGCTGCAGATGCTCTTATTCAGGCTGGACTGATTGCAGGAACATAAAGCCTACTTAGGCCTGAGGTACTACTCATACCATGGTTGCCCCATCTCTGCATGAAAGCCTGGTCCTGCTGAGCAGGTCAGTTGCTGTTTGCAGGGAGGAGCTCCTATTGTGCTGAAAACAGCAAAAAAGGGACACCCCCCCGCCCCCAAGCCAACAAAAAAGGGAGATCAAAGGTTAAAAAGGAGAGGTAATGCATGGTCTCTTGGCAGGAAGGGGCATGTTGGCAGGGTGGGGAGTGACAATCCCAGGCAGGATGAGCCATCTGGGGTGAAATGAATACAGTGGGCTTCTGGAGCCCTTATCTGGACACCACGGTGTGCTGCTGGGGCTTCCCTAACCACTGCTGTGGTGCCACAGACCCTTTCCTTCAGCAGTATTTATGCAGTCTATCTCCATTGATAGCGTTCTCTGAATGAAAGGCTTCAGAAAATGAACATCCTCTTGGTTGCTGGCAACCATTCTTTTACAGGCAAGACCCAGTGGCTTTTGCATCTCTCACTTACTCACACATCTGGAGAGCTGGCCTTTACCTTTATATTCTATCTATGGTGCTGCTATAGACTGACTCCGCAGCAGTAGGTATGAAGCAAATCCTCTTAGACTCTAAGCTGCAGAGGAACCATGTAAGGCAGGCCCATATCTTAGGCCCTAGCCTCCTGCCTTCTACAGAACCCAAAGTTTTCTGTATGGTCTCCTCCCTGAGACCCAACCCAATGTTTTCTACTTTCTCTGGAGGTTGGGTACAGTGATAGCTCAAGGGTAAAGAGCTTCAGCACATAGTCTTCTGGCACAACTGCTTCAAAGCAGCCTAGAAGGCTTCTTCATTAAAATAAAAATATTTGTTTCAAAGAGGTTCCATGTTTTGGTTTGTTTTTTCTTTTTCAGTACTCAACACTGCTTAGCTACAAAGGCTGATTCCTGGTTAGATTGGAGAAGGTGTTGAGAAGCCCAACTTCAGGGATGTTATGCTGGAGGCAAACTTATTGATAGGAGGTGATGCACCACTATATTCTCCAGACTGGTATCCACATGGCCCATAAATGTGAGGGGAACTGGGACAGCACACAGCAGCAGGAGCCAAGAGGTAAACCTCAGAGCATTGGAGGGTGTATATGGATTTGTTTTAGCATGTTGTCCTGTTGTGCCAGTAACAGCATGTTGTGGCATATGCCTTGCAAATAGGAAACAACAGGAAGGCCCTAGCATGAACACATGCAAGAGTCTTTTTGGAATCTGCCCTGAATACTGTTAGTGATTTATTAAGTCTGTTGAAGCCACTAACACCACCGCTGTCCATGGCAGAAGAGCTATCCTGAACAGATCTCACAGAAAGGAAAGCTTGAAAGTCAGGGAAGAGAGCCCAAGACTTGGAGGAAAGGGACTGCAAGAGAGAGAAAGACACCCACTGAACAGTTATGAACAGAGACTGGAGGAAGTAAAGCAGTTGTGGCTGTGGAGACAAGGTCTGAGACTAGCAGAGAAGAGGTAACTGACCCTAGCTCATGTATGCATCCATATGCTATTTGAACACATCTCAGAGGTGAGCTTGTCTTCACTGCTCTGAGAAACAGGAACAGAGGTGACCAGCAGCACCAGATCCCTCTGCCCTCCATACATGCAACAGCTGTGACTTGCAGACCTCAGCTTTCCCCAAGCAGTAGCTTGCATGATGCCTCCTGCCATCATGCCTTTATCTTCAGGGATCTTGTCAGTTGGGTTGGACAGGCAACTCATATACATAGAGATTGCTCTGGAAGAAGGATTTTGGTTCCCACTCAGAGTGTGGCTTACTTTTGAGTCTAAAGATGCATAATCAAACATGAATAAATAGCATTCCCTTCCCCGCTCTGCTTATTAGCATCTAGGTGCCTTCAGGAGCAGCTAAAGTCCTCACAAGACACTGGCAACAGAACAAATCAGTTGGCTGTAGAGAAGCAGCCCACACCCTGTTGTGCTATGTCAGAGCCCCCTCTTCCCTCTACTTCTTCCTTTATCTTCATGAGTTACAACTGAGAGTTCTGAAAATGAAGGCACAGAGCTGTACCAGAAGACAGGAAACTTGATTCCTCATGGAGAAAGAGAAGAGTCCAAGTCACAGATTTAAAACCACGAGATGATTTCTAGTCCTGAGATTCTGTTTGTCTTGTAGGGTCCCCCAGGGTGTGCAAGGCTTTGGGGCCTGGTAAAGAATTTTTTTGACAGTGTGTTTCTGTCAGAAAACACTGACTCATTAGGTTCTTTTTTGTCAGGAGTGTACTCAGTTGGATAAATCCATGGATGGGACTCAGGCATGTTGAGCGTTCCTTTGTTAGGACAGGAAAACAGTTAGCAGCTGCTGTGTTGCCCCTCACCTTGGCTCCCACTCTCCTGCCTTGGAGCCCAGGAGCTGTAGTCAGGCTAGGAAACGTCTTTTTTTTTGGTACCCAAAGGGTAGGTATCCCTTCAGCATTTTAAAAACGAAACATTTTGAATGTTTCATTTGGCAGAGCCAGAGGAGCTCCAAATGTTGGAACCAGGGGGATTTCAGAGCCTTCTGTGGACTTTGGTGCCCCTTAGATGAATCCCTGTAAGTAGCTGTGTGCAGGCTCCTCATCTGATGTGATGCGGGGTACAAAGGGTTCACTTATACCTCGGTCAGTGGTCTCTGCATGCTTTATATTCGTGGTTACACACAGGAATGTAGTTAACACTAAGGGTATCTTACAGCAGAGAGAAAGACCAAGAGGGAAAAGACTCCTTAGCCTGACCAAAGGCATGGAAATGGCAAACATTTAAGAATAAGGCAGTACCTGGGCTCTGACCATGCTGAACTGGCCCTGCTTGGGTGTGGAAACAAAGCATGTCCGGTCTTGTCCAGCACTTCACACATGGGAGAGGACTTGTGAAGTCACGCGAGATGTAGAAAACAAGCAAAGGGGCTGCTGCTGGAAACACTGAGGGTTGTTTTGCTACAAAACCTGTATGAGTTAGGTTCCATCACAGCCAGTGAGCTGAGAGGTGCGAGGTGGGGAGGAAGCCAGCAGTGGATAGGATGCAGAATAGGTGCAAACAGCTGCACCAAAAGCCCTTCTCCTTCAGAGTCCAGAGCTTTTGGCTGTCTATAGGTGAATCAGCCTCCGGGGGATATATAAAAGATGGTCCATGTCATGGCAGCTCTGACATTCCAGAGTGGTGTCAGAGCTTTGTGCAGTGATGGGCAGGAACAGCCTCATGGCAACTCACAAACCAACTCAGCCGTTCCCAGCAGTTCTGGGGCAGTATCTATAATTGAAGAGCTCAGGGAGGTTTGTAGGCTTGTGGTTTTCCACCAATTAGGACTAAAAGGTTCCATTTATTAACAACTGGCTTGTTTAAATAACAGATCCCATCAAGTGCTTTGACTGTGCACTTGTCTCAGTACTGGGAAACTTGAGTGATGTCTGGGCCATTGAGTGGTGGCTTGTGGATGCCTCTCTCTGCAGCCTCTGTGCTGAACCTCCTGCCCCATGCTCCCCTCCAGTGCCCTGCTGGGGGACATCCATCCCTGCCCACTGCCCACCGCTTCTTGCCCCCATTCCCGCAGGATTACCTTCCTGCCTGTACAGACACAGACCCACAGCACTTCCCCCTCCTGGTAATGTGCTCACACTTCTGTGCATAAATTAGGCTGCTTTTTGGAGGAAAAGTGGATTTTGTGTTCAGTGCTGGCACTGGAGAGATGGTGCATTGGGTCTTGATGGAAGAGATAATGTGTCAGGTTTTGCTTTCTCCTCCCCTAGTGCTCCTGGGACACACTCATGTAGTGCTTATACTGTTCCTGCTGAACACATTTTCACACTCTTGGGCTTCACAGAAGCTTTGCAATTTTTTTCTCTTTCCTTGGATTTTGCAGCATGTCACTCCACTCCACTCCCCCTCATCCCTCCCAACACCAAAAAAAAAAAAAAAAGGGAAAGAAAATGAAGGCACAACTTTTTGAGTAAAACTTTCACCAGAGCATGTTGTGGTCTGACTAGGACCCATACAGATGGAGTTCCTGCTATATGTTTCTGAGGTCAGATCAACAGTATGTCACAATGGGGAAGTGTCTACAGCTAGGTGACACTTCTCCTCCTCCTTTACCTTCCCCAGACTGGGCTTTGTTGCAGGTTCATTGCCAAGCCTTTTGTTAAGCTTGTGCAGAGCTCTTTACCAGCCAACTCATGAACAGCTTCTCCTCCAGCACCTGGAATCATCACCATGTCCTGGATTTGCAAAGGCAACAGCTGGAACTTGAAAGAGGAGGCACTTAGCAGACATAGATAGAGATGATAAGCCAGGGCAGGGGTCTCTTTGCAATAGCCTTGGAGCCTTAATCCTGCTTTGTGGGCCCCCATGACAGGTCCCAAATCAGGCAGTCAGGCACAGGAGATCTCAGGGTGGGGGGGACATGCAAGGTGAAGCTGGCATAGAGGGAAGAAGCTGTGTCTCTGTCAGGTTTGCTGCAAGAGGTGGGAGATTCTGGTTGCCAGACCCTTGTGGGACTTCGCAAGGTGCAATTCCTGGCCATTGTCACAGCCCTTGGGCCCCCTTACTCTTCATTCCTACAACAGGGTCCTCATTTCATTTCATTGTGTGCACCCCCTTTCTTGTGTTTCATAGTATGTTTGATCCTACTAGGGATGGATGGGGGAAGATCTTCAAATGGGACTCCCAGTGCTTAGGAGGTAGCCAGTCCCAATGGTGCTCTGGTTTACCTGCTCTTCTGGATGGATGCAGCCCTCAGTGCTGTGCTTTCTGCAGCATGTTGCTGAATGGCTTCCAATGCTGGAAGCCTCTTGGCATGAGAGAAGTTGCTTGAATATGAGGACCCCTGACTTCCAGGACCATTGTACAGCCTCCTGTCCAATCTTTCCATGCTCTTCATTGAGCACAGCAGTCTCCTGGCTATCCCACAACCTGTTCCATCAAAATCCCTTTCTTATTGTGAGCTCTGTTAGCCTCAACCCTCTGCAAGCTTTCCTCCTCCATCTCTGCTGCATCTTGAGCCTCTCCTGTGTGCAAGGGGCATTTTGGTATGTCCTATGCTTTCAGGCCGTGGGGAACAAAATGGGAACTGAAGTTTATTGATAGAAATAGTGAAGGATTTCTTTTTCTCTCCTAGAGCTGCAAGAAGGGAGAGAGATAGACAGAAAGGTCAAATTATCCTCTCTGGCTCTACTGATAACATTTCAAGATGAATGTGCTTAACATCCTTCAGGCTGTCTGGTGCTAAGTCTTCTGCCTTTTACTTCCAAACTCAACTCCCTAATTCCTCTGCTCTGAATACCAGTCCCTGAGACTTTGTGAAGTGATGCATCTGTGGTTTAACAATAGACATGATTTTATCTCTACTGTCTTCTCCATTTCCTTTGGGGAGATGGATCTGGTTTGTGGGGCCAGTTTGAATTGCTCGTGTTATGTTTGTTCTCTTAATCCAGGTGCTGTAGGTGAGGTGCCTCCAAAGATACCTTGTGCTTACATAAGCCAACAGCTGAAAGATGATGGGACTGAGAAACAAAGTAGTGTGAGAAGCATAGACAGTAAACAGCCTCATTTGTTCTGTGTTTATTTTGCAGGATGCTTGCTTTTATAATTTATTTGGGGTAAAAGATAGAGACTGCAGCTAGGACCTTACAACTAGCAGTAATCCCAAAGACCAAAGAAAGTTGTTAAAGTAAGTTTCCTAGCTTTGCGTAGGATCTTATTAAGTGCCAGTCTTGGACTCTGGTGATTTCACGAAATCTCAGAGGGCTTTTAGAAGGTAAGCATCTACATCTGTTGCAAAACAAGAAGGAAAACTTCCCTAAGCACATCCTGAATGAACAGCATCAACCTACTTTGGTTCAGTGAATGTCTGTGATTATAGTGCAAACAACATGGGACCATAATGTTTTTCTGAATGCTCTAGGAACAGAAATAGAGCATCTACAGTCTACCACTATCACATGTATGTTCCTGCACAAGTGAGAATATGTGAGTTTGAAGGTGGCACCGAGATGCAATGAATCAGGCTGGCATGTGGCCAGAGCTTGGCCTGTGTGTGCCATTTGTGGTGAATCCCCATGGTTGTCTTTATACAAAGAAACCTTGCTCATATCTCTGCTCCGGAAAGGCAGCATCTCCCCCCACCTTTGTCTAGCAGTAAAATATCCCTTCAACCACAATGGATCTTCATGGAGCTCTCCAGGTTCTGATCGGATTCTCTTACTTGCTTGTGGCTACTATGCCTATGCATAGGCTACTATGTCTGCACAGAAGCTCATTTTTACATGGTCAGAACATGTGCTCACACATATACAAAACTAATAGCAACTGGAGCTAATGTCATTATTCTCAACAATCTTTGAGGAGATGGCGGAGGTTGAGCAGGCCGGCTCCTTCCCTCAGACAGCAATGCTGAAGAACCAGGGGGAGGAAGCTGCTCTGTACCTCTCCGCAAAACAGGATGTCACTCTCCAACATGAAAACACAAATATTTCCCCCTGGAAACCAGTAGGAAGAGGCGGGAGAGTTCTCCTGAGTTGTCACTGTTCTCTTACATGTGGTGCCTGTTAAACAGAGACCCCTGTTTGGGTCCCCCAGAACAGGAGACATTTTTTTGAAGAACACCTTCTCAGTTTCTCTGTGAGGTACTACTTGGGCACTGCTTTTGGCACGGCTCTTCTGCCCTGCACTTAGCTGCCAATCAAACATAGAAAAGACAAATGCTCACTTTAATCACCCTTTCTTCAGGCTGTGCTGTTGGACTATATTCCCCAGCAACAGACTCTTCTGTGGCCTTCCTGGACCAAGGCTAGTAGTCCCAGAGGAACAGTGAAATGAGAAAATGGGGCTGGGAAGGGCAGAGCGGTAGCTCCTGCTTGGTACTGAGGCTACTTTAAGTGATTGGATAGATGAGAAATAATAACTACTTATTTCTTCCCTCTTCCCCTGAAAGTTACGGTGGTCCTATCTCCGGGGCTCTGTTTGCAGGACTGGAGGAGGAATGAGTTCTGCTTTCCACAGCCGCATATTTACTGAGACCATGCTGGGCCTTGGGAAGAAAGTGCTTGGGCTCTTGAGCAAAGGCCAAGTGTCCTGGTTCGGCCAGGACAGGGTTAATTTTGGTGCAGCCAGGCTATTCTACACCATGCTGACATCATGCCCAGGGGCCGGTTCCCATGGGGGGGCAGTTCCGGGTTCGGTGGTTCGGTGTGCGCATGTGTCTTCGGTTCGTCCCTTTGTCCCTGGTATTGCCTTTTTCTGTGTATTACTTCTTTCTTGCCATTGTTATTGCCTTTGTTACTGCAATAGTTTCTTACGTGTTTCTGTATTAAACCTTCCTTATCTCAACTCAAAAAGGCATTTTAAAACTTTTTTTTTTTTCCTTTCTCTGTCCGCGGCCCGCAGCAGGGAGGAGGGGGCGGGGAGCAGTGGCACAGCCACACGGGGACTACTGCAGAGCCCTGCCATGGCTTTACTAAACTACCACACCAAGGCAGCTCCACGGGCTCCCCCTGGGGTGGGAATGGTCCTGCACCTGCAGCAAGCACAGCATGCAGTCCTATCACAGCATCTCCACAGATATATCAGTTTTAGCACAGGGCTCCTGCCACTGGTTTCCTCTCTGAAGGAGGCTGTTCATTATCACCAGGTTAGTTGTGTCTTGGCCTGGGTAACTGCAGCCTTTCAAAGCTCTCTAGGTGCTGGTGGTGGGTTTCTCTCTCTCAAGATAATGCCTACCACAGTGCCAGGCTCCCCTTATATCCATGGGAGAGGAGGAACATGATTTCTCTCAAATAGATCAAAGAATCACAATGTAAAAGTACCTGTCTCTCCTTTGACTGAAAGCAGGTCTAGCTCCGTTTCCTATGTTATGCTTTTATCTGTGCTTAGACATCAAAAATTACAGGGCATTAATCACACTTGGGTGTCTAGCTCCTTCCTCACATCAGAAGTGCATCTCTATCCACCTAAACTGCTCTCATCTCCAAATGAGAGTATGACCTTTATCTCCTAAGGAGAGCTTTGTAGGCAAAATATCCCATCTCTTCTGTATGCTCTGTGAATGACTACCCAGCTGCTGCCAATGGCACAGAGCATGGAGCTGCTGACCACAAAGGGACATCTGAATGAAAAAAAAGTCAGCCTTGCCCTGCCCCAGTTAGGAGATTTTTCTGAAGACTAGGCCACCCTGGGGGTCGTGGGTTGTAGTGTTTTTTGCCTGTCTCTGCTGAGACCTCCTGGCAATCCAAGTTGTAATTGCCTTTAGGGTTTCATCATAGCACCTGAAATCCTGTGTCTTAAGATCTCTGTGGTGTAAGGGGTTGTCTGATGCTGCACACCTCAGTGGCTTTTTGTGTCAAATGCAGCTTCTCTTAATTATTCCCTTGCTTGTTGGATAGATCTCTCTTGAGCTCCCTTTCTCTTTTGGCCTACTGCAACCTTGTTTTAGGTATGAAAATGGAGGGTCTGAATCCATAGGCATATTCAGAAAGTTTTCTGTTGTTTCTTTCTTTGTTCCTGGAGGGGTTTTTTTGTTTATCTGGTCCCTTTTATCTGCCTGGGCACTACCATCATCTGGGTCAACCTACCTGCTTCTTCCTCCTCTGAAAACTCTTCCCTCAAAGTCCTCCTTCTTCTTTTCTATTCTTGTAACTTTTTCGTTCTTGCCAAAGTCAGTATGGGTTCAAGCTGGAAGGAGTATCCCAGTACACCCTGTCTCGTATATTCGCAATGATACTGCCTCTTATAAATTCCCTGGAAGTGTCCTGAACAGCTCTGTGTCACTCTTCCAAAGGACTTAACAGTCTCCTCCAGCTCTTGATGATGCTGGCTAAATCTCTTATATATCACATTATGCCTCCCAATAAATTGAGCATCAAAGGCTTTCTTCTTCACCTTCTCGTAATACCTTTTTTTCTTTCTTCTTTCCTTCCTGGGAATGTCAGCAGTGTTTTGCTACCTTGGGCCAAGAGCTTACTTGAAGCCATGTGCCTCTCAGATGAGAGCTACTGTTTCCTGAAGTGCCCATGCCTTATCAGCCAGCTTATCCAGCTTTCTGGGACTCTGCCATTAAATGTCCCAAGGGCTGAACTTGTTACAAGAAGTGCAGGTATTGTCACTGTTATTAAAAGAGCATGTTATTATGCATAAGCAGAAGCTTTTCTAAGATTGTTATCTAGAACTGTATGCTCCTCTTATTGGCTGCCTGTGGACAGGGCTGGATTATCAGAGATGGCTGGTCTGTTTAAACCTTCCCATCTCAGGTCAAAATCTGCTGCTGATAGCCACAAAGCCCATACTGCCTACCGGAGAGCAGTGATGGGGAAAGGACCACTGTGACTAAAACACATATCTTTTCACTCTGGTCTTTGCCAATGCTGCTGACTGGGTTGGTACATGAAACTCAGGCATAGGGAAATGGCTCATATGCATCTATGCAAGATGAATGCAGAGAACCCTCCTCGTCTGGGGTAACCCACTCCTGCTCACATCTGTCCTTTAGCAGGAGCTATGCATCTAAGTCTCCTGGTGAAAGACTGAGAACTCTCTCCCACACCAATTTCTGTTACTTCCCACAAGGATCTACTCCTGTTTTCCCTCTCTTCTCTTGGGCTTTTTTCTTCTTTGGCCACATTTAATTAATTTCAGTGGCAGATGCTTGATACATCTTTCCTCAGCCCTTTTTCCCCCTTGTTGCTTTAATACAGTTTCTGGGATGAGTTCTGCATCATCCTTCCACCCACTCCTTTGCTTTGTGTGCTGTGGTGTCTGTGGGTTTTTTGTCCTTATGTGGGATATTTTATTTTTCCACTCAACATGTAAAGGAAGGTTGTGCTTTCTCTTTATCCCTGCATGCTTCCTGCTCCCTTCACTGACTCAGGCCTTTGCACTCAGGTTGCTGCTGCCTAGTGGGCACTGAAAAGCACAGACTCCTAAGGCAAAACATCTGTTGCCAGGATGATCTTCCAGGAAAAGGCATAGCTGTGTCATATTGCCTCTCTTGGACCTGCCTTCCCACCAAGTGCTGGGTGCATTGCAAACATCAGTTCCTGTCCACATCCCCTCTGGGAAGCAGATGCACATAGGGCAAATAAATGTGGTTCTTTCTGATCAAGAATAACTGTATTTTCTTTGGCCTTTTTCTCTGCTGCTGCATGAGTTAGTCTTTGTAGCAGCTCTTCCTAAACAAAAAGCCTGCAAACAGAGAAACCGCCTGTATCTGAAGATCCTCCCTGAAGAGCCTCCCTGAGCAATGCTTGCTGGGTGGCTGGTGCTGGATGTGCAAGTGGAGGGAGAGGGTTGTTGCTTCTCTCCCATGTTCAAATACTGTTCTCCCCACTGCTAGACAGACTAGGACAGAAACTCTGCCTAATTAATCTTAATTGAAAGAATTTCTGTCTCCAGACACCATGTTCTGCATTACCTGATGACAAAGTCCCCTGCACAGTTTCTTAATTACAGGCCTGTTCCAAGGGGATTAATTTGTTGGAAATAGGAAGTGGATAAGATAAATCCTTGAAGAGCAAGTAAGAAGGCCAAATCTTTTCATATTAGGGGAGTTAGGGTTAGTGCATATTTGGAAAGCTAGGCAGAGTGCTTCTGCTTGCTCTCCTATAGGAGACGCTGGAGAAAACCAAGATTTGAGGTTAGTGACAGCATCTACATTTCCTCCCAAAGACCTCAGCACCACATCTGCAATGACCCTGACCTTTTCCCTGCCAAGAGAAGAACATGCTCCCCACTTTCCTGGTGAGGCAGGGAGCCACCAAGTGTGCTGCTTGCCTGTGCTCTTCTGAAGCAGGGAAGTGGACAGAGAGCAAGACAAGATGGGGATCATGCCATGCTTATGGCTGCCCCAGCGGCCTCTGCATCTGCAGTGCCAGCACGCCAGCTATGTCCTGAAATGACAGGAGTGGCTTAGGAGAGACTGAAGATCCTGAGTGCTTCACCTCCATCCTAGTGCTCCATCCCCAACCTTGAACCAACAGGCCGCAAAAGGTTAAAGCTCACTTTACACCCCTGCCTCACTCTGGAGAGCCCAAGCTGACCATCTGTGTCAGTCTCTTCTCCTCAATTTGTCCTGTTTGATGGATTTATCCTTTAGAGAATCCCAGCTTTCCTGATGCACTTTGAAATTTTTCATCAAGTTTCAGAGAGGCTTTATTGAGGATTTGTGCTATCTTCAAGTATACTTTTCATTTGCTCTTCAATTTTCAGCTTCTTAATGCCTCCTCTTTCTTTTCTGCCTTATCACTTTACTGACCAAAGAGCAGCAGGACAAGGGTTGGTTATTTTCTTCCCCTGATCTGTTCTTTTCTTCCTACTTGTCTTATGGTGAATTTAAATAACCAGCATGTGAAGAGAAATCAACACCAACCTGGTCAAGCTGAGGGAAAGTCACTGTGAGTGCACTTAACCCTGCTGTTAGCTCTGTCCCAGGGACTTCAAGGACATTGGAGGGTGCTGCCACTGTGTCAGCCTCTGCAGCTTTGCCGTCTGTGCAGGGCACGGTTCAGAGGCGAAGCAAGGAGACAAGCTGCCTGAGGTAATCCCTGGGTACTGCAGAAAAAGGGGCTGGGGTCTGAGGGTGCCTCTTTTTCCTTGCAGTCCACAGTGATTCACATTGACTCTGATGTTGGATCTTGATGGATGAAGGCCCTGTGCTCAAAGTTCCCTCTCCTCCACTACATCCATTCCTGCTTTAGTGCCCTGGGAGTCCTTCTGCTGATCAGGGAATGGGTCATTTTGGTCCAAATGGGTGCCTTTGCACTAGGTCACTTTGCTCCTTAAGGGACTTACATTCCTTATAACAGAAGGACATTTTTCATACGCAGTTGTTCAAACAGTGCTAGGGCTGGCTGCAGCTTAGGTGAAGGAATAAAGAAGGTGGAAAGAGAGGGACAGTACTCTAGCATTATCTAATTACTTCTGTTGGAATTAGATGAGAAAGCCAGGTAGACGCTCTTTGTGATACGCACTTAGCACCCTCTGGATCATAAAGGGCTCTTCTTTCAGTCATGAAAAAAAGACTTAAGAAGTCCATGGGGGCAATGTGTTTACTGTCTACACAGGATGGGGAGCTCCCTCCCTCCTTTCTGCATCACCACAACACCCTGCTTCTCCCCAGGGGACTTTCCTCCCCTTGCTGACCAGCCCCGCTGCTGCTGTGAGATCTGACAAGATCAGAGTTGAGGTGGTTTGGCTGCAGGCAGAATAATTCTTCCTTTTATGGAAATCATTCTACTTCTCCCCCAACAACGGCCTTCAGATCCCTGCTTAGTAACAGAGGAAGTTTTTCTCCTCCTCTAGAGCCCTCACAACAATCTCACCCACATAGAAACCATCTTGCCTTCTGCAAAAAGCCACTGCTCCAGGTGTCTTGCTGCAAAGAGGTTCCAGCTGTCAGAGAGGTGGAAAGGAGGGAGATGTCCTTCTAGTCTCCTTTATCTGTGGCTGCTAAAGTCACTGGTGTAAGGTCAGAGGTATGAATCTGGGTTCTGCTGAGTGGGACAAGGGAAGAATTTTCCAAGCCCCTAGATCACCTGGGTACAACTTTGTGCTGCTACATATAGACTAGGGCAGAATTTAGTGGCAGCTACAGCTAAGACTAAAGTTTGTTTGCAAGATGTGCCAGTGGTACATACACCACCAACAATATCTATGCTCATTGAGCCAAGGAGGATTCAGTTTCCCATCTGGCAGCATCTTCACCCTATTTGTTCTTTCACACTATGGTGACATTCTCTATCAATCTGCCAGCTTCTTCCTTTAGGCTGAGTGGAGATTTTATGCTAAAGATTCAGACTTCTGCATTTAAGCACTATCCCCTCCACCTCCACCCCAAAATAATACTCATTAAAAAAATATAAGAATCTAACCGTGAAAGGATCTGCCCTGCCTACATACGATTGGAAAAGCTGTTGTGATTTCAGTTGAATGAAATCACAGCTGAGCTGGGGAAAACCAGGACAAAGAAGCAAATATGATTCTGCAGAACTTCAGTACTGCTGGGTCTCCCTGGCAGGTGTTTGCCCTTGGAGTGGCAGCTATGGCTAGGCTGTGCAGCACAGAGATGAGAGGGGTTTCTGGCATGGGAAGGGCATGAGAGTAGAGACTACACACAGTACAGACACTGCTGTGCCCTGCAAGGCTCAAATCAGGAGACTGCTCAGTTTTGATTTGCTGCATCAGTGAAAATACAGGTTGGCTGCAAGACCCTGCCAAGGGTATGGAATGCCAGTCTACTTGCTGGGAGCACTGGTTCAGGAAACAGTTCTGAGCTTCAGGGCACAGGAATGAGATGAGGTTGCAGGTGTCAGGGTTTGGGTCAGGAACGTAGCTCTCTAATCTGATGCAGACAAATGTAGCTTTAATACCAACTCGGAGAGAAGTCAGCATGTACTAATTCATCAGCAACTGTGGGATATTCGTTCATGTTGTTTGTATTTGAGCTCAGGCAAGATCAGAGCTTGAGGGGGAAGGGTGCACTGTGCTTAGGTAGAGCTATTCCCTGGGGCTCCAGTGAGGAGTAGCTAGGCTGATACATTCTGCTGCTTGACTTGTCCTCCAGGCAAAACTGCAAACTCTGGAGATCTGAGTTTCTATTTATTTGGCAGCAGCATTTGCTTTGCAAGTTCCCGGACCACACATCGCTGCTGGCATGGATATCCTCTCCTAGCTGTGCAACGACCCCCTACAGGGGCGCAAAGGCAGTTTGGCAGCATGGTATCTGTGCTGAAGGCTCTATATTAAATAATATCTCCAGGGCAGAAGTTAGTACCTCTGAACATATTTACGGGACTGTGTATGATGTAATATTTTGCTAAGTGTCTGCTCAGATATCTGTACAGCACTGCATAACATTTACCATTGAATTCACCTGAGATGGTGTTTCTGTGCCCCTTTAAGTGGAACTAGAAAGTCACTTGTACACAGACCACCAAACAGGCACTCATCATGAAAAGGATTGCTCTGTATGAAAGTGTCCTAGACTGGCTTGTAACAGCAGCTGCAGAGGGCAGGCTCTTGATGCCAAGCACTGTAATGCTGTTGCTCCCATTTGCTGGAGCCTCCAGGGAGCTCACGTGACATTGAACACAGCACCATCTCATGTGTGTATGCTATCCCTCTTATCTAGCAGTTTAGAGAATCATTCAGATCCAAATTAATGATCTTACTTTCACTCCACTGTGAGGATGACTGGATTAAATTGTTCCTTCCTCTTGTGCAACAGGTGGCTTGAAACAATGTCAAGCAATACCCCGCCAGTTACTCAGCCACTCATTACTCAACCGTTCATGATTCAGTAGACTGTCAAACAAACCTCTCTCATCTTTCTCCAGTTCTACATATTAGCATCCCTTGTTGCCCTCACTGAAATGCAGGGAGGCCCTGCCTGCAGAAGATAATTGACCCTGGACACTCCAAATCTGAGCCAATTACTAAGGACCAGAAAATGAGAGGTGGATTGAATCAGTGTTGCATATCTACATAGATGTGCTCCTTGCATTTGAGGCTGTGTAGGGAGTAGTATCCAATTCTGGTCTATATCTGGCTTGTAACATCTCTCAGAGGGTGTCATAGATGTTTTGCAGTGGGTTGCCACTCAAGGGTATGTTTTCAGTGCCTGTAGGGTAGATACATGGTGCTCTTCATGGTGGGGCTGTAAAATGAGTGGGTTTCACATTCCAGGTTTTCTGTTTTGATCATAAGGATAGATAGAGGAAATCTTAGAGATGACAAAGCTTTTTTAATTCTATAGGCAAGCTGAGTCAAAACCTCTTATTCTTTTCCCAGTGCATAAAACCAAAAGGAATGAAGTATTAAAAATAGTATGAAATCTGTATGAGAAAAAAAGGAATTGGATTGGCGTGGAAAGAAAGGAAAAAATATGTGATAGAGCTCAGAGATCCAAAGAAAGAGGTCAGTAAGATTCAGAAAAGGAGGAAGCTGTGTTAGATTTGATGTGATCCTTTCTAAAGCCCCAGGATTCATGGAAAAGTTTATCTCTAGTTGCATTAAAAATAAATCTACCTTATTCTGCCATGGCCCAGGATTACTCCTGAATGGTTTCATCCTGTACACAGCAAGCTTGATGGAAACAATTTGTTGAGTTTTTCATAAAGCCTGGACTTGTCTCATCTTATGTTGGATACTTAAATATTATACTCAATTACTTACAGTAGGGCCACCTTATAATTAATGGGGAGATGAAGTAGGTGAATTGCCATCTCTGCCTTTTTGTATTGACTGCAGGGGGAGGCAGGGTAACTAGGTTTCTAACTCTGCCAGATGAATTTGGGTTCAAATGCCTTCTCTGTGCATGTGTAATTGCAAAAGGAGAGAGAGGGTTCCTAGGTGCAAACCAGAAAAGAAACTGAAAAGATAGTAAGGGTTTTTTTCTGAAGCACTCAGAAATTTCTTGCTGCAGGGCCAGGAAAGCCTGCCAGGTGGCCCATGCACTTGTGTCTGCAGCATACATGACGGTGCCAGATACCACAGGCCACTATATGCCACAGGCCATCAGCTCCTGTGCAGCATTTTTCACGGTGCTTTGCTCTGGCACTCAGAGGAGGCCCTAGAAAATGCTCTGACTCATTCAGAAATGGTCCCTCACATTTCCTTCATGTCAGGAAAGAAGGAGAAGGATCAGACTCCTGGAGCTGGCCCCATATACCCCTTCTCTGCAGTGTCATTCCTCTTGAACTCAACATGCCCCTGGCTGTAAATGCATGAGGTGCAGAAGCTCACAACTTCCTGGTTTTCTCTATGTCTCTCTTCCTCTCTCTCCCTTCCTCTCCGTCACTTTCTCTTTTTCTTTCCTTCCCTTTTCCCTGTTGGCAGCAAAATAATGTCTTGTCTCTGAGCAACATTCACGGTGTATAATTTACAGCCTATAAATAGATCACTGTTATTAACTAAAAAAAATAATATATGGCATCCACACATTTTATTCCCTTTCTAAGCATTAATCAAAACATTGCAGAGAGGAGCCACTCACGGTGCAAGGTGTGTGGTGCCCAGCTGAATGGCCAGGTTTCTTTCTCCTGTGATTCCTCATTCAACTCATTCCATCCCATCTCTTCATCCCCTGCTTCCCTCCAGCTTTTCCTTTGCCCTGCCCTTTCCCCCACCACAAAGTCCCCTCCCTGCCATCTGGAGGACCACCTGTCTTCACCTCTGTGCTCTCTGCTCCTTCCCCCTGCGCTCCCAGCCGGTGCTCCCACCTTGGCCAACCCAGAATGAAGCTCTGGCTTGACCAGAAAAGCACTAAAGTGAGAGAGAGGAAGCAAGTAAAACTCAGACACAAAAGCGAGAAGACAGAAGGGCTTGCAGCCAAGATCCACACTGTAAAGCACCAAAGCCTAGAGGCTGAGCCCCAAACCCAGATTTGCTGAGGTCTCATGCTTTAGATGCATACCTTGCTTTCCCTACAGCAATGCCCTCTCCTGCGCATGACCTCCTGTGCTATGGACCTGGCTTGGCTGTGGTTAGATGGCTGGGCAACCACAGCAGAGTATTACCACTTCTGCTTTAAGGTGTCCTCCACCTTGCTGACACCACTGGCCTTCCTTGAATCTGTGGGAGGGGTTCCCTTCTCACTCTACAGCTCTTCTGGGAGCTTTGTTTTCTCTCTCTGTGTCTCTTTCTTTCACCTTTTGCCCTCTGCAGCCACCAACCTTTGTGCTTCCCCCAAAACCGGTCTCCGCTCCCCAAGCCACTGGGGAAGTGCTGTTGAGGCTGGGCTGTGGTGCCAGGGGTGAGCAGGTGGAGGCAGGGATGCTGGGGAAGAGGAGAGTGGCTCAATGGCATGGGCAGTGGCAGCCCTTGGGGATCCCTATGGGTGTGGTGGCGTGTGGTGAGGGCAGGCAGGAGAGGAATGGGTAACATGGTGGGCTGGCCTGGGTATAGGGGTGGAGGGTGCAAAACATATATACAGGCTAATCTCTGCAAGGTGGTTGCCAGTACAGAGGGGTCAGTAAAGGCAGTGGAGGTGGATGTTCCCCTTTGCAAGACCTAAAGGAGAGATGGAGTGACTGGGGCATGGAGGAATAGGACCAGTGGTGCCTTGCATTTCCATAATGCCTTACACGCCCAGAGATGCCATGGGATATATGCACGCTGCACCCCACAACACCCTTGTTAGGCATCAGGGTCTCATCACATATCTTGAACCAAGTGCAACGCTGGCCCTAAAGGCTTCAACTTTACCCCAGGCCTTGCATGACTGGTGTGAGCTTTGCACCCTCTGCAGGTATTTGGGGGCTGAGTGACTCACCTGGAAGATGAGAAAAAAACAAACAAAAAAATAAACTGTTGTGTACCCTCCACTGAGTCACCTGCAGCCCCTGGGGCAGGGCTGTAACTCAGAGAGGTGCTTGCCATCCTCAGCACCTGCTGCTCCTCTCTCAAGGGGTACAAATGGCTGAGTCCCTGTGGTGCAGCCCAGCACTGGGTGGCAGGAACATGGGTGCCTATCCTGTTTGTGCCAGGACACGCACTCGGTGCAGCCAGCTGCATTGGGTCAGTGCTGGCATAGGCAGTAGCTGCAGGGAGGCAACTTGAAAGGCCAGTCCAAGGCAGATGCACCAGCATAGCATGAGACCGCATAGTCCTTGGAGATTTGGGTTATTGGGTTTTAAAAATAATTTCCTGGAGGCTTGCAAGGTTTTCGTGATGAAAACGTTGAGGAGAGGTGGTCCTTATATACATAGATATACATAGATATACATAGATATACATATATATATTTATACAGTTGTGTATTGCTTTGAGTTACAGGATTTAGCATCCTGGAGTCTAGCCCTGAGCTGCCCTCCTGGGCTCTTGAATTTTAATGTAGAAAACAATCTTGTGGAATAGCTGCCAGAAATAACACATTGAGTCACTGTTAACGTGGATGGTGGGGCTGCCTCTCCTCTCCACCCCCGAACACATTGGCACACATCCCAGAAGAAGGGAAGAAGCCATAGTCCCGAGGACAGGCCCTCCATCTTTGCAAGTGGCCATGGTGGGAGAGTGACCTTGCTGCTGGGAGAGAGACATGGCAGGAAACCTGGAGGTGGACTCCTACTGCCTCCTGAAGCACAGGGTGTTGGAGCTCTGAAATACACTTTTTTCACCTTCTGAGCAGAGGCTAGACTCCAAAATGTGTCAAGAAATCTGGAGAATTTCACTGGAACCTGTTCACTGTGAAAAATTACAGTAAGAGCAAATTCAAAAAAATAAAGCAAAAAGGTCTGAAGTGCCAAGTAGCTACAGTGGCAGCTCAACCGGGGTTGGTCTGGATTCCCATCTGGAGATTGGCCTAGAGATACCCTTTTCCAGATATCCTAAGATCATTCTGGCCTTTTGACTTGGTATAGATTTATTGTCTTTTGCATTTAGACAACTGCCTTTGCTTTCAAATGTCAGTTCTGACTCCTGTATTGTGCTCAGTGAGAAAGAGTTTCATTAAATCTTGTGAGAGGGTAAGATATTCAGAAAGCAATAATGCCTGGGTTCAGAGAAGTGTCTCATCTATGACAAGTTTAGACATGCCTTTAACAATTTAGTGATGTGTGTTCCTGTGCTGGGCTGTATGTGTGTGCTCTGCTTGCATTTCTGCCTCTGAGATGCCAGGGAAAACTCATCCAGCAGTGCTATATATCACACGTTGTTTTCACGCAGAGGTGCTGCTTTATTTGACTAAGGGCCGATATTAATGTGCAGTAGAGATACCACAGCATCTTCTGTTACTTTTGATTGCTGGGCTATAGCAGCTAATGGTGTGGATGTTAATAGCTCATCTCAGATGGGAGATAAAACATCTCAGTTATCATCCCCATGAAGGTGCATCTGCACAGCTTTTCCACTGGCCAGAGAAGCTCATACAGATACAGCCAGACTTGCTGTGCTATTGCTCCAGGTGTAGCTGCATTTCTGCTAGGGTTAGCAGATCAGGTAGCTTGCAAAAGAGCTTTTCTTCAAACCAAAGCAAGGGATTGCCCTACTGACTGCTGGACTTTTGTAGTCACCTGGATCCACCATGCTTTACATGGATTGAAAGCTATGCTGTTTGCTGAAATCAAATGGCTCCCACCACAGCCTGTCTAAAAGACCCCTAGCTGACATTTACCAGTCTGCCAGTCTTCCCACATGTGTGAGACCCCATCTGGCTACACCCTCACCACCTCACAGGCATATAACAGATAGGTAGGTAAAATCCCTCTGGAAAATACAATTAGCTGGCCAAAACCAGGATAACTTTACTGCTTGGAAGCACTAAAAGTAAATCAATGGAAATTCTAATGTTGCAGATGAGCTATTTTACCTCTGAAGGTTGTAGGACATGCAGAGAGACCATTAACATTCCTGGGTGACAAGTCAGAATGCAGAACTGACAAATTCTAGCATTGAGTCTTGGTTTTGTACTCCAAGAGTTAACATTCCTCCTACCGAAGAGGTAGTAGCAAGGAGGAGTGGGGTCTTTAAGGTTTGGGATATTACTCCCCTGTAGAAAGTCAGGGCTCCCAATGGCTCCCAGTTGTAAGATGGAGCAGCGCCTGAGCATCTGTAGCCTGCACATGGATTAGCCACATGGGCTTGATTCTGGAGCTGGAAAGAACTAAGGACCACTCTGTGTCAGAGGTTGTGAGTGGCAGCTCTTGTTGATGTGATAAAAAACATTATCCTCAGGTATGATGCAACTCTGCAGTGAGCACAGGACCATCTTCTCTCTGCTCCAGGGCCAAGAGTCGCTGGGTGAGTGTGGGGCTAGGGGTGCTCCCAACTCCTGTAGTCTGTTTGGAAGAGGAGATGTGGCACAGAGCAATCTGGTGGCAAAGCAGTGATGCCAAAGTCCCTCTGACTGGCACTGAAGCACTTCTGTCGTCAGTTTAAAAGTAGAGATGAAACGAGCCTTATGCTTTTGTGGGCCTGTGAACAGAGCAGGATCCCTATGGAGATGCCTAGGAGAAAACATGGGGAAGAGGATTNGGGGGGGGGGGGGGGGGAGAAGGCAGCATGATAGAAACAGAGGGGAAAGGGAAGGAGTAGGGGTGAGAGAAGACAATGGGAGACAGAAGTGTGTTTGGGCTTTGGGTTGCTTCCCCCCTCACCCTTTCTGGGCTTGATAAAACTGCTTTCTGAAGCTGTTTCTCTCCCAGCAGTGAGATGCTGGAAATGTGAGATTACGGGGAAGAGAAAAATGTAAGTGTGGGCTCTGGGCACCCTCCACCAATCCTCCTCTCCATTTCCTCCTGATCCAAGAAAAACTCATGTCCAGAGCTGGAGTGGTTGTGTTCACCTTCTTACTCCCAGCATCGCAGTTTGCTTGACTGACCTTCACATAGGTCATGAATCCCTCACCCTTCTTCTCCCTATTAGCTTCATGGCCACCTTTGCTTGTGCATTTCTGAGAGCTGAGACGATGTGAAATATGTGGCAGACGGAGGCCAATATAGACATCTTGTGAGAGATACAGAGCCTGGACATATTTTTTGGACAAATCTTCCATTCCACCATTGGGCTGGGGGCTGCTGAGGTGGTGTTAAGGATGCAGGGCTCCTCTTTCTTCTGGACTGATGAGCTGACATCCCATTTTGGCTTGTCTCATCAGCAGAAAATCTGGATGACTCTCCTGAGCTCATCTGAACCCACTCAGTTCTCTTGCCTGATAAAATTTTTGTCTGAAATTAGTCTAACAAGAGTCCTTGACTGACACTCTGGGAGACTCACATTTCCTTTCATCAACCGTCCAGATAAAAGCTCTAGCTGCAGCACAGCAAACATAACATGTGCACCTCTCCTCCTGGATGACCATTTCTAGAAGCAGGAAGGAAGTTCATTCTCTGTCCTAATGGGTCCTTTGCCTTCTGGGCTAGGGTTGCCAGCAAAAAGGACAATTAGATCCATTTTTTTTTATGCCCGGGATAAGCCATAGCACCACCAGAAACATGAGAAATGGCTGGTCCATTTCTCACTGGGCACTGTAGTAAAAGCTGTATGAATTGCAGCTGAAAGGCTCCAAGCCTCGTCACACCAGTCTGTTTAACACTTTGACCCAGGGGAATAAATAGTTGAACTTCAGCTAAACGAAGATCTATCTCTGTACTGTGCCCATTTCTTACTGCAAACAGTCACACTGGTAGGTTTCCAGCCAAGATACAGAGCTCATAAATTACTGAGACATCAATAAATGACTCAATGATTCTAGAGTGACTAAAATGAAACATATCTTATTTATGTTAATGAAAATGACTGACATCCCCAGTGCCTGTCATCTTGAAGAATCACTAACTGCTTTGCAGACTACATACACAGCAATCATTCAGCCACAGCTGAAATGCAGCTACCTCTGGGGTGGAGTGTGACAGATGCTTAATAATGTCTGGAAACCCAGCAAAGATATCTACAGAAGGAAGCAAAAATAATACTTCGCATGGAAACCAGTAGGGAGAATTTGAGGTAGCCAGTGTGTAACAACAAACTGGAATCTGATGAGATGCTGAGCTTCTTTTAGAGCAGTGCCTGACACTGAAATCCTAAGACTTTGCTGTCTGGAAGTCGGGGAATGCATTCCATCACCACTGGGGTAGTGTGTCTGCTTGTGAGGAGTTGCATGCTTACTTTATGCATGTAATTATGGTCGCTTTGCATTCAAATGAGGCTGAATAAATATCAGTTTGCTCATGTGAAATGTTTACTTTGTACAGGCAGCTCAGCAATTGCAAATGCCAATGCAGAACTGGGCCTGCAGAAATGCATGTGCCTCTGGGCTTTTTCTGCAAACCTGAAGGAACTGCCTTGAGCAGACACTTGGCTTTCCATGTCATTCAAAGTCAGTACGTTACAAATCTTTGCTGTCTGCTATTACTCAGAGCTGTAAAGCAAAGTGATAGAAAACGAAAAGCTTTACCAAGCTTTTTTATTAGCTTGGTTATTACCAAGTAATTTAAGAAAGATGTTTATTGGTTTGCTCTCAAGTCACCTCTTTGAGCACCACCTTAGTAAAGCTGTAGATTATTGCAAGGTTAAACAAAGGATGATACTTGGTGCATATGCATGAATCGCATAGGTGATGGGTAGGTGTCCACCTGGAAAGCCTTCTCAGTTTTGCAGTCCTGCCATTTAAGGCCATGCAGGGCTCTTCATATGAGGTCAGTTACCCCCCCGATTATGAGGGAGAGAGAAGCTCGGGAGGTGTAAATGACTGCAGCACTGTCCAAGTAAAGGCAGATTGGCCATTTTACACCAGCAGAGCATGGCTGAGGGATGTAGGTGTTGAAGGAGCAGAACCAGGACACTAATTCAAGAACTTCAGAGATAAATGGGAATTCATGCAGGGAGGTAAAAGGATCTCCTCTGTGCCTGCTGCTGGAGACTCCAACAGTCACGTCACTGTGGAACAGAGGCTGCATCTGACCCCCTCAGCAGGCACAATTAGCTCTCCACATATACAGACCCATCTTCTCCAGCCATGCCCCGCAGTGCCAGGACCAAAAAATACTCCCTCTAGATTAAGGCAAGAAACTACCCTGCCTTGTCCTCTCCCAGAAAAATAGATAAGGCGAATGGCTGTGGGTGTCTTACATCTCTTTTATTCTGTGTGCAGAGAAATGGTTTTTCCCCCAACACCATGCTGAGTCAAGTGAGACCCCACCAGTGCTAAGCTAGATGCCTTCCCAAGGAGAGAGATGGAACCATTTCCCCTGAAATGACTCACCGACTGCAGCACACTCTCAATGCATACATACGGTTGCTTTAAAGCAAGCTCCCTCCTTCTTGTATGTTAATGCCTTTTGCTCTGCAGATGCTCTCTGAAGCATGCAGTACACTGAAGGGTGCAGATGGCAATTCAAATAATAGGAGTGTAAGTGTGTGTGTAAGATACCTAGCATGCCTGCATCTCCTAGCTCCATGTTGTGTGTGCGGCCAGCCCCTGACCCATTTCCTCTCCCCGACACACATGCACACATTGCTGCAGGCATGGCTGCACTACATTCACACCCTGCCCACAGAGCAAGTTCAGAGGGGTCCATGATGCAGAACTGGCAAAGCTGCAAGTCAGCAGAGGGAAAAGGAGAGAAAGGAAGGGGAGGAGAGCTGTGCGAGAGGCTGTGCCATCCCAGCTGCAGTCCTGGGTCACTTCTTGATTGCTGCCTAGACAATGCACATCCTTCACCTTCCACACGTTTATCACCTTTATTTATTAGTCTATCCAAAATGATTGCAGGGGAGACAACTGGGCACTGCTAATAATTAAGACAGCTAAATGAAGGTAGATCTGAGTAGGAATAAGAGGCAGGGGAACAAGGGGAGAGAAATGTCAATTCAAAGAGCAGTGTGCCAGGGTATCTTAGGCACACTATCTAGACCCATCACCCCATCTCCCTGCAAACACACATGAAGAATCGACCTGCTGTCTGTTCCCTGACTCAAAGCTGAACAGCTTTAGCTCTGCAGGTGTTGTGGTAGGAAAACAAGTGCTTGACATATTTTTTGGCTGTGTAAGTGTCCTGGAATCTCTTCCTCCCACCTTGGGTGAGGCCACTGTCATACTGGCAGCCTGAGAGTTGGGGGCAACATCCTAGCTGCATCGTGTTGTCACACCTATGAGTTAGATACCATTGAAATTTTCATGCACAGCACCCTGAAACTCAGGGTGCACTGGGTCAAACACAGCCACCTTGGACATCACTTCCCACCTTAAAGAGCAATGCGGTAAGTGAGGTGGCTGAAGCACTTTAGACTGTAAAGATCAAATTGCCTAATGAGAGGTGTGAATGAGATAAGAAGGAAGATGACAAATATGGGTTTATAAACTTCAGTAAATAAAGGCTTAAATGGATCTACTGCCAACAGTTCAGGAATTAATGAATGACTATCTTACCCCTTCCCAGATGCTTTCATTTTCCCCATGCAGGGTGGAGGGCTGCCCACATACCATTCCCTGAGGGCTGTTTCTAGGCAAAGCCTGTCTTGGGGAGACTCAATAAAGAACAGTAAAGAAAAACCTCCTTTTTTGGCCAAAGGAGCAAGGATTTATTTCAGTAATGGTGCTTTCATACTTATTTACTCTTGGATTTACACTACTGTTCAGGAAAGCAGAACTGGGATATGAGGACTTGTTCCAGTGCTGCCTGCATGTGCAAGGGAAGGGCTGAGCATGATCTGCTTGCTCTGCTCTCAGAAACTCTTCTCTCCTTTCTCTATGTCAGCAGGAGTGCTGTTGGTTGGCTTTTGAGGGGACCACAGAAGCAATCGTCCTCAGCCAGAGACTGAGTGTTTAGCTGCTGTATCTAGGTGTAGTGTTTCCTTCAAGTTAGAGCCAATGTTCCTATTGCTGTGTAGCTTATAGGGGCCAAGTTAGTGTTGCTAGACTGTCCTTGCTGGGCTGTGAGATCTGTGTTTTCTGCAACAGCTGAAGGTGTCCAGCCAAGGTGGGGGGCTTGTTTTGTGTCTCTTGCTCACACTTGGGATTTAGGTCTGCAAGCTTTTCCTGCTGTTCAGACATTAACTCACCAAAAAGCCTGAAGAAGGCAGCAAGGCAGGTGGTGAGGGGAAGGGATTTGTGCTGGAGTCAGAGGATAATATATATTTTAAGACTGCAGGGAAGCTGTAGGGTGTATGACCTTTAGTAATCTCCCTGCTTTCAGACTCCTTTCCTCCCCATTGAGAGCCTCTCTCAACTGTTCCCCAGGGGATTTCAAGCGTTGGTATTATATGTAATTGCACAAAAAAGGAAAACGCTTTGGCCCATGAAAGGAATAAGAGGGATAAACTAATTAATTCCAGGCCACAGAAGTAGAAAAGAAAGCAAATACTCAGCAATTAATCAGGGGCAGCTGAGCCCTTCTCTCCTATCAGATATGGCAGGAAGTGCTAATTGCAGAAAATAAGCCACACAGTGGGATGAGTGAAGCTGCCTTCTGAACTGGGGGGGGCAGAATAAAGCATTTAGCTGCCAGTACACAGAGAATAAGAAGGGGGAGCAATGGGTACCCTCTGTCACTACAAGCTGTAGTGTGGTAGCAGCATGTTGTAAGGGGTCTAGGCCACTCAAAGAAATTTGGGAAGGACTGGGAAGCCAAGGTAGTAGATATCTGGATGGGGGATTTTCCTGTGAAATCATCCACCTCTCCGTGCTTCACTCTTCTCTCATCTGTGAAATTAGATTTATGGTTCTTTCCCTGGGCTAGATATAGCCAGGGAGTAGAGCTCATGGGAACTCTCATTAATCCCCCAGTACAGCTGGTTCTGGTAAGTGGCTGGGAGGCCAGCAGAGATTCTATGGCTCTTGGGATGAGTAGTACAGCAGTGGGTTTGGTAGGGTTGTTGGAGGCATGCAGCTGCACATAGGCAAGCGTTAGGTTGGCTGCTGTTGCTCGTGTTTCAGTTTACTTGTTTTGGCTTCTGGCTGAGGGACTTGTGGGGGGATTTTACAAGGTCTTTAATCACTTAAAAATGGAGACAGTTAGTGCAGAGGACAGCTAGGTTTAGAGGTTCCGGTGCAGTACTAATTTCAAGGGGTTGATGGCATTAGAGTTTGGGAAATTCTTATTATGCTCTCTTTGGATCTGGAGAAGCCTTCGTATCTAGAGAAAACCAGGATGCTTCAGTGACTTAGAAGACTGGGAAAAGCCTTTAGCACCTGAACCCTTCTTACTTGTGCCTTTCCTTACTGTCATCTTGCCTGAGCCTGACCACTCTGCCCCTGATGGATTAGGTTGCCTCCTCAGATGCAGGAGTTGAGGAAACATGGACAAAGGGGTCACTGGCTCTTTTGGGCAAAGGCTGTGGTCTGGGACCTTTGTATGTAGGGACTCTAGAGGCCTTCTAGCTCTATCTTTTCCCACCTGAATGCCAAATGATCAGGAACAGCCACAGCACTTCACAGCACATAATCATCACCTCTTTGATGTTCCTCACTCAGCGCTCAGAGCCCAATTATCTACAGAGACCAACAGGCGTCATCACTTTGTTCCTCAGAGAATGCAAAGAAAAGCTCAGCTCTCTAAATGTTATAGGTTGTTGTTGGTTTTCTTCTTCCAAGTGCTCAGATCCCCTGGGGACAGGTCTTTTACATTAGATCCAGAGGGGATTGATTACCAAGTTGTTATGCATGCTTTATTCCTGCCAAAGCCCATAAAAGCTGGACATGTGCAGTGGTGCCTGGGATGGCAGAAGGCACTGTGGAGAACTACATGTATAAACACCCCTGACGGGAGTGTAAATCTGGAATAACTCCCTTTTAGCTTCAGTAGCCACAGATTTACATCCGTGCTAAGAGTAGGTTGTCCCTCCCCTATAATTCAAGGCATATCTTCTGTGCAAATAAGCTTCCTACTTGGGCAGCTTGTTTCTGCCTCTTGCTTGGGGAACTAGGAGGGTTGGTGCTGCTCAGGACAGCTTTCCTGCCCTGCTGCTGTCTGTGCCTGTGCGCAGAATCAAATGTGATCTGGCAGCTGCTGCAGCAGCCCTTGTATTTCACTGTCCCATCCCTCCTAGGATTTCAACACATTTGCATTCCTCCTGCTCTGAAGATGAACTGCAGGCTTCTTCTCCAACAAACCTTCATTTAGGGGAGCAGAATTCATCAATATTTCATGCTGAAGGGGAAGAGGAATATGTATATGTGCATATATACTTAGAGAAGAAAAAGGTTAGTGCGGTGAAAAGAAGCAGATAAAGCTGAGGAAGGAAGCGGGGAGGGTTAGAGGATCTGTTCCTTCATCTATTTGACCTCTCTTTGGCTATGCATAATCCTAGGGAAGGAAAAATCCATGTGGCATTGAAGAATCCTTGTTTAATCATTCTTTTATTTGTAGACATCAGTGCTGGCAGTAATTTCATGATAGACAGGCAGGGACTGCAGATCTAGATAGGGGAAGGGAGAAGGAGAGACAGAACAAATGACATGGATAGAACAAGAGGCAGCATGAGTGGGTAAAACACGTGTGCACATGGACTGGGGGGATTTTCAGCAGTAAGATTCCTTCCGCTAAAGCCCCTGCAGCCCTTACTCAGCATAATGTGACCAGTCAAGTGAATACGATGCTTTTAAAAGTCTCTGGCAGGTCTTTCATTAAAAGCTTGACTGTGAGGCTGGGTTATAAATAATTTGATATTAAACACACACGTCAAAGAAAAGGGTGGGGAGGGAGGGAGATTGTTTTCAAGCCGCAGAATAATTATTTGGGTGTATAATTTTAGCTCCAAGCTTCTTGGGGATGAAGAGCCAGTACAGGGTGAGGGACTGGTGAAGAGTAATGGTTTCAGTATTGGGCAAGTCTGCATTGATGCTGGCTGCAGTACAAAGTGGGGCTGCCAGCTGGCTGAGGTGCTCCTGTGTACTTCATAGGTAGAGAGGCTCTACTGCCCACATTTTACAGGATGGGCCCAGAAATAAGTGTCTGGGCTTTCACTCACTGCCACAGAACATCTGTGTGTGCTGTGTACTGATACCTGCCCTGAATACACACGAATACACAGGGTTCACACCTGGGTCTAGCTTGCACACATACACACACATATAACTACATGCTGCAGATGCTAAAGAAGAAGCAAACAGGGTCCAAACCCCTTCCAGCCTGGGCAGGCTGTGGTTTGGGTGACCTTCCCTGGAGATGGGACTGAACTGCAACTGCATCCACCTTGTGCTTGGTCATAGCTGGGGACCAGACTTCCTTTGGGCTGTTGGTGCTCATTGTCTTGTCCCTAACACACATGAAACATAGGCATAGAACGGCCTGGCCCCCAGAACACCCTACACAGGTCTGCACCTTGATTCATACCACTCATGAACCTCAGCTCAGACCAGTGGATTCCTCATCTCTAGGTACCTCAGCTCTCTCATTTCATCCCTGGAGGGTTTGAAACTCCTCATACAACTAACTCTCACTAGCTCTACTGAGGACTGGCCACATCATTCAGCCAGAGAGGACAGCCCTTGGTTTGACCTGCAGATCTCTCAGCCATGTCACCACGAGGCTCTGTGCCACCTCATCCTCTCTGGGATGGAACTGCTTTGTTTGTGCAGGCTCCTCCTAGTCTCTCACCACTATGGTAGCTGAGCCCTGGAGAAGGGCAGGCACAAGGGTTAAAAATATCTCTTGGGAAACACTGGGGGGTTTGCAGTGAGATTCCATGCTGGTGAGCTCCCAGAGGATTTCATTGCACTCATGTGGAGAGTGGATTGCACAGCATCACCCCTGCAGGGAGCCCAGCCATCTCACCCACACTCCAGTCTCAGCAGGATGAGGTTGCTGGAGTATCGGCCATGAAGGGCCTTTCTTTCAGTTGGCTTGGGGCAACATTGTGCCTCTATGGTGCTTTGTGGGGCTTCTTGTGGGGGCAGCACTCACCTGTGTGCTGTTCGCTGCCTCCCAGTGTTCCCAGCAGCTGGGAGGCTGTCTCCTGCATAGCCCAAGGCCATGGGTGCACGGTTACCTTAGAAACTGCTATTTCTCTTCTTATTACTGCTGTTCACAAGTTAAGTAATGGGTAGCAGGAGGCATGCAGGCTTCTGCCTCCAGCTGAAGAAAAGCCCAACGCTCTGCAGAGTGGTCTTATCCCTCCCTTTGAAGGAGCTCCTGGCTCTGCTGACAGTGTGAAAAGCCCCGGTTTTATGCCATAACTTGGTCAAGGTGACAATGTGGAGAGGGAGAATGGGCTAAGGGTCTTTGGGATGACTGATACTGTTGCAGATGCTCTTGTTTCTAAGGCAAGTATTTCTTGCCTGGGACAAGCATTTTTAACTAAATTTGGCTTAAGTGAATAAATACATACACCACACTTTACGTTAAATAAACCTAACTCTCATACCATCTGCAATACGGAAACACTTTCCTCCCTTCTCTGAAGGCTCCTACGCTGGAAAAATGGGGTTGAGAAGAACTCAGAATTGCTCTCTAGATGGCAATTGGAAATCTGGGGCTGAGTAGGGTGCTCAATCCTTATTACCTTGGAAGAGCCATTTTCTTAAATCCTGGGGTAATGCCAACAGGTCTCTCCCTCTGAAGTAGTCTGGTGACTCTCAGGCTGGTTTCCAGGTAGGAAGAATGGGACCATATCCTTCTAAAATCAAGGTTTAACACAAATTTTCCTTTACTACCAATTTTCATTCTTTCACTGGCTCATTCACTCATGGGATAAGTAATAGGTGTCTGTGAATTCTGGGGAGGTGCAGAAAGAGTGGGGTGGTGTCATTTCTCAGAGCACCTCTTGGTGTGCATTAACAGGCTGTGGTAGGCAAACTGAAGGGAGGGGAGCCCAGTGCTGAGGAATAGCTTTTTCTCAGATACTCTGTGGATACAGCAGAACTGTTTGTTTGTTGCAGACTGGGATTTTATGTTTGCTTTGTGGGTGTTGTTCCCCCCAACCCCCTTGAGCAGATTTCAGCTTCTCCATCTTAGCTGTGTGTGGCTTCAATTACACTGAGTGGTTGTATGGCTCAGTGTGCAGGGAAAGGCTCCGGATCATTACTGTGAAATGTGTTTGATCTCCTCTTGCCTCCCTATTTGAAATGGAAATAGCTGCTCCTGTCAGCTCCTCAGGTCCCCAAGTAATCGTCCCACCAGTTCCTCCGGCAGCCTCCCTCCTCCTCTGCCACTCGGGAGAGCTAATGACCAGCCTACTCCACTTCAGCAAGAGGCTTTTTCCCTTTCTCCCAGCGTAATTTTTGATTCAAATTTGATAATTTCTTGTTTTTCCCATTGCCAGTGAGCTCCTCCATTCAGTGTTCCCCTCTTTTGCACTTTTTCTGACCCTCAGGGCTTGCTTAGCTTTGGCACCTCTCAGAGCAGAAACACAATTCCCTTCCTTTAGGTTGTGATGCCTCCTCAGGGCTGAGTGAAGAAATAAGAGATCACCCAGAAGTTCACTCCCCTGTCCTTTTACTCAGGTCTTCGCTTCCTTGGCATAACTGGTTGAAGGTGGTCACTTTTAGTGGTGGTTGGTTGGCTATCCTCTTCACTGCCTTTTTGTCTCCCAACCAGATATTGGCACCCAGTAGTCCAAATTATAGTATTCCTCTAGCTCAGGAGCCTGGAGGAGATGTACTTCTGTGTTAATCCCTCCCCCTCAGGCAACCTTTCAAAAGAGGCCTCCTGCCAAACCTGCAACCCAGGGAAAAAGCAGGGAATGGGTTTGGGGTGGTGGGCAGGGGAGGAGAGCTCGATTTCTCCCATTATCATTTTTTAAAAATTTGTTACAGCATTTGAAAATGTCTAATGCAATAAGGACCATTAATTTCTCCGTTTCTGTAGGGCTTCCCACTCCTTTATCCCTCTAGTGTCTTCTTCCCACCCAATGATCATTTCCTGTTTTTTTCCCTCACCAATCTCTTCTTCCCTTCTTTTCCCTTCACAGCCATCATCCATTAGGCTGCTGGACCTGCTTTTTGCAGTATCCATGGATCCCATGACATGGGAGACCAGCAGCCAGGGCACAGGCACCCCACAGCATGCCCCCAGCTCCACATCAGCAGGAGCGAGTAGCAAAGCTGTTGCCTCAGGCATGGGAGCAGAGGAATGGGGGCTGCGGCAAGCCCTGTATTCACCTCCACAGAACATCATTAACGCTGCTCATGAACGCTCTCTTATCTGAAACACAGAAGAAAAATGAGCTGCGGGGAAAGGAGATGGGAGAGGGGAAAAAAATCAAGAAGGAAAAAAATCCCTCTCCTGTTTTTTGTTTGGCAGCATAGCAAGGCAGCAGATGGGCAGCCAGCATCCTGTGGTCCTTGCAGGTGCAGCCTGACTGCCCCATGCTGCATTCCCATCACTTGCTTACAGCCTGGCAGGGTCAGGCTCCCTGCTCCTCCTTAGGGACTTGGAGAGCACACTGCTGCTCAGCTAAGCAGGTTGTGAGTGGTGTCTCCTTCCTGCTGGGAGGCCCTGGCTGCATATAGCATCCTCCTCCTTTGGTAGGAAATCATCCCTCCCTCCCTCTCTTCCCAGGACAACCCCTCTTTCCTAGGAGAGGAGCTCTCCCTTTCTCCAGAAATGGGTGTGTTCGCCTCCCCAAAGTACATGTAAGGATCTGCACACTGCCGTGCACACAATGCTGTTTCACATGCACGATGCTTCCCTACTCAGGATGCACACCAACCTTTCTGACTCTCTGGTGTAACTGAGTTGTTGAACACAAAGCCTTACCAGACATTTCTAGCAAACAAATAGTTTGTCGACTTTTTGAAAGAGTATGGTCATTTTACTTCCTTTCCCATAGCTTTCCATACGTTCTCTTGGTGGTTTCCTCCAGAGCAGATGGTTCTTTCTCCAGTGTCAGCATGGGTGTGCTGGTCCTTTCCTCTCCTGCACACCCGCTGCAGGATGGACATGAGCACCCAGATGGCTGAGGCCCAGCACATGGGCATGTGGCACTTGCATGCCTCTCTAACACCTCATGAGCCAGCAAGCACACCAGCTCCCCATGCACTCGCTGTGTCATACTTCTCAGATGAATTCACAGGAGCCTGCTGTGGGCTGCCCTTCCAGTCCAAACCAAACCTCATCACTGATGCAGTAATCCTCTGGATTCCCTCATTAACAGCCGCTAATGGCCGGCTTGTTAGCAATGAGAACTGCAAGCAAGACCAATTCAATTAATCCTCTAATAAACCCATTGCAAATGGCAATAACCACGGAGTTCAAAGGCAGGATTACAAAAACTCTTTGCAATGGTTTGTGACAGCAGACAGGGCATATGACTTGCTCTGATTAATTGACTGCAGTGGACTGAATGACTTTCTTGGAAACCCTCTGTACTGGTTGGCTGGTGGGAAGCCTGGGTAGGCCACCCGAGGATGGAAGCAGGTGAGGCTGCGATTTCTGCACAAGCTCCACATGCTCCCATCCTACCTCCAAGCAAGGCAACATTACTGAGTTGGGCTGTAATGTACCAATACTCCAGACTTTCAGGCACGGGCCCAAATGCATTGGCCCAAGACCGGTGCCTTTATCTTCCCATCTCAACATCCACAGAGTATGTCTGTGGTGACCTCCATTAGTCCCTTCCCCTCCTTCCCAAGGCTTCACCTCCCTTTGACAGTGCAGCAAGGCTCAGTGCTGGCTGGCAGCTCCCTTGTTACAGCTGGGCAGTCACGGATAGCAGATAGCAGAGGTGACTCTGTGAATTATTCAAGAGCACATCAGGTTTCCTTGCACACTTAATTTGAAATGATTTGGCAGGTGATTTCTATAGATAATTTGTGACCTGTCACTCATCCAGAAAGTCTTTGCAGTGAGCAAGGCTAGGGAAAAGTGTTTCATTGAAAACTTCTTCATCTCAATAGTTGTTTTCTTTGTTGTTTTGCTATTCCCTGGATGAAAATTGAATGAATTTTGTGAAATTCCTCTTGAGAGGATGTGGAAAATAAAATTTTAATATGAAAAAGATTTAATTTCAGAAAATGTTGGAATTGCATTTGAAAATTCTATTTTTGATTAGAGAGTCTTCTTCACCTCTTTTTTTGGCATTATTTTATGATGTGAAGATTACATGTGCTGACATCATGAAAGCATATTTAAAAGCTGTAAAAGGTAACATAAAACTGGAAAATTAAATAAAAATGAAAGATGAGACCTAAAATCAATTTTGAAATGTTTAAATAATCGAAACATTACTAAGTTTTATTTCTTGAGAAACACTGGCATATTCATTTCAATTTCTAATTGTAATTAATTTCATTCAGCATTTGAGCTGATTAGACTGGACTGGTAGGTCACATAATAGGTCTTTGTTCTCTTGTTGGATGTGTGTAATTTTTTGGAATCAAGTTTCTCATGCGAATCCTGATTATAGAGCGTCTGAAATCTCTCTTCTCACATCTCCTGTAGGACTCATTTAAACATTGCTGCTTCTGCAAACACACTCACGAGTGAACTCATTTCCTAGAAACCTGGTGAAAATGACCACAGATGGGATACTAACATGCAAAATGATTTTATAATTGAAATGAATGTTTCCAGCTGATTATTTCCTGCCTTTTTTTTTTTTTTCATGCTTCTTTTGGTTCTACAACCTCCTGGTTCTACAGCCTCCAGACTCTGCACCACCTTGCAGACATACCTTGCATGAATTAAGAGCCAGAGGTCAGAATGCAGAGGGAGCCCAGGGCCACATGCATCACAGAGCTCCCAGATTGTGCCCAGGCAATCCACTGGCTCACAGCCATGTTGGCTGAAGAAGGTCAGATCTGAAGATGCAAGGGTTTAACTGTAGGATTTACCCAACCATTACCAAGGTTGAAGTGGGCAGGAGCTGTTAGCAATAAAGTAGAGTAGATGGGCTTGATCTGCTGTCAGATTTTGAATCAATTGGATGTTCTCCTATGCCAGCCCAGGGATTGCAATATGATACGCATGGGATCGGAATGCATCATCATGCATTTCTCCTTCCAGGCATGATTATACAGTCTCCTTCTGTGGAGTCTCCTTCTGTGGACAATTCCTAGTTTCCAGAGAGGTAGGAAGCACCTGTTAGCACTTGGTGACCCTGCTTTGGGTGGGATTTCACATTAACTGCTCAGTGATACCTCCTTTGTGTCCCCTGGGGAAGAAGCCATCTACCATTCAACCTAACTCAGCCCGGGAGTAACAGCAGTCTTTTGTTCTCTGCTGGTACTGCCCCAAATAGAGCTTTTAACCTTTTTGTTAATGCACATAAATCTAAAAAGACTCCATAAGAAGCAATGTAAGTTTTCCATAAAAATACGGAGCCTGTGCATAGCAAAAGGGAGAAGAAGAGCCCTGAAAGGAAAGCAAGCTGGTCCAAACCCAGCAGCAGGAACCTTGGCTCTACTTGCCACAAAACTTAAAGACAGGTGTAATTCTTACTTCACACATGAGAAAGTGAAGCTCTCTCACACATACTCAGTCATTCTGGCTGCAAGTTTCTTTAAGTTATAATTGGATAGTCCTCCAGATTCTGGGGAACCCTTTGTAAGAGAAATTCCTGGGGATATAGCCCCTATTTGATGAAATTGAGAGTTTGGCAATTTGATGATATTGAGTAAATTAACAAAAGACTAGCTAAAGATATGATTCTCTGTTCATAGTAGAGACCCTGTTCTACCAGTAACTATTTTTAAGGAACTCTGTAACCAAATATGTATGCTTCCTCTTCCATGTTATTTTCTTTTATTTTCTGTCAAATAAGATTCTGAATTTATGAATATTGTGACCTGCGTGTGCCTTACTGGGAATCTGGACCCTAGCCTGAGTGCTTGCTACCCTTGACCTTGAAGATCCCAAGTGTGTAGGCACCATTTGAACTAATTTCTCCAAATATATTTCATTTTTGCACTCTGAGTGTATATGAGACTGTTAGTCACATGCAGAAGCCCAACATGTAACACACAGGAGGGAGGGCTGCAGCACGAAGAGAAGTTCTCCTTGGATTGGAAAAGCTCAGCCAGCTGTGTCCACCCCAGAAAGATGGCCTGGATGCTGCACAGTGTTCCAGAAATCAGGGCAGAACTGGATCAGGAGGGCAGGCAGGATGGGGACAAAGCATGGGGAGGCAACTCTTTCTTAAATTATACCCTTGCAGTGCATGTCAGCAGGGACAACACTGAATAAATCTGAGTGGTAACCTCGCCTCTGGCTGCCTGTCACCACCTCCAGTTTCTGTCTTGTCTTTTTTCCCTTTCCCTTCCCCTCACTTCCTGCACTTTTTTGTCCTCTTAATTCTTGCTTATGAAGAACACCACAGCATTCATATGTAAATTGCACCAAGTGCTGCAAAAGGGAGTGTGTCTGAAGGAGCAATACACAACATCCTACTCCTGTTGCATTTTCTACTCCACGGTGGGCTCTTCTCCCCATCTGGGAAAGGAGACAGGGAGAGCAGGTGAGCAGGATGGGGAGATCCCATACGTGGCCTCCTGCAGCTCCCTTGCACCTCCACCTCTGCGGTCCTTGTTTCTACAGTCTGCTGTTAAAGCTGTCATCTCTTGTAGTGCCCACAGCACACTGGGTGGTGGGTACTGCAGGTACCACCTTGCACCAGGGTCACCACAAGTACCAGTCTTTCAGCCCTGAGCTGCAAGGCTGTCCCATTCCTTTGACACAGATGTGATGACTGTCATAGTGCCTCTGTTTGTATAGGTCTAAGTCAAGTGGAAAAGTCACATAAAGACACACGTACAGAGTTATTTTAAAAAAAATATATTTTTTTTTCGCTAGGAAAGGGATTTTCAGGAGAAGTCTCCCCCAGGGGACTGGAAGCAGAATTTCTTCATGTGTAGGCAGTGTGCTGGCAGGATTTTGTCACTTTCATTCACTCCCTAGATAGGTTACTGGGGGCTGAGAGCTACTGCTCCTCTCTTCTCTGTCATCTCTTAGCTGGATAATCAGCTCCCAGAATCAAAGATTTCTGCCCTTGTAAGTCAATGGAGCAAAGCCATGTGGTCCAGCCTGAAAAAGGAGCAGAGATCTACCTGGACAGCTTTCCAATTCCACTGGGTACTGACACATTTATTCTCGCTACACTCCGTAGTCCAGATTTAGCTTATTCAGCCATGGCAACCCAGCTGTCTGGGACCTGCGCTGTATTTTCTCCCAGGCTGTGTATGACATCTCCCCTCTGCTCTGCTTCCCCTTGCTCCTTGTTGAGGAGCAAGCGCTGAATTCGGCACAGGTTCAGGAAGGTTTTGCACCAGCTACTCATCATTTCAGTCAGTGCTGCCAAGGTTTCTGGGCTGAAATATCAGAACAGCTGGTTGGAGACACTCATCTGTCTGAGTGTGAGGCATGGCTGTGCAATATGGATGGTGTATTGCTCCATGAGGATGCCATGGCTCCCCCAACAAGCACTAACCCATGCTGGAGCACTGCAGAGTGAGAAGTGTGGCAGCACCTGCAAGCCAGGGTGCCACGATGGGAAATGCTGGACGCTCCCTGGGCTCAGAGCTTGCCAGGGTCAGAGAAGGATGTTGAAGACACAGTGGACTGAAGGGGGTTGTGAATAGCCCCTTGTTAGACCACAGCTTGGTGGAAGACCCTTTACATACTCTAAGTCCAACCCCACGTTCCCCAAAGGTCAGTACCATTTGTGCCCTGAGCAGTTTTACCTGACTTCTTTGACAAAACCATTTTGTTCTGTGGCACCCCAGTAACTGGGGCTGCAACAGGAAAAGACCTGGGGACTGCATGCCTAGGATGTGTAACACTGATCTCCATTTGTCTGCTGTTGTCACCTTGCTTTTTTAATGTCAGTTCATTACACCATCCCATGTTGATACTACCCAGAGACCATGGAGGAAATGTTTTGGGGTTGGAAGAAACCTAAAGAGTAAGGAGTACTATCAGCATCAGACATGTTTTGGAGAGCAGCTTGGGTTGGTGGCACAAACATGTTCCTTAGGAATTGGAAAGACCATCAAGAGAACATTTCAGGCAGCACCTTTTGATGGGTGTATCCTTCACCCATGAGCAGAGGGGAGCTTCTCACTTGGATGGATGGGCAGCAGAAAACCTGTAGCTTTACCTGTTGCTGTCACCCCCTCAGCCACCCTCGTACTAGTAACATTAGCAGGTCTGATGTTGACTGTTGGCAACCATTTTGGCTTTCATCAATGCAGGTGCTGATCACTAACGTATCTGATGGTGGTCCCTGGTCCAGAGGGCCTTTAAGCCAAGAGAGACTCTCCTGTTGTGTTTAGTCAGTTCTGGTTCAGAGGCACGCTGCTGCAAAGACAGCAGTGCTGGTCCCTGGATCATCCATGCTCTGCCTGCCAAGCTGGCTAACTCATTTACCTCTCTCCCTGCCCACACAGCCAGGGCTTTAGGGGCCACCATCCTGTGGTGAGCCTGGTATGGGCTCAGGGGAGCTCCTGGCTTGGCAGGTGTTAAAGCCTTTGCTTCAGGATAGCAAAGGCAAGATGCAAGGCAGATGGCGAGGAGAGCAGTGGAAATGGTGTAAGGACAGAGGCAAAGGATTTCACCCTGCAATGTGGCTGAGATCAGCTTATGGATGAGGGAATGAGTGGATGCAATGCAGAAAAGCCCATTTGTCTGTGGTGCATCTGAGATGGGTGAACAAGAAGGAGCAGCTTTTGAAAGAATATTTTCCCGCACTGGGGCTGAGCACAGATTGCATGGCTGCATGCAGGGGCAGAGCAGCACTGCCTCTAGTTATGCTGAGAGTGAGAGATGGGAGCAGGCTTGCAGGGAGATGCGATTCTCAGCACTATCAGGTGTATGAAATGCCCATCCATTAGGAAAGAAGCAGCAGCTTTAGGCTTTTGATGTCAGCTACTGATTTACAGTAATTTATATTACTGTACATTATATTACGCTACAACCTGTATTTACATAATATCCCTCACGGGACTGTCAGGGCTCTGTACAGGGGAGAAAAAAATGGTTTTAGCCTAAAATCATAAGCCCTGCAACCCGGGAGAGGCAGGTTCTTTTCAGGACTCTGCCAAAGCCTCCCTGTATCCATTTTAAAAGGCTGCCTTAAGCACAGCCCTTCATGCCTGAGTTTCCCCAACTCTGAAATGGGGACAGATGCTTTTCATCTTCACACAGAATGGTGGGTGATGGAAACTTAATGAGATGTGATCAAAAAAAACCCAAACAAAAAAGTGCTTTAATATCTTGCAATAGAAAATGCATGGTTCCTAGCAGTAACATCTCTGGGGTGAAAGAGCACACTAAAATCTTTAGTAAGCCTGGCTTGCTCTGGGCTTGTCTCCAATGAAGAGACATGCTGTCTCAGACTGGATTAGATGCAAGTGCCCAGGCCAGGATGCACACCTTCAATTGCTGCTGTTTGCATGTCCTGATATTTAAGGAGGTAAAAAAGGACACGGTGGGGTCACAACCCCAACAACAAAAACAGGGCTGTCAGGGACCCCATGTAGCTCTGATTTATGCCCAAGAAATTGATGTACATTCCTAACATCTCCCTTCTGTCTGCAGAGTATGAATTCACGTGTTTCTGTCAGACCTCAGCATCCAAGAGGCACAGCTGCTTCATGCGGGACTACCCACCTACAAACCCAATCCCTTTGCAAGGTGGTGAAGAACGAAGAACAGGAAAGGGGCTGGGTGGGTCACAGGGAGTGAAGGTTGCTGTTGCTTGGCCAAGTGGTATGTGGGAGGGGAGGGCTCAGTCTGTAGTTCATCTGTATGACTTGCCACTAGGATTGTTTTCCATCTACATACAGGTTTATTCGGTCTTGGCTTTAGATCAGAGTCTTCTTCATTTTTTACTGTATTTGGACTTTAATTACATTTTTTCTCTTGTGGCTTCAGGAGTTCTGGAATAGTCTAGGCTTTGTTTTGATTTTTCTTTTCTTTTTTCTTTTTTTTTGTATTGTTTTAGGCCTCACTGAATAAACTAAACAGTTTAGAACACTAAACAAGATTTAGTGAAGCAGAACCAGGAGAAGACATTATTTCTTGCTCAAGATGGCCACAGTTGGACTGCCTCTCTATAAGCAGGGAAAATCAGTGGGTTTCCTTTACTGTGCAGGGTCTAGAGAAGACTGTCATGGTTTAACCTCAGCTGGCAACTAAACAGTACACAGCTACTTGCCCACTGCTCTCCCACACAACACCCTCCCTGTGTTACAGGAGAGGAACCAGGAGGAAGAAAGGTGAAACCCCATGGGCTGAGATAAGGACAGTTTAACAGAACAACACAAAAGGAGAAGAAACAACAGCAATGACAATGATACTAATGAAATAATACATAAAGCGAGTGACATAAACTGTGAGGCTCTACTGGTACCCAAGACGTTCCTGCTCCAGGATAAAATCCCACCTGGCTTCCCTCAGCCCTCCTCTTATATAGGGGGCATGACTGGTATAGAATATCCCACTGGCTGGTTAGTTGTTTATCCTCGCTGTGGCCTCTCCCACCTGCTTGTGGACATTAATCCTATGCTAGCCGAACCCAGGACATTCCCTTTGTTCAGGTCTGGGAGAAGCATCCCAAGTTTAAGCTACTTGATGGCCTTCCAGCCTGCTCTAGCTCTTATACTGGTCTAACACAGTTAATGTCTCCAGTGAACAGAGGAGAGGCTGCTGGCTGCAGCAAGCAAAGGGATACTCATGTTTGGGCCCACAATGGACTGTGGTGAAGATAAAGTAATATTATGTGAGGCTGTGTTACGATGTTATTAGATAATGGTATTCTGGATAGCAACTCTTTGCCAGGCACAGGGCTATGTGGCTCAGAGCACCATACTGGCTCTGCATCACCAGTGATGCTCAACAGATGAAAGGCCTTTAGTCCATATGTCTTGAAGTTGGCCACAAGTAGGAAAATATTGATTTGTGGTGACATATGTAATTTCTAAATTAATTGGAGAAAGATACCACTCTGCCTCAAGCTGTTCCATTTGCATAAGAATGAGGAGATCACCTTAAACAAGAACAAAGAGACCCTTATACATAGTGAACTGTGAAAAAAACAAATTAGCTGGAGGTGGGAGAGATGAACAGCCACTGACAGAACAAAATTAGCTAGTGTGGATCATAGCTGTTATAGAAACAACAGAGAGAAATGAAAAATTTCTTTTTCTTAAAAAAAAAAATACAGATTTTTACCAGGAAAATGCACTCATGAAGTACATTTGCTACATTTCACTTCATTGATAAATGACCTAATAAAACATGCAGCAGTATCTGCCACTAGCTAACTCTGTCTCCTTCTTGGTGTGGCCATAATGTATATATCGTAATTTGCAGAACCCTTTAACATCATCTAGCAAAGATGTTTCCACCTCCAGTTTGTTCCATAGGCCTATTTATGCACATTGAAATGCTTACGTTCATGCAAGATTCAAGTCTGAAAGTATCATCTCTGGCATGTTGCCTCCATAAGTTATAATCAGCTATAGGCATCCGATTTGGCAGATCTCACTATGGGGTGTTGTACATACATCCCTCTAGGCTATAGCTTTGTTTTAGCAACTCCCAGATGATAGCAACAGAGGAGCGTAGATACAGGTCTGACCTCCAAGGAGCAGCAACACAACCTGCAAACCTCCGTGGATGCATGTGCAAGCCCTGCAGCCGGGCCTGAGTGGATGAAGCTCCCCTACTCCTTAGTAAATCCATAACTGGCATCATTCAGGAGCAAGCTTTTCTAACTGAGTCTATATGCTGTAGCCTCCTTCAGCAACACTTTCCTTGAACAGTTGTTTGAACACATGCTCAGCATGATTAATGGGTGTGCTTGTCTCATGTATGGTCTCACAGGAGGTCTGTGGCTGACCTAGGAATTGGACCCAGGTGTCTGGGAAGCGACCTGAGTTCAGGGCTCTAGTTAAGCAGACCAAGTAACAGCTGGTTGCAGAGCTTAGGACCTGCTTTCCAGTTCTGCATGCAGCTCTTCCTCCAGCTTCCTTTCTCCATGCACACACACATACACACACAGTCTCTTGCTTCATGTTTAAACTCTGATAAAACTATTCCTGGCTGCCGAACAGACAGATTTTGTAGAAATGGGAGAAGGAAAAAAAAAACTTTATATTTTTTCATGGCATATGTTTGCTCAGCTCTTCTTCTGACTATGACTAAGAATATTTCATACTCAAATAATCCATCACACTTAATGCTGTTAACTTTTCAATACCAACTGTACAACCCACAGAGTATACAAAAATCCCTTCTGGGATTCTTTATCATCATAGCAACAACTACAGAAGATATTTGTCCTCCTGGTGAAAGGTGTTTAAACCATGTGATCATTTAAAGTCCTTCCAGCGCTTTTCAGTCCCTAAAACTGATTCACAGGTGAGACAAATCCTCATTGTTTCTTCCTTTATGTGGTTCTCCATGGGAGCTTCTTTGTGGCAACGGGGTGGGTGGGCTTATTAACCACCTCAGAGAGGTGGCAGGCATAAAGGGAAGCTGTAGGTGACCCTTCAGCTAATGTCCTTCTGAAACCACCTTACTCTGGAGTTTGTTCATTGCTGCAGTCTCCTACAGCCCCATGCCCTGACCTGGGGGTAACTGCTGCTTCTGGAGCTGTGCTTGGCACCAGGAGGCTGCTCTGGGTATTGGTCTGTGCTAACAGTTGCTCAGGGCTTGAGAAGCAGGGAAGAGAGGAAGGCTGCTGCAGGGCATGTAGTGGCTGGAGAAACTGCTGCTGGTGCCTATCTGTTGTTCTTCCCAAGCCCTCTGATCTGCTGCTGTAATTGTGTGCATGCTGGCTGCCTAACCTGCTCCTGAGCTGTGGAAACTAATCTTGGGTTACAGGAATTATTTGGCTGTGCTGGTTTATTTTAACAGAGCTGTGCTAGGGCCTGTCAATGATGCAGCTCTGCTGGCAGGTCTGGAGTGTGGTGATTTCTTAGTCTCCCTGAGCTCAGAAAAGCATGTCCAAGTGCAGCCTTTTGGTGCCTATGGGGGTACATGTGGTTTCACTCCACTCCTGAGCACACGGATTTCCCTGGGTGAGGCTGGTACTGCTGTATGCAAGTGCCCAGGCCTTGTTGAGAGTGACAAAATTTGCACATGAGAAACAGAGGAGTATGTGGGTAGTTAGTAGGTGGACATGCCATGCCCTAGCTGTGCTGGTAACAAAAGCCAAGCTTACCCAGTTTAAAGACCTAAAGAGGGAAAATGTTAAGATGAAAGCAGTTTTAGGATTTTAAGTGCAAATATTCCTGGGATATGCAGCTGATATATGGCTCATCTCTGCCAACTGCAGCGATTCATCCAGCAGATTCTATACACAGGAAATCCAGACATTTTGCCAAAAACCTGCTGTGCCTTTACTACAAATCTGAATGCAAATCTGGAATCTGCAGCCTTACCTCAAAAAAGGGCATTTCACTAGCACAATCTCGTCCAAGTACTGACTTCTAGATTGACCTTAAATGGATTTAAATAAATATTTGGGATTAACGGTCCTGGGGAAGTCTGGCTACTTAACAAAGTAAGCAGGAGCCTAACTCTTGTCTTGCATCAATCTCTACCGCAATGGGCCACCACTGCTATTTTCCTTGTCACGGCAGCCCAACAAGGCAGTGCTGTTTCCAACACAGCTGAGGCAGGGGAAGCAGATGAGCATGGGACTAAACTGCACAGGGAGCAAGTTCCTTATTCAGACACTGCCTTGCTGCTATAAGGTCACCCTGACATCTTCAGGAAGCTCTCGGCTGCTTTAAATGCTGCTTTCCTGAGCAGAGAAGATTGTGATCAGACCTGTGAGACTTGCTCAGGAAGGAGTCATACCAAGCTGACTCTCATATCCTTTGAGAACATTATGCTCCCTGATTTAAAAGTGTCCTGCAACTCTCTCATATATAAATCCGGCTGTGATGCCCATGGGTAAAATTTATCCATAGGCTCCAGTATGATTGTTGGTGTGAAGTCACTGCAGGGCTGACTTACCAGCAGATGATCAGCTGAAGGTGAGATGGATCACTTTGGCCATCAAGGCTCTGTGAGCTCTAGTCAGACCCTGAAAGGAAAGCATTTTTGGCTGGGTCCTAGGTGGTGACTCAGCACAAGGGATGTAGGGAGCAATTCCTTTAATCACAGTCTGAATTTATATGTACTCCTTTCCTCTTATGGAGAGCATGCTCGCTTGGCGTTACCAAACCTGCAAGATCTTATCCTTGAATTGCTGAATGCCTAGAGTTAACCTGGGCTTTCAAATTGCAGGTTGTGTGTTTACTGCAAGCATTGGGAGCCCAGGACTTCAACTATCCAAATTGTTAAATGCAAACTATTAGGTAAATGGTATGAAGAATGCTGTAGGCCACCCAAATAAGTATGGTTTTAGGGCACTGACTATTAAACTGTTGCAAGTTTAACACGTTCTCTCAGTGCTAGAATAAAAAGGGAGATGTACTTTGGTAGCCCTTTCTGCAGAAGGTGTGTTAAGGTCTGGCTCTTTATGTTGGTAAAGATAAAGGCCTAAGTAAAGACATTTTCAGGATCCTGTTGTGTTAAACATTTTTGTCATCCTGCATAAAAGATGACCCTTTTCACTCTCCTGCTTCCTCAAAGCAAGTAAAAAAGCTGCCATCTCAGGTACCCACTGCAGGGGAGGGGTAAAGAGTCACGGAACAGGAATTAAAACAGCTGATACAAATTACCTTTCAAATTGGAGCAAATGCTCCCAGAAATGTCACCTATTAAAAGACCAACTAATAAGTTCCTGATGCAGCCCAAATAGCTCAACTGAAAAAAAAAAATAATTCTGGTAGTCTTCAGGCCCAATTTTTGTGAGCTTTGCAATCCGAGGTTTGTCAGTTTTGTACTTAGCACAATTGGTGAGACCCTGGGTAATATTTATTACAAAAACTGCTGGATCCCTTTGAAAACCTGGACCTTTAAGAGCTGAGAACAGGCATGTGACTCTTTCCCCTTGCCAAATCAAAAATGAGAACCATAGCAGATAGCCAGAGACTTTTGGATGCCAGGGATGGAGGGTGCTTTGCTGATTCTTCACCTGCTGATTTGGTATATGTTAATTTGAAAAATGCAGTAAGCCTCCCAATGCACTGGAGCCTGAAAGAGCAGTATGGTTTTGCTGAGGTCACACTTAGCACTGTGTATGTTATTCCTACAGCTTCCAAGATGAACATCCCTTGGCTGCAAAAGCTCTAAAATAAGTATGGTTTGACTGTGTCCTAATGGGTAGATTTCATTTTCTTTGAGTGACTCCTGATCACTTTTCAAAGTCATGTGTGTAATCACTGTGAAACCTACAATTTTCATAATTAATAAATATTGGCTATTTTAAGGTTTATGGAATCTTCCTGTCACATATTTCTTTTTTCCCAGTTAACTCCTGATGCTACCAGCTGTGAACTTGGAATGTCTGTACCTTCCTGGCATGGGTAAGGATCCTATTGGTGAAAAGATATTTTAGCTATGGAAAAAAGCCTGTCTCAGAAGGACTAACTGGTAAAACAAAACTCTGTGATTAGTAGGTTCTTAGAGCTAATGATAGTAAGACCAAGCCCTAAATTGGAGGCTGTAGAGTCCAAAGTCCATGTGAGTCCACCTGGTTGACAGGATTATGTCTATCTGCACAATTCCTTGATTGTAGCTTCCTGACTCAGGGTAGCTGCTGCTGTGGCTAATGCTGAATCAGATATGATTGAATGAGATATATCTACAATAGTCCAGCACAAGCAAATCAGGTTTTTCTGGTCAAGTCCTCACTCAAAGAGTCCTTGTAAATTAGTACAGTTAGCAGCAGTAAGATACTAAACAAAGAGTGATGTGTTAATGCCAATGGTATTATAACAGAAAGTAGCAAGTACAGCTAAGCGTACAATGCAATGCAACATCTCAACACAAAGGGTTTGCAGTTTGGCTGGGATATGATAGCAATCTGTATCACTCATTAGGTAAGTAAGATAATTTTCTGTCTGCCTGTATCATACCTGGCACAGATCCCAGCTGTGGTGGGCTGGTGCCCTCCAGCTGCTGATAGGGAAGGGCTTGCTGTTGGGGTTAGACTGTCACCCACGTAGCCTAGTTTAAAATTAGTAAGGATGTTTCTGCATGGGTGGCAGTTGCAGCTGTATGTTGCAGTGCAGATGTGTCTGTAATCAGGAAAGGGTTGGACAGAGACGTGTTTTTTCTCCTGTGGAGTAGGAGAGTAAGATGAATGGTGGTTTGAACACAGTTACAGCTTTCTGCGTGGGTGAATTGCTGATGGTGTTTATTGTGAGACATTTCACCTGGGGGAGGAGTAGGACAGCAGAGACTGTTCTGTCTCCCTCCAAGCACCAAGGGAAACATTGCCAGCAGATGAATGCTTCTGTACCTCTGGCTTGCTACCCTCTCTGACATATATTCTGTATAGGAGCAGCATTGATGCAGACTCTTAGAGCCACCCAGGAGGCCTTCTGCCACTGCTCCTTATGTTCCATATGAACTGAGAGCCATATTTCAGGTGAATTGCAAGTGGCTCTGGTCTTGTCTGGCACCACACCCACCAAATCACCTGAACAAGATGACCTAATGCTACCTATGCCATGAAAAAAAAAGTGTTTGCAGAACATGCAGCTTGGCACTGCTGTTTGTGCTTTAATGGCTGGATAAAACTGGGCTTCCCTCGTAGGATGGTGACCACTTACCTTACTGATGTGGTATGGACAACAGGTGGCCACTGGCAATCCATTGCTCTCTGAAGCTTTTGTTCTAGCTTTTTGACGATCTGTTGGAGTGCTTCCGGGAACCATCACCAATCTACTTTGCCTGCAATGCTCAAGTTGGGTTGTTCTCAAGCTACCACTCAAGGAGGGCTTGGTTGCCCTGTGACCAATCTGCTAGTTCTATAAGGGTTCCATGGTTATCTTATAGTGGCACATCCTGGAGGGCAGCATGTGGTAACAAGGGACATCCCATGCCATCCTGGGGAGGGGAATGGGGTTTGCACTCCTGGACAGGGAAAAGAATTTTGACTTGTTATCTGGGGAGAAGCAATTGTTTGCCACCACTTTTCCCTCTAGATCCTCTCCACTACAGGAACAAATAATATGTTCTCCCTCTCTGTAGTGATGTTTCTGCCAGGGGCAGCATAAAAGGGAAATAACAGGGTATATGGAGCCAAGAGGCAACAGAGTGTCTGTACTGTGCCAGAAAAACCAACCCAATGCAATATATTAGGGGAGGGCTAGAGCCAAGAGCACTAATTCGCAGTGGCTGTGATGCATCGTGTCTCTAAAGGCTTGTACAAAGCCTCCCCTTCTTTAGACCAGCCCTCTTCTGTGAACAAAGCAAAACTCACAAGGCTCTCAATATTCCCTGTGCACATTTCTAGAGGAGCATAGTTCTTGCTGTGAACATTAAGCCTCAAACTTGGCTGAATAAAGGGTAGAGAACAAGTTCATGGCCCTTCTGCTCCCCCTCCCCTGACATTCTTGTTTGACTGAAACTGTGGAGCTAGATGCTAATAAATCAGCAATCATCCATGCCCTTCTGAATAATCGTCTGTTCCCCTAAATTATCTCTTCCATCTAACATTGGTAATTTCATACAATTAATGCTAGACAAGGGAAGGCTTGGGACTCATGGCCTATAGGAACACAGCCTCTTGCTATGCAAGTTTCTCCTGCATCTGAAAGAACTCTGCCTTAAGTTACTGTTGCCCTGATTTTAGGATTACTGCTGGAATAAGTTAAAACAGACAAACCGAGTTGCCTGATGCATAGCAGAGGGGGCTGGAGTCATGAGGTCTTTGCTTTTGCCTCACTGCGCTGATAACATCTTACACAGGCAAACCCTGCGCTAATCCCAGAGCGGCTGGAAATCTCATTGGGAAGAACACTGCCTGCCACTCCTGTATAATGGAGATGAAGCATTTAGACACACACAGGCTTATATAATTTTCCTGACTAAGTGACTTCTTCTTTGATAATGTATAAATCAGATGTACCTTAAACTTCTGTCCTGTTTTCCTGAAAGCCTGGGCAAATCTGTGCAAGCTGAGAATAATGATCCCTTGACAAATGAGGAAATTTAACTTCCCAGGCAGGGGGGAAATGGCACAGGCAACATTCTCATGAAAGGTACAGAAAAAGCCTTTGCAAAGGCTTAACTGGTATCTGTGATATTGCTTTTGGTTACAGTGCAGTCCTCAAGTGGAGAAAGAGGATGTTTTGGAGGAGATGATTTCTGCCCTGCTGGCTTGGAGAAGAGGAGAGTATGTGTGTCTAGGGAGTGGGAAGCAGCCATACTGGCTAAGCCACAGCATGGTGACCATCTCTATGTCCTCTTCAGTGAATATCTGCTGGTTTCCATCAAAATGCTCGTTACTCTAAAAGGATGGATTTGAAATCTGTTTGTGTATGGGTTTAGGGAAACATTAACTGGTGCGATGAACATCTGGCCAAACGACACATAGGCAGAGATGATACAGTTCCCTACATAACATCACAGAAGTGGTCATACTTTATCCAAAGGGAGTTGTGTTCAAGAGCCAGTAATGAGTCCATAGATCGCATGAGTTTCATTTGTACAATGTGTTACTGGAGGTTATAAAAAGGCTGCAAACTGAAGCCATGCTGCTTCATTTGCTGAGCTTCTTTGGGAAAAGGGCAGCTGTCACCAGCTTCCCCACCTCATTTCCAGCATGGAAGCAGTGACTGTTGGCAAAGGTGGTGGCTTTTCTGTCTCTTCTGTCTTGTTTTGCCTCCGCATGGGGTGTTAACTCCCAATAAGAAAGGTGAAGAGATCTTTTGACCTGGGTTTTCTCTGTCTTATTTTGGAAGGCTCATTGCATCTGTTTTGGATCTTGCTCAGACCTAAATTGTTTGTTTATCTCTTTACAGATTTAAAATACAAAGCTTTATGAATGTAGAATCGGTTCTTTACAACTCCTTGGGTAGAAGGTTTAATCCTCTCTTAAGGGTGAGGAAAGGCACACAGATAGAGCTTCAATGACTGACTGGAGGCCTAATTATGGGTAGGGAGTAAGCTTGAGATTAAAAATAAGGTTTGAATTCAGCCCCTTAATGAACACTCCTAGATCTCGCTGCCTCATTTTATGCAGATGTACAAGCAGCATATGTTTTACACAACAGACTCATCATGTTGACTCATTGGAAGGAATAGAAAAGGGAGTGTTTCTGTATTATCCCACGATCTGTCTTTTGCGATGCACTTTCCCTGTCTCTGTACCTCAAACGCCTTCCTCGCTGTGGTCTGAAAGTGTGCGTGCATTCATGAAGCACAGGCTTCCTTGCCAGATGGAAGTCTATGCAATTGCACTTCAAAGGAAGGGGTAAAGGTGGAGAGGGAAGGAGGGGTTTTTGGCAGGATGCAGCCGGTTGTGGAATCTGCCCCCTTGCCCTAGGAACGGCGCAGATGGGGAGCACCGTCTGCCAGCGCCTGGACTGCATGTTCTGGAGGGGGAAGGAAGCCTATGAATTAGGCTCTCTTTTTCTTTTTTCTCTCTAGTTTAACATTTATTTATTTGTTCTTCTCTCTCTTCCCCCTTGTCCCTCCTTGCCATCAGCTGCAAAACTAATGGCATCATGTCAAAATCTGTTAATGCATCTGCTGTGCAGGTTCAGGTTATCAAAAGTATTAGCTAAGCCAGTCTACAAACACCTGGGGAACATCTGTCTGCCATCACACAAAAGACTCTGGGTGACAGTGAAAGTTAATGAATCTAATTGGTTATGAAGCAGAATTAGGCGCTGAATAATACCACCCTGGAATTCTTCCAGAGCCCCCAGAGCTGTTACACAGACTGTCTCTATGCATGGACCATGACCATAAAGGAGCATAGGCAAGACTTGCTTTGGATTTCACAAGTCTCAGATATTGATGGTTGATGGCATTAGAATGAAGTCCTTGCTGTGTTATTGCACACTCTTGTCTCTAATGACTTCTAATAATGGGAATGAGTGACTTTCTTCAGCCTGTGGTTGTTTTGAAATTGGTAGTAGGCATGCTTTTTTTTCTTTCAGTAAGAATGTATACTGCCTTTGAGATTTTTGCTATCTGTAGCAGGACCCTTGTTTTTCTGGGTAGCAGATGCTAACTGTGTCTCCAATGAAAGCCCTTTCCTCCCTTCTCCCCTAAGAAATAAACTGTAATTATCTAGGCTGAAAGTAGAAGAGGGATTCATGAGGTATAAACCAAAGATGTGTTTTCAGAAAATTGATAGATTCCTGAAGAGTTGAGTAGCACAGGGAGTGTGGCTGAAGGACTGGCAAAGGGGATCAACAGCATGAATCCATCCAGCATGAGGCACAGCCTCTTGCATTGACTCAGCTGCTGCTAGAAAATCTGAGCAGGAGGAGTTAAAAAGCCATCCCAAAGCTGTCTCCCATGTGGAGAGTCAGATATCATGGCTGAAAATCTGCTCTCCATTAGATTGCACTATAGAACAGGTTTTTTATTGTTTTCTGACCTCAGTGAACCATGGCCACCTCAGGGAAAAGGGGAATGTAAGCAGCATGAGGAGGAAGCACTCCCAGAGAAATTGTGAAACAGCAGTTAGGAAGAAGCAGCTGTCCTGTGCTCCTGAACTGGATCCTGCTGCTTTAAGTCATCTGCTGCTTCTGGATCACCTGACTGAGCTCACTTTCCCAATCTGCAGCAAGTTGGGACTTCCTTGCTAGGTCCTCCTACCTGTTCTGGGTGGTTGCATCACAGGTTAGTGGCTGGCTCCTCTTTATGGTCCCAAGTAACTTGTTTCAGTCTAATGATCTAGGGGGAGGTGCTGAAGAATCTTTGCTTTCTCCATAGACCGGAGAAAGATGACGACAATTCCATCCCTGGCTTTGGCTCTCCACCAAGCCTGATAGCAGAGGGACTGAGCCTGCTGGGATCAGTCCCCTACGTGGCTGCCCAAGCAATTAAGAACAAGAAGGGCAGTGTTGGCTGATGCCCAGTGTGCTGCTGCTAAGGAACCCCATGAATTACTGTGCATGGGTTACCATGATGCATTGATTACCATGATGAGGTGACTGAGGATCTAGTTGACCTCACTGGGCATCCGGTTCCAGGAAAAATGTGCTTTTCTCTCTTCCTCTCGTAGGATTTTAGTGCTGCTGACAGAAGTTTCCACAGGCCCTTCCATGCCTGACAGTATTTTAAAAGACAGAAGTGGGGCAAACAAGGTCACAGGCCTTGGATCTGAGTGGGAAGAGATGGAAGACCGCAGTGTTCCTCTCAAGACAGCTCCATTGAGTAGGATGCTGATCTTGACTGGGAAGATTCCATTGAGGAGGTTCCTTCTATGACACTCCCTGCTTTTGTGGATAGGCTAAAAACACTCCTCCTGGATCCAGATTGGTTTTAAAGCTTGCTGTCCTTTGGCGGCTGTAGCATCAACATCGCTGTGTATTAGGCCATTCCCCACTGGAGGGGCACTTAGTTCTCAGGAGACAGCATTTTATGGTCTGCTCCACAGTAAAGACTCACTTGCTTCTACCCTTGCCAGATCTTACCAGTGCCCTGCAACTGCAACTGCTCCTACCCCTTTCTCCTCAGTGCTGTCTTGCATGCTGGGGATGTCTCTGAGCCACCTGGCAGCCCCTCCTGCAATCCCAGTGCTCCCAGTCTCTTTATCAGGCTGGGCACATCGGGCTCTGCTCCCCCGGGTAGTTTTGTTCCTTGCCCACCTGAGTGCTGATGCTATGGTAAAAATAACTCTGCACGGAAATGAGAGCACTGATTGGGATTTAAATAAAATTTACATAAAACTCTGCCTTGAGTACTAATTAATTACGTATTAAAAGCCCCTGAAAAAGTGGAAGGGGGGGCTAGTCTGCCTTGCCAAACAGGGGAAGGCTATGAGGAATCATAGAATCATTTACATTGGAAAGGACCTTTAAGATCAAGTCCAACCGTTAACCTAACACTGCCAAGTCCACCAATAAACCATATCCTTAAGCACCACATCCTTAAAATACCTCCAGGGATGGTGACTTAACCACTTTCCTGGGCAGCCTGTTCCAATGCTTGATAACCATTTCAGTGAGGAATTTTTTGCTAATATCCAATCTAAACCTCCCCTGGTACAACCTGAAGCCATTTCCTCTTGTCCTATTGCTTGGGAAAAGAGACTGACCCTCACCTCACTACAACCTCCTTTCAGGTGGTTGTAGAGAGTAAGAAGGTCTCCCTTCAGCCACCTTTACTCCAGACTAAACAACCCCAGGTCCCCCAGCTGATCCTCATAAGACTTGTGCTCTAGACCCTTCATTAGCAGCTTTGTTGCTATTCTTTGGATGTGCTCCAACACCTCAATGTCCTTCTTGTAGTGAAAGGCTCAAAACTGAACACAATATTTGAAGTGCAGCCTCACCAGTGCTGAGTACAGGGGGATGATCACTTCCCTAGTCCTGACGGACACACTATTTCTGATACAAAGAGGGAGAGGTGAAGACTTTCAGTGGCTTCACTGAAGCACCATGCTTCAGCCAACTGGTATGATGGGAGACTTGCTGCTGCCAGGCAGGAGAGGGCCTCCCTTTTGCTGCAATGGGGCAGTGCTTCCAGCCTCACTCAGTGTTGTCTCTAGACCTCCTTCTTGCGTGGGTAGTGCATAGGACCTTGCAGGAGAAGAGGCATTTATTTCCTGATCTTGCTCGGGGCAGTAGGAGGCAAGTGTGACATCAGGAAGGAGAGGGGCTATGTTAGTACTTGCATGTGCTCTGTGGTAACCCCTCAAGGCAACTTTTCCCCATCTGTTACAAATATTACAAGGGACAGCCCTGCTGCTTGTGGTGAGTTACTGGTTAATTAAACAATGTGATGTACCAGTCTGGGTGATACCACCACTTAACTTGTTCATTATACTATCTAATTTAATCTATCTACGATTATATTATAGAGTGCTCATGGCCATGGAGATGCTGAGGGTATGGAGGCCTTTAAATTTTACTGCACTTTAGAGTGCTGTCTGAATCCCTTGGCCACCATTAGAAAATGCGTCACGTAAATGGACAAGCAGGGATGTTCAGTTGCTTGAGCCGTTTCAAACAGGATTGAAACAGCTTTCTGTGTCAGAGAGAACATTTGGCTTTCCCTGGATATGGACTGGACTCCTCACACCCCAGCAGGTCCTCAGTGAATTTCAATGGGCTGGGTTATGAGGCTTCTCCACTCAGTAGCTCCTTGCTGCACAACACAAAAAGTCCTGCTGTGTACTTAGAGATAGGGCCCGACAGGATACTGATAAGAGTTGGTAAGAGCTTCCCATTTGGGGATAGCTAGAAGAATTGAAACAGACTTTTTTCTGCTTTCAGGATCTTGCAGTTTGGAGGATCATGGAGCAGTTTTGATCTCAATGTGTGTTCTGATGGAGGCTGCCTGTCAGGTCAGACTTGCTGTCTGTCTGGTCCACAGCCACCCTGGGAAATGTCCCTGTATCCTCCTTAGCCCACCTGAGCAGCAAATTGCCTTTCACTCGCACAGACACAGACTTCCTTGATCTATTGGTAGTCCACCGGTTGGCCTGCCCAAAGCTAGGAAGACATACCTTCCTGTGAAAATTGATGGTTCGCCCCAAACTGGGAAACACACTCCCCTAATATGACTACAGATATTGAAATCCTTTCTTTGCAATAGCATTCAGCTATTGCTATGTTGTTTGGAAATTTTACCAGAATGGTAATGGTCAAAGGCCTGGGGAACAAAATCTAATGATCCAGATTAGAGTCCTGCAGTGATGGATGCTGTCCTAAGATGGGAGAAAACAGCTGGAGACAGATATGGTGTTCTCTTCCCCAACCCCAATTCTTACCCCATTTTGACATATTTAAATTGCAACTTCAGACTGTGTTAGAGCACAGTTAGCATAGCAGGCTACATACAGTTCTGAAAAATACAATTCTTCCTTGTATCTTTACCCACCTTTCATTTTCAAGTTACATATTGTACCCTCCAAGTGAGGTGTAAAAGTGGAAGCGCTCTGTTCTGTGTGGATATTGAGGAGCCCACAGTATCTGTTGTTCCAGGAGGAGTTTGTTCCTTTTCCAGTGTCCAAGATCTCTTTGTCCTACAATGCACAACACCCTGCCATCTTGTGTAGTACTGCTGCCATCCTACCGGTCACTGCTTCAGGGCTGGAAATACCATTTGCAACATGCTTTTGGGATGATCTTGTGTGGCCTCTGGAGCTGTAGATGCCACAAAAGTAGCATCAGTCCACAGCTGGACAACATGTGTTCTGTAACCAGGATGGGGATGACTGAAAGCAGCTGCATCTACATGCAATATGCTGATTTTAAAGTACTGGAAACATGTCTAGCTGTCTAGGTCTTTGGCAATGTATCCAGATCAGCTCCGGGGCTCAATTTATTTCTGTTTCTCACACTACCTTCACCACAGTTATGTTTGAACCCCACTCAGCAGTATACTAAATTAAAAGCTTGATAAGTGTATATGTAACTAAATAGGAGGATTCCTGAAGAGAAGACTTAACTTTGAAATACAAGTACTTAACTATCCATTGCATTGGCTTATCAAATGGGTTTGTAAGGAAACTCAATCCCTGTTTGCTTCCATGATGTTTATTTTGTGTAAGGCTTATAGTTCAATGTTTCTGCAACTGGCAGGACTTAAAAACGCCTTACTCCCTCCTGTCTTCTGAATTTTGTTTCTTTTCCACCTTTCTCTACATCACTGGAGACAAGTCATACCTCAGGACAGGATGCAGATCCTCAGAGTGGTGGTAGAGCTTCAGATACCTTTGATATGTCCTGCTTACACGCTCAAGATATTTTCTGAGCTTATTAATTTTCTTGTTATATATCCAAAGCCTTTATAGCCCTTCTCTGAAGGAGCAGGGATGCTACCTCCTAGGATCACCTGGCAACTTTGTTTAACAAATTCCCTTTTAATGCAGAGATCCACAACACTGACAGCACTTACGCTCTGTCTACCTCTTCCAATGCCACATTACAACAGTGGCATACTATGGGTCTTAAGTTTGTACCAGTTTGTTGGAAGAATCCGGTAGTCCCTAAACTGAATATCTCTTGTGTGGCTGCCTGTGATGACAAGGCAGCAATTTCAGTGCCACAACTGGTCTGATTTATTCCTCTACAGAGCAGGACACCTGCCCAAAGCTGCTCATACACTGGCAGAAGTTAGGAGGGTCAGGATAAGATCAGTTCTTCATTGCCTTATTTCCCAGGAGAGCTTAGCCTTAAAAGTAATTACCTCAGCCTTTTCATGCATGTCTTCAGTTTGCTAATGCTACCCCTTCTCCTTACCTAGAGAAAATCCAGATATTTTCTCTCAGTGATGGTGAAGGGAGAGAGTGCCTCACTGCCTCCAAAGTAGCTGCATTTTATTTGAGCCATTTCAGCCACCTTCTGTTATTCTAGTGATCACAAAGGAGCTAACTCATTCTCAACTCTATTAAAATCTTCAAAACTACTTCACGTTCCTGGGTGCTGTGTTTTTAATTTATTTTTGCTTGTAAATCTAAGCTCTTCTATTAATGTATGTTCCACCATGTGCCTTCCAGGTTAATAGGTATTTTAAGTAAGATCTTTTAAAGTTTTTTTTAGGGATTTCTAGTGCAAAGAAAGAAAGAAATCACTTTCCCATACACATGATAAATTCAGAGTCAAGAATTCAGAGTGCAGTTCTTCCAAACTGAAAAAGGTCACTGTATCTGGGGGACCAAACCATAGATTCAGGCTGAAAGAAACTCAGGAGGTCATTTAGACCTTGCTAAAGCAGGGGCAGTGATCTGACTTACCCTACCTCGCTGTCTTACACACACTGCAACCATATCTCTGATGCTAGCTGTCAAGCACTGAAAGAAAAAAAATGCACAAAACCTACAATATTATATGTCGTTTTGAAGCACAGCTGCAAACACTATTTTCCCTCCTACAATATAAGCAATGTCTTCTGCTAATGGCAAACCACAACATCCTCATCTGATAGCACAATTTCTTAGAAATCTGTTGTGCACAACTGCTACTGGTTCCTGCCCAGACTGGCTTCTGTATTTTGAGTTGTTAGGAAGTGCTAGGGGCTGAGCACAGTGAGCTCTATGTTTGGGGACAGGGCTGCATGCAGCACATGGCAGCTCTGGTGAGGTGGTGCAGACATCAGCATGAGACTGCATTTAAGGCTTTAGGACCCCAATCCAACACAAGTAAATTTGGCCCAGATGCCCTGATATTTTAGGCACCTACCCTAAGAGATGGAGGAATAAAACCATCTTTCCTGCAGCAAGTGGTCTCACCTCTGCATGCTATGCCTGTGTCAAGGGAGACCCCAGAGGGCAACTCTAGCTATTGGATGATGTCTAGGGCTAGAAAGAAGCTGTGGTGATCTCAGTCCTGCTCCCAGCTTCTTGTATGTGCAGGGTAAAGTCCCACAGTCCTTGGCAGAACATTTACAACAGTATGTAGGTGTCTGACAGGCGTCCTACTGTGATATTCAGAAACTCCCAGGCACCCAAGTACTTCAGTAAATCATTCAGTCTCTCACAGCAGTATCCTGAATTTATCTGTAAGGAAAAGCTACAGAATGCCCAGTGGCCCACCACTCTGGAGAATGAGACTCTGCTTGAGCCTGTGGGACCTGAATAGCAAATGGCAGAAATGATGCAGTGCTGAGAAACTGAACTCACCAGAAATCTTTCGTAGCCTCACCAATGAGCTGTCTCCCTCTGCCAGGGCTCAGCCCAGCTTTCCAACCAGGGAACCATCTTCAAATAGACATTGTTTAAAAAAGAAAAAAAATCAACCTGTCAGATTTTTTATACTTGCCCAAATGTGGATTCCTCCACACACTTCCTAATTACCCTGGCCTATAGTCCGGATTTGACAGTGGTCAGCCAAGGGACAGGTCTTCTGCACACCAGCACGTCTCTTGGAGACTGAAGTCCTGTTTACAAACTCTCTGTACCAGGCCACTGTGCAGTCAGAACATGCTTCTTACAGACACAAGACTCATCAATGAGTGAAATAGCTTTTCTTCAGCTAAATATGCTATGCATTTAAAATGTCTGTCCTCTATGATAGGATCTTCCAGGCATAGTGATGGAAGATGTGTGGGCTGGGACTATGCCTTAGCCAGAGATATTGTAGAGATCTAACAGAAACATTGAGAGAGGAATGGATGGGCATGAACAGCAGCAGGGGATGTGGCAGAAGGACAGGAATAACAGCTGTTGATGACACCTAAGATAGAAGATTATCAAGATCACAGAATATCTTGCAGCTTCTCAAAACACCCAGTTTGGGAATAAAGCAAAAGAAAGACTGAAGCCATTAAAAGGTAAGATAAAGGACAAGCCCGGAGCCATTGAAGACATCCAGGTAAGGAAACTAAAGAAAATGAGTAAATCAACTTCTGAGAGGTGGAACAGGGTGGGGAGACAACAAATCATAACCACTGTGAACCCTGAAAGTGAACAAAGGGCAGATCCAAAACCAGTCCATGCTCGCCTAAGAGTGAGATGTGATGATTCATTAGCTCATGTCCCTTGTCCCCCTGTCTTTGGAAGGAGTCCTATCTGGAGTGCATAAGCACACACCTGTTGGTGCCTGAGAACATGTGGTCATGAACGAATGAGTGTGAATGAAATCAGTGGTTTAGAATAAAATAATCTCTCCCAATAAGCTCTCTCATTGAACTCTGCTGCACTGGTTGAGATTTGTGGAACAGCAAATCATTCTGGTTCCCAGCAAAGGAGTCAAAGTGTGATAAACCCTATAAGATTATGTTCTGCATGAGGGATATGGAATATTCACATGCAGCCCAGTGAAAGGAGGTGTGTGCTCCAAAGCCTGTGGTTAAATTAATTCTTAAAGCTCCTCAATTTAACATTGCTTTCCTCTCCATACAGAATGTAACTGAAGGATAGATAATTTTCTCTCCTCCTCTGCTTCTTTCTTTCTCTACCACCTGTTCCCACATATGATGTCTTCTGTCACCAAGGGCTATACATACTATGTCGAATGAACAAGCCCTGTTGCATGACTGTAGTCCTGAGGCAAAAGTGTACTGGGAATACTACAAAGACAGGCTGTGAAAGAGGGGAGGGAAACCCTACAGATTATATATGTTCTTCCTTGTCTTCTTTTCTCTGTAAACTCTGGCTCTAACTCATGTGTGAGCTGCAAGACAGCTGTCAGACTGAGCAATGCTTATTAACTACATTTAGTGAGGAAATGAGACTTGAGCTACTGCAATAAGGAGAAGCAAAGCCTTCATCCCAGTTGGCAGATGGCTCCTAGCTACTGGCTGGACCCAATGCTCATCTTCCCAGGGAGACTGGAAGTGACTGCAATTTTATCCTCCCCTCTGTCTCTGAGCAACTCAGGGTGCTCAGATAACACAAGTTTCTGAAGTCCTTATGCAGTCTTTCCCCCAGCCCACTCTCTCTCAATGGGGACACAGGCTCACCACCTAAATGCAAAACGGCTTCTTTATTCCTTCTGCTCAGCCACAGTCCTGCTGACTTCAAGCACAAGTCCTGCTGTGCGAGGCTACAGCTGGAGATAACACTGGAGCAGTTTTGTGGCTGTATAAAGGAGTCAGTGCTTAGAGGGTGTCTGGATCCTGCCTGTCTCATTGCCTGTGTGCTACATCCACTGAGGTGTGACTGGGTCAGAGGTGTGGGGTGGCTGGTGCTTGCTGGAACTGGATGGCTGCAAGTTTTCATTGTGTGATACGTTTCCATACAGGCTGGGCTTGTATGCAAGCACACCCGCTGTACATGATAGAGGTTTGACATAAAATGTAGTGACCCACTGAGTCAGAGCAAGGGACCCCACAGGTCAGCTCTTGGTGTCTTATGGTAGGAAAAGCGTGGGAGCCTGGCTGCTCTCAGCACTGCCTTCCCTGCATACCCCACCAGCATCATGCCATTTGGTGAACAGCAGTTTTTCTTTCACCTTATCCACTGCCTTGGTGAGTCTTTAAAGCTTCCTAACATCCTCCCCTTCAAAGCAAAGACCCCAGTCATTTTGGCCCCTCCTCCCAAGGTGACTGCTCCATTCCCCTGACCATTTTAGTTGCTCTTCTCCATGCCTTCTCTGACTCTGCTCTGCCCTCCTGGGCAGCAGAGACCAGAACCATTCCCCAGACCTGAGTGCACCTGAGTTTTGTACAGTGGCAACATGATACAAAGGAAGAGGACTGTACAGTGGCACCCTGTTCCATTCAGGAATTATAAACTTCAGCCACCTTTGACTCTTCTTCCCATCCATTCCTGATATTGGACAAAACTATTTTCACCAATCATTTTAGCTGTGATATTTCCCCAACCTTTTCTGTCCTTGTAAACACAACACTAAGCAGAGAAGCTTTCACAGGGTGGGAGCAAGGGAGGCTCTGAATTCTCATTCTGCAAATGTGGGGACAGCTCAAAGCTCAGGCTTCTTTTCAAGCAATGCAGCAAAGGAAGCCCCCGTAGATGCAACCCCAAGGGAAATGCAGCCACCTCTGGGTAGCAGCTACTGCAGCAGAGCAGGTAGAAGAGTGTGATGACCCAGGGAGGAGTCAAGGTGAGGGCTACTGCTGATAGAAGTGGCTGAGAGAAATTTGAAGCAGACTAACTTCCTGAGTTAGCAGTTGCCTAGCAGAAAATCTCTCCTAAACCAATCTTGCAGAGTGTCCATCAGCCAGTATATCTGATCACGTTGCTGAAAGGTCTGCTATGAGGAAGAGGAGAAAGAATGAAGGAAGAAGGAAGAACTTACTTAACTCTTTTCCTGGGTGTGAAATGCTGAAGTCCTAGATAGCTTTGGATTTTAGTGGAGAAGAATAAACAAAGAGAGGAAACAAAGAAAACACAGGCAGTTTCTGGGGACAGAATAATATAGCAGTGAATTACAGTATCTAAAACTGAATTGTCCCTGCACAAGGGCCATGCTGTGTTTAAAGAAAGAATTGTAGCATTTAGAAACTGCATATATTCTCCAGCAATTGCTAACTGGACCATGGCAGGACTTCAGAGCACCGATTTCCATTCATAATATGGCTTCTAGCACAGTCAGTGTCATTTCATTCAACACCTTCCAGGTGGGAAAATGGGAGAAAAGGGGCAGCCTGTGCCCTACTACTGCATGCCTGTAGCTTTGGGAAACCTCCTTAGGTCCTGGTGGCATTTGTGTGTGCCTCTTGGGTGCTCTGGGGCAGGTGCAGCAGGTTAGGACATCACTAGCCACCACACTCAGCTGGTTGAGCATAGCACAGGCGCTTCTGAGGGGGTCTGTGGCATGGAAGGACTGAAGCATCCTGTCCTCAGCTCCTAAGGAATGGCTGGGGCAAATGGTTTTTGTGTGAAAGGCCAGAACACCCCTCAGGATAGTGAAACTGCTTAGGAAACATGCCCCATTAGCCCTGTTTTCATCCTGCTCGTTTTGCTGAACTCAGCCCCACAGCAGAGAAGAGCAACTTTAGCTTTCTGAGTCTGTGTCATCAGCTAAAAAATGGGGCTAATAGCAAGCTTACCACTTTCTAGTGAGTTGCAGCTAATTAGAGCTAGCACTAGTTAATGTTTGCATTGCTATATCATGCTAAGTATTACTCCTGGTGCCTAGACACCATGATTCTTCATAACCAGAGCAGTCAGTTAAATCACTGGAAGTGGAGAGATGCAAGAATGAGGAAGGCAGAGGAGATATACAAACATAATACTGTATGCATGATGTCCTGCAGCTGCAGAGGTCAGGGAAAGCTCTGCCCCTGCTACTTAGGGAGACAGAGAGAAGTCTCTGTGTAGGAGAGCAGACATTCCCCGACAGCTTTGGGTTGCAGCTGCAGCAGTCCACAGGTTCACAGGATAAATCCTGGGCTCTGCTCAAGTCTCACATAGCCCTTGCTCATATTCTGTTGAGGATGCTGGTTCTCTGTGAGGTCTACAGGATGAAGGTGAGCAGCATTTCCCAGACAGTGAAGGCCAACCCTGCCTCATGTCTGTCAGCCAGCACCATCCTCTGGGGAGCAAGGAAGGAGGCAGTTACAGTGCAGTGTTTCATTGGCCAAGGTGCAGGACAGCCCTGGGTGTAACACAGCCTGGTAGGTACACCGTCTCCAGCAGAAGATCCATTTCACCCATGCCAGATGTGGGCAAGGAGCAGACTCTCAGGGAGAGAGTGGGATAAGCAGGGTAGGAGCAGAGACATCTCTGTTCCCAGCAAGGCACCATTCTGAAGGGGAAAGGAAAGTAGTGGGACTTGGTTGAAACCCAAAAGGAGGATTTAGAAGTATGTGATGCCATTTCCTAAACATGGATTTTGTCCAAGACACTTGGATTGATACCCTGTTTTTTGGGGATTGGTCCAGAACAACTACCCATGTCAGGACTTTGGCTTTCAGCCTCTTTCAAGAGCCATGCCCAGCCACACAGAGGTCTGACCACCTGCAGGGGTGTGATCCACCAGGGAGGCAGAGGGAGGATTGCCACGCTTTGAATCACCAGTGCCGTTTCTTTCAGCTTCCCAGTACTAACCTACATATTAGCTGAGGACTTGGCTACCGCCCCTGGCCAGCTTCCATACTCTGCAATTGCATTCTGCTGCCTCAAAATCCTCCTCTTCACACACATGCACATGCATACCCCACAGCTTCAGAGGGACGCAGAAGCTGTCACTGCTTTCTGTTCAAAACTCCTGCATAGTGGTGGAGCTAGCTCATCCTTCTCAGGAACAGGCATGCCATGAGACATGAATTATGCGTTTGGAAAGGTTATAAAAACTCCTTGGGACCCTTTGGAAAGAAGATGAAATCTTGAGATGAAAAGTGGTATTAAAATGTCACCCATTTTGACTGCTGGCATGATCAGGGCCTATGGCTTTGACTAGGGAGAGTTATCCTCATGATGCTGTAAGACAAAGATTGCTGACACTAAGCATATTCCATTTATGAAATCATAAAGGTGTCTGCACTAAGTAACTGATTTAGGATTTTGTTCCTCCTTCTTCCTCCTGTCCTTGTCCTGTGGCTTTTCTTCAGCCTCCTTCTCCTCCCCACACTATCTCTTCTCCCAGAGAAGCTGAGTATCTACTGCCATCAGAATGATTATTCTCCCCTGTATTAGAATGAATGATTAGTCTTTGTCTAGTTGCCTCCATAATTAAGTACCACATGAAAGAATATTCTTGTAAGTAACCAAGGTGGTTGCTCCCTTTCAGGCTGTTGGGAGCATGATACAGCTCTTCATTAGCCTACAGGCAGGGAGGTGGGTGTCTTGTGTGAAGACACGTTCACACCCAGTCCCTGACAGAGGTACCACATGCACAAGCTGCCATGCTTGTAGCTGGGGCACTTATCGTCCCAAGATGGATGTGTGCACATGATGATCTCTTTGCATTTATTTGTGGGCTGCTACAGATATCTCAGCCAATGTGTGCACGCACATGGTCAGCCCCTCCCCACAGGTACCCAGCCCTAGACAGGTCTGGTACAGTCCTGACCAAGGACTGAGACTCTGCATACCTCCAGCTTGTCTTCCTCATTTCCCTCACTCAAAACCATCAGTCTAGTCCTTTCCTGTCTCGGTATAGCTGCTGGATAACCCCCATACTAAGAGGAGGCTCTCTGGAAAAGGCTGGGGTGAGGGGAGTGGTGGTGAGTGGAGAAGAGATATTAGACAGCAATAAAGTGTGAAGAACACCCCACTCTTCCTATAAATATCCCAACAGCTCCCCTGCTTCCTAGCAGCACTAATGAGGCTCAACAGGAGTGATGGAGGGCAACAAAGGAATCACTGATGAACAATCAGAGATGGTGCTCTGCTGCTAATGGGACTAATGAGCTGCTTTGCATAAGATGAGAGGAAAGGAGGGAGGAAGAGGAGCAGATGGGCTCTTGGAGAGAAGGCTAGTGGTAGCAGGAGCAACAGGAGGAGTGCCACACAGCGTGGCAGTGCTTGCTGCTGTCTCTGTTCCTTTCCTGGCAGGAGGCACTGATCACAGAGAGCCAGCACTGGGCAGATCTGCCCAAGTGGCTCAGGCACAGCCTGCATCATGGTGTGAACCGCAACTTATCACAACATGCCTCAGCCCACATGGCAGGTCTTGTATCATCCTTGTGCTTCAGATAGGTTAATCCAATCATTTACTGAGGAAAGGGGACCACATCTTCTGTAATTCCAGTGGCCTAGATATGGACATGTGGACCTCCAAAGGACAATTCACACTATTCTTAGAGATATCTAAGTTACAGCAGAGGTGTCAGACTCTGATAGTGAATTTACCATGACAGGCTGGATTGATTCTCCACTTGCTACCTTCTGAGCAGGCACCAGGTGTGACTGGGTAGATACCCTGGGGGCTTTAAAGGGGATTAGCATCTTGTTCCCTACCTTTTGTCAGTAGGAACTAGGGTCCAGCTGTAGGTGGGAAACTCGGTTTCACAGGGAGCTGGGAGCTGTGATATGGTTAAGGAACAAGTATAGAGGAGAATCATAGAATCATTTAGGTTGGAAAAGACCTTTAAGATCATCCAGCCCAACCATAATCCTACTCTACCAAGTCCACTGCTAAGCCACGTCCCTAAGCACCACATCTACATGGCTCTTAAACACAGCCAGGGATGGTGATTCAACCACTTCTCTGGGAAGCCTGTTCAAGTGCCCAGCAACCCTCACAGTGGAAATTTTTTTCCTAATGGTGTATGCTGCAAAGCAGAGATGCTAGCCTGTGCCTCAGTCAGCCACGTATAGGTAAGGACAAAGTATAACCCCAGCTCACATCACTAAGGTTTGTCAAAGATTTTGTGACTTAAAAACCAGGATGGCCTTGTGCACTCTGGCAATACATGGCAGGTACACAAAGAGGATTTCCCAGCTTAAGAATATGACACAGGCAAATGACATTTAGGTCACTTTTTCCTTGGAACATTAGTATTACTTCTGCTATGATTGCTAATGTGACACTGGGGACACTATGGTGCCCTGTTTTGCATCTTACACCTGACTGCTAACCTCACCCAGCACTGCTGGGTGACAGCAGGAATACCATCTCTGTCACCCTATTTCAGTCCTTGACCCCTACTCTGAGACTGTGGACAACCAAACAAGCTATGATCTCTATTGCAATGCAGACAAATGTCTGCTAATAGCCAGCCTGAGGTCCATTTATGCATTTCCCTTTAACAGAAGCTCCCAGAACAGCCAGAAGATGGTGATGACCATGCAATGAAAGCATCAGGTTAGAAAGGCTGCAGCATTGCTCTCGTTTGAATTCAGAAGCAGATGCTATAAATTATCTTGTAAATGGAGCTGTAGGAATGATTTTCTGCCTCGCCTCCATAATTTGTTGGCACTTTATCTACTTTATCTAGGTGTACAGCTGTGGGTGGGGTGTCCCCGCAAGAGGGAGAAGGCACTGAGCTCTCTGCCCACTGATTAGCTTGTACTGGGAGAGATGATTATGGGCTGGGTGCAGCTCCTCTAGCAGAAAGGAGGTAATGAAAACCTTTTTTTCTCTAGGGCAGGTTGTGTGCAAGTCTTAATCCTACTCCAGGTACAGTCTCCAGCGTAGGGGCCATGTCTAGCATGAGATGAACGTAGAGAACCAGTTCTGTATTCAGAGCAGCCTGTGGGCTACGTAAAGCCACCAAATATTCAGATGGCCCCTATGCTTCTCCACCTCTTGCAGGGAAAGGGGATAATGAAAAGAGATAATTTAGTACTGGGCAGATGAGAATTACACGTATGTTGACTTGAAGCCAGCCAGTTGTGATACCTTCAGTGTTGGGCCAGGAGGGACTCCAGGCCCTGGAGGTATTCACAGGGAAGCCATACTTCCACTCTCCTCAGGCCTTTTCCAGCTGCTGCTTCTCCCTCTCCAGAGTCTTGCGTGTTGAACTTCAACGTGTGAACTCCCTGAGTTGGGCCCAGGAGGATGTGATTCCTATACCTAAACGTGGAGATCTGAGGTGAACTGTGAGGCAGATCATTTTCAGGATCTTTGTGTTGCTTGTGGGATATTCAATCCTGTCACATTTGTTAAGTCTATGTGAGTCCTGCACTCTGTGTCTTCCTGTGAATGTACCTGTGTCACTGCTCTTCCTCCAAGAACTACTGAAAATGCTTCTCCAGGTTCACCTTTTGGCAGCTTTGCATAGTTACAGCAAAGTCCTGTAGAAAAACCCTGAGGGTTTTCCTGACTCTGCCTGGAGAATATTGCAAGAAAAAAAAAAGACATGGTTAGATGAAAATCTTCAACCCATGTTTTCAAATGGTCACCATGCTGTTCTGATGCCTGACCAGAGAAAGAAACATGAAAACAGGATAGACAAGATGCTACATGAGTTCTTCTGTTATGGTTTGTCACTGCCATGCTGATGGTGGTGGCAGCAGCAAGTGAGTGGCACTAGACAAGGTGGGATGAAAGAAGGTCTGTCTGTAGCACTAAGGAGGGAAAGCTGTGCAATGGAAAACTGCAGAGAGCAATGGAGGACAGCCATCCATCTCTGCCCACTCTGCTTTCTGTAATTGCTTTGCTAGCGTCAGGCTGTGATTGGCACTTAGTGCCAGCTCCTTCCCCAGAGAAAGGAAAGGGTACTGCTGTGCAGGCCCCAACACCTATGTACATTTTTCTCTTCAGGATCCAGAGACACTAAGATTGCTCATTTGGAGCACAGTTTTGTAACCTGTTCACCTGCTGCTTATCCTGACACTGATACCTGAGAACACATGTACTTGTTTCCTCTAGCTATTGGCACACTTCTGTCTCCACTTGCCTCTTCCCTACATTCCATTCCCAAAAGTTAGAAGCAAAAAGAGGAGGAAGGACACCAGGCAGACCTTCCCAATAGAAATTTTTCCCAGCATGTCCTTTCAGAGTCTGGCCCTTAAAATATAGGAGAGGGTTGTTGTTGCTGCCCTAAGCGACTATACTGCAGCTGATCAGTGTAGAGATATCTTCCCTCCCACTGCTAAATGCTCTCTCACTTTCTCTACATAATATGCTATTATGACTGAAGGATGCTGAGGTTTTTTGTTGTTTTTGTTTCATTGGTGCTGTTTCTAGTTTTGGAAGAAAATGTCTTTGCCGAAACCACGGTGGTGAGAGGAGTGTGTCACATTCCCATGGCCATGGAGCTATTGTGCTGCCTGTATTTATTCCATCTGTATGATTATGCTGTGTCACAGCAGCTGAGTGGCATTTACCAAATTATTCAACTGAGCACCTGGAGATACTGCTCTGGACATATTTGTATCATTACACTTTGGATGGAGGTCAGGAGCTGTAGGTTCAACCACTTCTATCACAAACTTCCAGTGCAACTTTAGACAAGATGTTTTAATCTCTTACACTTCATCCCTGTCTCCCATCTGTCAAATACAGATATCAAAATCTTTTTCTTACCCACCTGGATTTCAAGTTCTTTGGAGGAAAGGCGGATTTTTACAACATGCGTAAGTGTCTCTTTGGGCTTCTGAGCATCACCATACCATAGACAGATAGTTTCAGTTTGTATTAAAGCTGATCATTTTTAGTAAGTGATGATATAACGATGCTTTTTGCAAGAGGATGAAAGCTATGCCTGGATCTGTATCTTCTATATCTCTTAAGTTCCCTCTCCTGTTTCATATTTCCTTTTTCTCCTGAATTCTTTCATGCCATGCTGCTGTGGCAAAACAGCTGCCACAGAGCACCTCAACCTTGACATATATGTATGTGGGCAATGGGAGGTGACAGATGGGAAAAAAGTCCTCTTGGAAGGGAACTGCAACTTCATAATCCAAAATCTGCAGTCAAGGATTTTAACTCTTAAGTTTTTGTTGACACTTTGGACCATATTCATACACTGAAGAGGAATGGTGGAAGGGCAAAAAACTACAATGCACTCAGACTTTCATAGACATTTGGCCTGCGATAGTCACCTACACATGCCCAGGAGCTCACTCTCTGTCATCTACGTAGACACCCATTTCCAGGGGCTATGTAGCATCTGAGGACTTACATATGTCAAGTAGAATACTTACAAATGCACCCAGTTCACTGGCACCCCTAACAGGGAAAATCTTCTTTCTCTGGTAGATTGCTCCAGCAGAAGCACCATAGAACCTGTTGCCACGGAAACAAACCCTTCTCCTTCTCATATTTCAATAATGTATTGAAGGTTTTTCAGGGCCTTTTCCCCCTTTTCCTCTGCTTGGCCTTTCAGCATTTACTGTGCATCATATGATGGAAATGCAGTGCTCTTATTCCTCAAAACTCAAACAAAACGTGCGAAATCATTCTTCCACCTCAACTGACTCTCTCTCTGCCATCCTTCCCTCTTATTCCTTGTCTGTCATTTGACAGCTTAGGCTTTCTATGGCAATCTAACTCAGAAACAGCAACTTGCTCTGTGTGATACAAAGTTCCTTTGCCTGTGCCCCAAAGCTCCCCCCAAGGGTGAGGGAGAAGCCCTGCTGCCATGGACCTGTCTTGCAGATGAAGTTTTTCCCTGTTACACAATTAAATGTCTTTTGGGGTATTGGGGGTGAGGAGGCAGGAGGTGTAAGGATTTCCACTCATGGGAAGAAAGTGATGAAATGTGCTTTCACAGCAATGATTTCCATCTCTGCAGTTTCAGTGCCTTACAGCCTCTGTTGTGAAACCTACAATCCCAGCATGCTTGCTCCACTGCATAGAGCTGGGTGCATCTGCTTATTAGAGCCTTGGTTATTGAATAACACAACAAATGAAAGAGGAGATCTAGGAGCAGTTAAGCACTGTGCTTTAGAGATGGTCCTCATTATGCTGTACAGCTGCCTGTTTCCTCACATAGTCCATTCCTCCAATAAGCCCTGAAGTTCCCTCTAAAAAATGCATGTCCCACTTCAGCTCCCCCCTTACAGTCCACAGTTGACTCCCAGATCATGAAAACCTTTGTGAAAAGCATCGAGATGGGTCTTATGTTGGTGGTCATCATCACCCCTTCAGCATTCATGGGCTGCACTTCAGATAAATGTTATTATGAGCACAAGCCCTAGACACTGCTTCCCTCCACGCTTTATGTGCCCCTCCACCAGCACAGCTTTCGGTACCTTTGCTCTTACCTGCTAAGCTGACTACAAAGGATGTAGTGTGTTTGGGTTTTGTTGCTTCTGAATGTGTGGAAATGACTGTCAGCCCTAGAGGGAAAACAGCGTTTTCTAGAAGATTAAAAAAAGAAAAAGGCAATTTATTTGAATACAGAAGGGGTTTGGACAGTACTGAAGGCATCCTCTGACATATCAAAAGAATAAGCTAGGACATCAAAAAGCACTAGAGAATGCACAGGGGTTACTACATTTACATGCCAAGAATAAGAACAGGAGCTGGATCTCATAGCTGAGATACTGAGACAGGATGATAAGAGAGCAGATAAACAACAACCAGCCTTAATGGGTGTTGGGCCCACTGCAGAAAGAGAGAAAAATAAAAAAAGAGGTTTCCTGTGTTCAAATTGCCAGCTACTTCTTTGGTAGTATGGGAACATGTGCCCTGAACCAGTCAGGAACCATCATCACTAACTCCCCATCATCTACAGCCCTTGTCCCACTCCAGGAGAAGGGTCAAAGAGAAACATTACCAGAGCCTGACGGATGGCTTAACACTGCAATAGCACAGTGTACACGTATAGCTGCCTCCCAGGGAGATTAGGCTCTGCTGCGTTCTTATCTGTGCTCTCAGTCAGGCTGAGCTAAGTCATTATTTGGTTAGGAGACTCATAACTTGGGCTAGAAAAAGGTTTCGATGGATTCAGCGTTGGTGAAATTCCCACATAGTCTGTGGAAGACATTGTTCGCAAGTCAAAGGTGTGCGTTTGGCTGTGGGAAGTGCCCTCTTTCTGGGGAGCAGAATCACAACACTGAGCACTTGAAGTCATGGAAGGCTTTGCTCCCTGGGCCCAAATGACACAGGGAGGCAAAAGTGCTGAACCACATTCTGAGTTCACAGCCTAACGACAGAATTATCTACCACCAAGGAAAGTGCTTGAGACTAAACCATTATGTAATTGCGCTGTAAACTCATAATTACTTATTGTGTTTCCTTCCAAAGATGCAGGGCTGAACAGTGTGTGTCTTATTTTGTAGCAATTACTGATAACAAAGCTTAGTAAAGCTTAGTAAAGACACTTTTGGTCAAAGCCTCTATTTTTCCAGCGTGGACTAGAATTTAATATTTTTGGCAACAGCCCAAAGACGTGACATTTCGAAGTATGAATAAAACCAGCATAACAACTTGCAATTGTGCAAGGACAACTAAGATCTACATTTCCTGTAATTCCTTCTGTCATCTGCTGTTTTTTCTCATGATCTAGACCATCTCAGTTTGGTTAAAGAGCCAAATAAAAAGGCAAGAGCCATCTTTCTGATACAGTTTTGTCTAGTGCCTTGCACAAGAGCTGCTGGGAAACGCTGCTGGGGGTCAAGGCATAGGGCCACACCAACAGAGATGGACTACACAGAACTGAGAGGGTGGCCCATGGAAAATGTAATCATCATGCTGGTGCCAGTCACTGTGGCACTGGGGCTTAAATCCCCGTCATCAGGTTTATCAGAGAGTGATCAGTGCTGGCAGGAAAAGGGAAACGGTATAAGCAGATGGGATATCTCTAATCTTCCTAGTAGTTGTGTTTGTGTGTTGGTGCCATGAGGGCAAATAATCTGGACATCTAAATCTCTTGTCTACACTTGGAGTGCATCCAAATGGATGTCAAGGTAAACAATCACAAATCCTGGCTTGGACTGTCTACACTTGAGGCCTCCTGTGATGTTGCCAGGCTGGGTGGTTGTGGACCATGGTCCCTGCCAAATATACACAAGGCTTACTCTGAATGTGTCCTTTGGAGCAGAGCACCCTTCTTGGCACAGCTTTTAGAAGCCATCCCCAGTGCTGGCACCCAAACCAGTCTGCAGCCTCATCTTGCAGTGGAGAGGGGCTCTGGAACTGATAAAGAGCAGGAATTTGGAACAGCTGGGAGCACTTGGGTGATAACCTTTCCCAGGACATTTTATGTGCACACCACTTTTTCCCAGGCAAGGGTCTGTGCTCTTCAGATGGCAGCAAGGTGAGACTGCTTGGCCTTCGCTGGACTCCCTGTGGCCCTCTGCTGGACTGACCTGCGGTGAGGCTGTGCTCTGGGGCTGCCAGGCTTTGAGGGTATAAATCATCAGAGCTGTGTGGCATGGGGTAGGATGCCAGTCTTCTTTCTGGTCAAGAGGGAGGCTGCCTGTGAGTGCAGTTTGATGGTGGTAGTAGCAGACAATGGACATGACCCTGCCCACCAAACCAGAGGCCCAGTTAGAGGTGCATCCTCCAGCCACCCCACTTCAACTCAGCACTGCTGGTCCCCTTTGTCCCAGAGCCTATAGCTATCACACTGTTGTCTCAGAGCCTAAATGCTTCCTTGTCCTGGGTTCCCTGGGACAGAATCATAAGCCTGCCATAGTCTGCAGGCCATTAGAAGTTTGGAGTCATCCAGGGCAGCTGACTAGAGTTGGCTCATATGTGCATCCCATACCATAAAAGGGGAAGACGGGGGGTGGAATTGCTGTTATGGGTCTCCTGATCCTGCCTCTCTACCTGCTTCTGAGGACTGCTTTCCTGTATGTTGGAACCACCACACATTTGCTGGGCTGAGTACAACTTTGTTTAGTTTATACTGTTGTTGGTATTAGTTTGGCTGTTTCATTAAGTCCAGTTTCATTTTAACCTGTGAGTCTCCTCTCCTTTTCCTGATTCCACTTCTTGCCTGGAGAGAGGTCATTGGGCGATACAGCAACTGCTATAGTTTAGCCCCAGATATGGGCTAAATGTAGACATTCCTGCTTCCCTACCAGTCCAGAGGCAGCTGCTTCCTATCTGTGGTGAACCGACCACATGATTTTTTCTGCCTTATTAAAACAGTGAGCAAAAGAACTCGATTTCCCATAAATCTATTCGGCATAAATCCTCCAGGAAACCGGAACCGAGATAACGCCAGCCATAAATATCGAAAAAGAAAACAAACTTTCTCTTTTCCGCCTCACTGCACAAAGGGAGCACATCGCTCCTGCTGAGTGCAACCCCCCCCCCTCCCTCCGCCACTGCCGGAGAGGAGCAAGGAGGAGGGGGGGGAAACTGAACTGAGCTGTCAGCACAGCCCCCTGAAGAATCCAAGCAGCCAGAGAGGGGGGAAACTGAACTGAGCTGTCAGCGCAGCCCCCTGAAGAAACTAAGCAGTTAGAAAGAAGGAAGCAGCTGCCGCGGAGAGCCGCCGGACAGAACTGCTGACTCCCACTGCTCTAGGAATCCGGGGGAGAGAAAGAAGCCGTGAGCTGCCGCCGGCCGTAAGGTGCGCAATCGTTGCCACTGCCGTGAGCCGCCGCCACGAGCCAAAACTGAAAGAATCCAGAAAAAAAGCTGCAAGCTGCAGCAAGAAGAAGAAATTGCAACAAGAGGCCATTGGAAGCCGCGTGCTACAGAAAGCCACGCCGCAGAAGGCCACGTTGCCAGAAAAAGTTGCTCCAAGCTGGGAGCACCATATTGAAGAAGAAGTGGTGCCGAAGAAACTGCACCGAAAGCTGCACTGCCAGAAAAGACGTGCTGCCAGGAAAAGCCACTCCAAGCTGCAAAAGAAGGAGAGAGAGAAAAGCTACAAGCTGCTGACGTCACTGGAAACAGTCCAGGTCTGCCGGTCGGACATCGTCGCCGTTCCACGGAGACCATCACCAAACGCCGAAAGAGCACATGCACGCACACACACGCACCATCCACACATACAGGTCGTATCTTGACATAATTAAGTCCTTATTTGCCCTTATCTCTCGGTGGGTGAGAGAGGGAGTGAATGGGTGGGCGTGGTGTTCTTTAATATTGTAATATTTCCATAGAGTAAATAAGGTTTTATTTGAATATATTTAGTAATAAACTTGTTAGATACTCTTTCGGTCTCCGTGTCTGCTTGCGAGCTTGGTGGAGAGATGTCCCAATTTACCCTCAACCCTTCTCCCTTTGGGAGGTGGTCGGACCTCTGCGCGCCCGACCGCGACACTATCCCACTGCCACAGACCAGCTCCAGCACACTTTGCTGCTGTACTCCTCCCAGGCCCCTTCTAATTCCTTCAGAGCTGCACACCTGATACATGAAGTCTGCCACAACTCCTTCAACACCTTTTTTTCAAATGTGTTCCTCTTTACTTCATTCTTGTCAGTGAAAATTTATGCTGGTTAGTGTGGCTGCTCCAGCCACCTCTCACCTGCCTCTCCAAAGGGAATGATAACTCCAGTGCCTCCTGCAGATGTTCAAACAGCTGGATGCAGGAAGCACTTGCCCAAATTCCTTCTCTGGGTGAACCAAAGACCAAAAATAAAAGTATGTCTAGGGAAGACTTGACCTATGCTAGTCCTGTTGTTGACTTCTGCAAGGGTACAGTAACTTCAGTTTACTATTTTTTTAAACTCTATCATGCATTTGTTTAAAAAATGAAGGGGTTTGAGTGGAGGAGAAAGAACTAATTGGGCATTTGGGCTAAGTTTCTGAAAAGATCTTGGAATTTCGAAACTGTTAACTTTGGACACAGCTAAAGATTTGATTGGGGTGATTTTGGAATAGAACTGAAAAATACAAACACTGTTTTAAAAAGTGAGCTTACTGAAAATGAGAAAAATAGGAACATCTTTTGAGAGTGATTAAATAACTCCAAACTGTAAAAGAGGTCTGTTTGGAATGGATGAAAGAAGTCAGGCTGGATCCAGCACAAACTACTTGGCTTGAAATCTGTTTTAAAAGACTGTTTCACGTTGAATCTTATTGGAGGCTATATAAAAATGAATAAATGCCTCCCCAGTTCTACTTTATGCAACAGTGAGAAATGCTAGAGGTGGACTTCACATTCTGAATGGAGACAACCCTATTTTTGTATGGTACAGAAAGAAAGAGGCAGTGATGGCAAAGAAGAATGTACAATCTCCAAAGAAAAGAACAGAGGGAAAAAGAAATACGAGTGGAAAGGATATATCCTGTCAGCAAAAAGGAAGCCTTGGTAATACGTATTTGTTTTATTGTGATACGTTTTATGAATGACTTTTTAAACACTGTTTGGGCTTGTTTAAACACCAGTTTTAAACAGATTTAACTAAATCAGTTTACAAAACAATTGAATTAAGCCAGGCAATCTCTTAGAGCACAGACACCTGTATCATAAGTGTTTATATTGGCTTAGCTCGTGCCACTAAATCATCCTTCCTTTGCTGCTCAGCTTCTTCCCACGGCAGCTCTTTGATTGCATTGCAGGTGGCTTTGCCTCCCTCTCTCCCTCTGGAATTTGACCCCATCCCCCTGCAGTGGAAGAGCTGTGAGCTGAAAGGACAGGCTGAAGGCCAGCCTGTCTCCCTGGTGGCCTTTTCGGAAGGTAGTTCCTGAGGAGGAAAAAGAGGCAGAGGGGAGGGCTAGCAGCTTTGCATATGCAATACCTGCCACAGAGATGCAGCTTGCAGCCGGCTAGAGTGGAGCGCTGGCTCTCCCAACAGCCATTTTAGTTGCAGGATCTCAGACCCAAGCAACTGTGGTGGGTTAACCTTGGCTGAGCGCCAGGTGCCCACCAAGCCACTCTATCACCCCCCCCTTTTCTTCCCCTCTCCCTCCTCAGCAGAGCAAAAAGAAAGGGGAGGAAAATAAGATGAGAAACAAAAGCAGTTTAATAATAATAGAAGAAAAAGCCAAGCAAATCCACACGTGGAAGCAAAAGAAAACAAAGTTCTATTCTCTACTTCCCATCAGTAGGCGATGTTTGGCCACTCCCTGGGAAGCAGGGCTCCAAGACATGTAGTGGTTGCTCTGGAGGACAACAGAACGGCCCCACCCCTCCTCCTCCTTCTCCCTAGCTTTATAGCTGAGCTGACATCATATGGTATGGAATATCCCTTTGGTCAGTTTGGGTCAGCTGTCCTGGTTGTGTCCCCTCCCAAGATCTTGCCCACCCTGTCCCACTGAGGGGGGTGAATGTTGGGAAGAGCCTTGGTGCTGTGCGAGCCCTGCTCAGCAGTAGTCGCAACATGGGTGTGTTATCAACACCCTTCTAGCTCCCAGCACAAAACACTGCTGCTATGTGGAAAACCAGCTCAGCCAGACCCACTACAGCAACAAAGAAGTCGTTGGGGTTTGGGGTTTTTCTTAAATTTGTTTGTTTTTTTCAGAAAGTGCGCAGTGCACCTGAAGACTCTGCTTCTTCATGTTTTGTTCCCATGCTGGCTAATTTCCCTCTGCCTCAAAATGTTTTGTGAAAATGATTTTTTTGCTCAGGTCACAGTGATGCTGTTGTTAAGCAGGTACCTTTGACTCACACTGAATCAGGATTTCTTGCTAGCTTCTGCACCACAGGCCCTGGGAGGTAGTGAGCAGTGAGTGCCCCTTTCAGACCAACCTCCGTTGGTCAACATCCCTGACATTTTTGCACTTTTGTGTGGTTTACTTTTTGGTCCCCGCACATTAGCAGGCAGCATTTCAGCCACGACCTGTGTCTGACACGCAAGGAGGAAGTGAGATGGTCCCCAGGGTCCATGGTGGAACCACACCCAGCCTGAGGATCAGCTGTCTTGCACCCAGCATGTCTTCTGATCTATCAGCTGAGGATGCTGTGCACATCCGGGCACCTGCAGGAGACGTCCCTATGTGGAAAAATAGGGAGTGGAGCTTTCCTCCTGTAGGACAAGCACACCTGTTAAAAAAACACGTATGTAGGCCTTCCATCAGGCCCCCATCCAGTGTCTGCGTAATGTTATTTTTGCAGTGCTAGTTTTGTAGCGAGCTGTTGTCGGTGTCCCCTGTGGTGCAGGACCAGGATAAACCTGTGCTGTCAGACCCGCTGGCCCTTCGGTACTCAGCGGGACCTTCAGATGGGTGCAGGGGAAAAGGACCTCCCCAGGCCCCTCGGTACTCGGCGGGACCCTGGTGTGGGCGCAAGGGAGAAGGATCCTCCCAGGCCTCTTGTCTGGGACTGCAGTGGACAGCAAGCAGCCACGGGGAGCCCACCCTTCCGCAGGACCCACCAGCAGCCTCCCTGCCCAAGGGCCAGCCAGAAGACACCTGGTGTAGCGAGCAGTGGGGACGAGCACGCTCAGGGCCTGCCCGGGCACCCCATAAGAGCCCTGCGAGGCGGCGGCTGCCCTCAGGGCCGCC